>JAWMAG010000098.1:1200000-1800000 GCA_037013455.1 Ceratitis rosa | reverse complement strand
TGCATCACAAGAAGACACTTCGTAGTTGCAACTGCAACACACACATTCATTAAAAAAAATTGTAAAAGTTAACGCACGTATACATACATAGGTATATCCTTAATAATCTATACAAATGTATACATACATATATAAAAGAGGATTAATTTATGTGGTGGGTCGCAATATCCGAGTGGTTAGCATTGCGTACAGACATTCTGAAGTCCACGGTTCGAGTCGTGGTTCGACCAAATTATAGAAAATTAATTAATTAATTAATTCCTGTCGCTCCTCGCCAAAGTGTATTTCTGATATGAAATAAAAAAGTTCTCATCTCGGTCGTTCGAAATTGGAGGAAGTGCTCGGCAGAAAATCGCTTCAGCGTGGAGCATTCGTAAAGGAAGTATCTCAAGATTTCAGGTCCTGGTAAGCAGCTTGCCAACGCATTTTGTGACTTGAGGCAGTTCTTTACAGTGATTCGGCAGTGGCAAGGATTTGACGCATCTCTGTACAAGTGGATCGAGGTGCATATGCTGGAACATCCCTGTCTCATTGGTTTCAATTTGTAATAACCACCTCGTAGTCTTTCCTGAAATCAGTGAAAGTTCTGCAGTAGTCCTGTTTGGTAGACGAAACCATCAAGCCAACATATTAGTATGACAATTATTTATCAACATCCATTCAGCCACTTTCTGGATCCGCATTATGTCAATGGGGAGTAGATCCAAAAGTACATTCAATGCAGCACCATTTCTGCACAATGGCTCGTTAGTATGTTTTTCATGCTCGTTTGATATCACGCAACGTTTGAGAGAATTTGCCATTCACTATAACCGCCAGATAATGTGCATATGCTATGACTTATCATCCCCTCTCCTCACCCATGTCCCTCAGTAATTGGCAACCTACGAAGAGGTGAAAGTACGTGATCTGCTGCCTAATAACATTTAGTAACAATTCATATCAACTGTCACCGAACCGATTTCATTGAGACAAAAGGCTAGTTACATTTTTAGTGAGAGGGCACAATTTTGATATTTACTTTGGAGAGGAGGTTGCAAATTTGTGACGGGAAAGTTTCAGACAGTAACATTTAGCAAGTAATACAAACAAATCATTTACATTTTGGTCAACACAACAAAAATTACTTGAAGTGAAAATAAT
Organism: Ceratitis rosa; assembly: GCA_037013455.1. Classification (NCBI taxonomy): domain Eukaryota; kingdom Metazoa; phylum Arthropoda; class Insecta; order Diptera; family Tephritidae; genus Ceratitis; species Ceratitis rosa. Next base: position 1,798,857 of record JAWMAG010000098.1, on the reverse strand, counting down.
ATTCATACCATAATACATCATTCATATACTAACAAAATAAATAACTATTTTTTTTAAATTTAATTGAAACGATTAAGTCAAATAGTAAAGGTACACGTTAAACGAAAATGTGGCGGCAGTATTTTTGTATGTATTTTGTTTGTTTTTGTAAAATTAAAATTTAATTTGGGGTGCTTTAATGTACTAGGAAAAAGTGTCGACCAAATGAACCGCAAAACATTTCGATGTAAAGTTATTGCTACTTCCACAATGAAGATAATGCATTCTTAAGGCTCCTAAGATTAATTAGTGAAAGTTTTATGATTTGTCTATACTTTGATTTAATCGCTATTAATTGCGATCTAATATAAAATCCGATTCCGATCGAAATTGAATTTCAGAACAGTCCTGCCTATTTGAATATTTTAAATTTACACCCTTCGCAGATACATACATAGGTGTGTACATAGATGCACACTCATTTGTCTCCCCTTTAATGAATAGTACTCATGTTCATTCTACAAGCAAAATACACAAATCTCAAAGTTAATAGGAAAGGGGTAACCACAATGAAGATCACACTTTTGGAACCCACATCCGTTCCCATGCTGTTTAATCAGATACAGTGTTTGAGGTATGCTTTATTCTTTTCGGTCACGCTTTATTTGTAATTTGAATTTGTTTTATCTGTTATTGTTGTATTTATTATGTACATATGTGTATACGTTGCTACGCTTGTGTACATACATATATGTGTGTAGATAATATTTATAAACATTACTTTAAATTTTCATGTAGATTAGGTTGTTCGTTATTAACCAAGTTAACAGTACACTTTGAGTAATGTTTAAGTCTAAAGTTTACTATGTGTGTATGTAAAATATTCACCCAAAATTATTCAAAGTTGAATGATCAGCTTTCGAATTTAGCGCGAGGAAAAAATAGTATTTCTACATATTGAATTAAGTATAGAATCGAAATTGAAATGTTTGATTTACCCAAATTGTATTTATGTCCTCAATCAAAAATTTAGACAATACCCAAGTTGAAAAACGGACACCCTAATGTGTTTAAAAAATTGTATATGGCATTTCAAGCATTCGGTCTATTTCCTCAGATCGACCGACAATAAATAAAGGGTGCGAAATTTATTGTGTTTGTAGTTTATTGGAAGGCTTTAACTAAAAAAAAAATAAAACCAATTGTTTGCTGAAGTTGGAAATCACACTTGTGTGCCCAGTTGTATTTGGATTCCGAATAAAAATAACATATTACATATTCCACAGTATATGGCTTTTTTTCTCGCACAATTTCTAAAAACCACAAGAAATTTCATACGGCTTGTCATTTCTGTACCACATTCAACCAGACGTCAATAACCTGTCTAGCTAGACGAACGGCGCATCCCATTGACACACTTTCCACTTTGAGCGATCGGTCATCGTAATATCACGACGCCATGCAGGTATACTCCTTTGCGAAGGCCAATAAATGTCTACAGCTCACAATCTCTTGAATGACATCAATTTGGCTACCTTTTTCGCCGGGTGGCGATAAGATTTTATTGCTGTTGTTGTAGTGACAGTCTTTGGCTGGATAAAAATCCGGGTCGTTCCGTACAGACCCGACCGTCACAGGAATTGGAACCCCTAAACCGTAAGAGGTGTAACATTTTACACGTTGGCTATATTATTTTCTTTAGAAAAACATATTGAATTGGTTGATTATTTTTATGAAAATTAATTTTAGAAGCAAAAAATATTTTCCAATATTTATTAGTCGTATAAGTTTGGAAAACATGATGAAATTAATGAACTTTACTTACTTTACTGGCATAGACACCGCTTACCTGTTTATAGCCGAATTTATAACATTGCGCCATTCGCTGTTTGGCACCAATTGAAGATACCAAGTACAGCCAGGTCCTTCTCTACCAGGTCTTTCCAAGGGAGTGGAGGTCTACCTCCTCCTCTGCTTCCACTGGTGGATGCTGGAGTATTTTTATCCATCCGGACCACATGAGTTAGCCAACGCATTCGCTGTTTCTTGATTCGTTGAACTTTGCCAATGTCGCCGTATATCTCATAGAGCTCATCATTTCATCTGCTGCGGTATTCGCCGTTTCCGCCTCGTAGAGCACCATAAACCTTACGCAAAACCTTTCTCTCGAAAAATCCTTACACCGACTCATCAAATGTAGTCATTGTCCATGTCTCCGCACCGTATAGCAGGACGGAAACGATGATCGACTTGTAGAGTTTGGTCGTCGTCAAGAGAAGACTTTCTTTTTCAATGGCCTGCTCAGTCCAAAGTAGGTTCAGTTAGCAATGCAGATTCTGCGCTAGATTTCAGGGCTGACATTGTTGTTGATGTTAATACTGTTTCCAAAATATACGAAATTACCTACGATTCCAAAGTTATGACTGTCAATAGTGACGTGGGAGCCAAGTCGCGAATGCGATGCTGTTTGTTTGATAACAGGATATATTTCGTCTTGCCCTCGTTCACTACCAGACCTATGGCGCGGTTGTTGAGGCCAATAATGTCAATACCATCGGAGTAGGCCGGAAGCTGTACACTCTTATAGAAAATTGTACCTTCTCCTTTCAGCTCTGCAGCTCTTATTATTTTCTCCAGTAATAAATAAAAGAAGTCACACAATAAAGGAACCTCGTTTGGTATCAAATGGCTTGGAAAGGCCCTTCCCGTTCCTGGAGCTTTTAGTATTGCTTAACGTCAGTTTATATAACCGTATAAGTTTTGCGGGGATACCAAATTCAGACAAAGCGACAGGAAGGCAGCTCCTTTCGTGCTGTCAGAGGTTGCTTTAAAATCGACGTGTGTCGATCCTCTTTTCACGGGTATTTTCTAAGATTTTGCCCATGGTGATTATCTTGTGAATGGTTGATTTACCAGTTTTAAGAGCACATTGATAAGGTCTAATTAGTTTGTTGACGGTTTGTTGACACAATACGCTCGAAAGGACCTTACATGCGATATTAAGGAGGCTTATGCCACAGTAATTGACGCAGACTGTGGGGTCCACTTTTTTAAGTAGCTGATGCATGCACCTTGTCAGCTCTTCACCGCCATGTTTGAATAGCTCTGTCGGTAGGCCGTCAGCTCCAGCCACTTCGTTGTTCTTTAGGTGGGCAATCGTTATTTGAACCTCGTCATAGTCGTGTAGTAGATCGTATTTTCCATCGTCATCGATTGGTATTTAGATTGAGTCTCACTATCTCCTAGTATTTAATTTTCATCATTGCGATTCGGCAGGCTGGAGAAGTTTTCCCTCCATAAATTCAGTATACTCTGGGCATCCGTCACTAGATCCTAGGCAGCCTACTTTCTCTCCACTGCGACACGGCAGACATCATCGAACAGATGTTTTTGTGACCTTTCCGAAATCCAATAACTTCCTTTGCAGATACCCGAGATTATTAAATACACGCTGCATACAGGCTACTTCAGGAAAAGAAAAATTGGCAACATTGGTATAAATAGCGATGACCAATTCTTTGCGAAGGGTATTTTTGACGAAAATAGTAAATAATTTATAACGGAGATCCTTCGAACGGGAAGAAGTGTCATATTTAGTAGGCATTTAATAAAAAATGTCTGCATTAGAATCCCCATCATCGTCCACCATATCTGTGAAATACACCCCTATTTCTAATTTGTATCCGTTGCGGCCATTTCAATCAAGTCGCAACATTAACAGTGCCCATTTATGGTATGTGGAACGACGTTGCCTCTTCTCTTTCTTGTAGTAATAACGCTGCTGTTATACAGATAAAAAAATATGCACATAGGCATACTCGTTCATATATACAATAGATATACATATGTACATATAACTTATACATATGTGTTATGTAGTATTCCCATGTACATACGTATATCGGCTCATATAAAATTGGCAATCAACCCTCTAATTTGGTATTGATGCAATTCCTAAAAAAAAAATACATAAATTTCTTCAGAATCAGCAGCATCACCGAAGTAAAAATAATTTTCTTTGTAAATATAATATGTATTCCAATACCAACAATTTCTTATATTTACATATCTAAATATACGGGTATACACATTGGTGGTTGTTTCAAACGGGGGTAGATTTTTCATCTAGCGAATTTATACGTCTATATATATTTTCATATGTATATAAAGTGTGAAGTGTGGTCAGAAAATAACCGTTATTTTAAATTTTTTCAAAAAGTATTTATTTATTCATCAATAACTATCTTGTCCCCTTAAAAGTAATCCCCCAGCGTTTCTTCCAAACCTCGAATCATTTCTGAAACGCGTTTTTGGTATCGCCAATAGCTCCTGCTTCGATTTTTCTTTTATCTCCTCAATCGTAGCAAAACGCTTTCCTTTCATCGGTGTCTTCAGTTTCGGGAAGAGGAAAAAGTCAGCGGAGGCCAAGTCCGGTGATTACGGTGGTTGAGGCATGATCACGGTTTTGTTTTTTCCACAAATCTGTGCGTTTCTGACGTTTCATGCCTGGAACATCCGTAAAAATTGCTTGACATGAGCCGAACGATATGCCAACATCATCAGTAACCTCTCTGATAGTGATTCGACGATTATCCAAAATCATTTTCTTCACTGCTTCAATGTTTTCATCCATTGTTGACGTGCTCGAGCGACCAGGACGAGCATTGTCATTTACATCTTCTCGTCCTTCCTTATACCAGTTATACCACAATTGAATTTGTGCTCTGCTCATAGTAGACTCGCCAAACGCCACAGTCAATATTTCAAATGCCCTTGCGCATTTCATTTTTTACACAAAACTTAATACAGTTTCTTTACACCCTTTTTCGAATAGAAAAAATCGCAGAGCACACCAAAACACGACTAACCTTTTTATCTGTCAAAACCAAACTGACAATCCAAAATGGCTGATATTGCCAACATATATAACAGACATGTGTACCAACATAACAGAAAAAAAAGCGAAAATCGATAACTCACGAAATTTGAAAATAACGGATTTTTTCTGATCAAACCTCGTACGTACTTAAGTTGATAGAAAATTGACTCTAATAATCTTAGAGATTGTCGTATGTATGTACCATATGTACATAGAAAAAAGGTTTTGTTTTTAGGAGCATACAGCGCAATTCGTCACCTAATATCACCTAATATTACCATCGAATTAGTTCTGAATTTCCTTGTTCAGCCTTTTGTTTTTAAACATCAAATCGAAAAAGATCTGAAATGTGCCAGAAATGTGGATAGCCATCTTGTTGGCTTTTTCATATTGGTCGGCTGTAGGTACTTGAATAAAATATTAGATAGCGTAAGACTCGGGCAGTTGCGGACGTGCAGTAATGCCTTTACGTGTAAAAATCATGAAACCATGTCACTTTCCACCTGGCCTTTGCGTCAACAGCATCGAAAACGTTTAAAGCAGTTTACGCAGCCACATAAGTTTTTTAGTTACCAAATTCAAACATAGCGTCATAAGGCAAAGTAAAAAGATGGTGTGTATAAATTCTTTTCTCAAGGGACTTTTCCAAGGTTTAAAGTGTGGTTATTGGAACCTGGGCGAACTCCTCTTGTTTCTGTCTTCAGGGTTTGGTATCAATCCTACACCTCCCGTTTTGTAGTCGGTGGCAACGTGGCGAGGTATGCAGTCTATTTTCTGCCATTCCACAGTTGCCTAATATTAAGTTGCAGATGAGTTCTCTTATATACAGCAATGAATGTTAAAAATAGCGGTACAGTTTGGTTTGTTAATACTTCTAACTGATTCAAATTTGGCGCTATAGTGGAAACTATACTCACTAAACTCATTCAGTAAACCACAATACTCCTACTAACATCAACATAAACAACAGCTGGGTATCAAATGTTTGGTTTTATCTCAATTCAATATTCCTTTGTTGTTTATGTTGCACACAGTTTCCTTTTTCATTCAAACTGGGTATTGGATGAGTGAGATTTTTAGGAAACTCACCATCAGAAAATTTTATTGCCTTGCGAAAATATGAGCTCAGTAATCTGGGGTATGGAGAAAATTAGATTTGTTTTAGGATAACACAATGCGCACCAACGGCAGTTATTTATGAGCATACATGTATAAATAAAACTCCGTATGTAGTACTTATATACTCGTACATTCATATCCACCCGTATTGGGCCCTTTATTGATGAAAACTCGTAGCATTTTTATGTAAAAATGTAGTGATGTATTTAGTATAAGCACTTATATATGTATATGTATATAAATAGTACACTGCTAGGTACATACATATGCGAAAAATTTCATAGAAAATTGATTTATTTTCATACATATATAAATATGTAAAAAATACGTCCGTTGGCTGTTTTTATTTATAAAACGGAGTAGAGGTCTTCCTCTTCCTCTGTTTCCACCGGCGGGTACCGACTCTTCTGATGTTGACATCGTCACGCTTCTGCACCATGTAGTAGGTTGTAGCTATACACTATTATAGAAGATTGCACCTTCTTTATTGAGCTCTGCAGCTTGTATTATTCTAAAAGTCACATGATAAGGAATAATCTTGCCTGAAACCTCGTTTGGTATCGAACGGCTCGGAGAGCTCCGTTTACATAGCCGTATAAGTTTTGCGGGGATACCAAATTCGAACATAGCGGCGTAAAGACAGCTTCGAGTTCTATCGGTGGATTGTTACGAGTCCCAAAAATTGTTGTGTTCAGCTTCTTTATTGTAAACACAGTCTTTATTATATCTGTTTTAAACTAACAGTTAACTAACTATATAACTCTATATAAGCACACAGTTTAATCTATCGTGAACACACAGTTGATTCACCTTCAATCTATCCGGACGATTCGCTCAGATCTCTCAAATGTTTCTTCTTGAAGATTTTGTTTTCGATGACGAAATTGGAAGATTCTTTTTTTATCGGCCTCTCTGTTTCATCTGATATTCGTATCATTTTGGCCGCACTGCCCTCCATCTAGGTTTGGTTTTCACGATCAGACACACATTTTCAAAAGCTGGAAAGTGTCTCTAAGTGGACCCCGTTCCTCTGGTTCTAGGTCTGCCAATGGTCTGGGTTCAGTACACCATGTCATTCAGCCGTTTTTACGGACCTTCTCCATTGCTCTGCCATCTCCTTCGCTTTGGATTAGAAATCAATACCAGCTCGCCTTCCTGATACCAATTGATCCTGTTGTCTTATCTTATTGGGATTTTACTCTGCAATTCACAACTTGGGTACGCTTTCCAACAGATTCATGCACATCTTTGAGCTTCTCCATCCGGACACCAGACGTCTTTCTGCTATTTCCGTGGATATTTTCTTTCTGATGCTCATTCTTGACCAGAAACACCTTCTTACTGCTGTACGAAGAATAGTGACAATAATTTATCTATTATATTTATAGTATATACTGGAGCTTTGTAACCGCTGAAGCGATTTTCGGCCGATCTCTTCCTCCCATTTGAAGTTTTGCGTCTTGATGTTTTTCCAACAAATGGAGGGACCTACAATTTATACTTAGCCGCCTCCGAACGGATGATGGGTTTTTTATACGAGGAGCCTTTATTTCATGACCGCAATACCCTCGGACGGGTGGACATTCCCTGCCGAGGGGCGACGGCAATTAGAAAATTTAACTTAATTTTTTATTTAAATAAATTTTCTATAACTTTTGGATGTTTGTACCTTGGCCTTCCGAATAGCAGTACGCTATGCTAGCCACAAGGCTACCGCGACCACCGACTGTACTTTAACGGCACTTTTTTTGGGTTGATCTCCATTTCTTGACCAAGAAGAAAGTTTACATTAACTTTGACTCATCGGTAATTTCTGCTGCTATGAACTTATGTAACACACGTACTTCTTCTGCAACTTTAGTTCAATCAATTACCAGTTTCCGTCCTAAGTACGATGGAGTACGATGCGCCCGGATCACAGTAAGTATTCGATCTTTTCCCTCCACGTATGTACGAGCTGAAACGATATTTTCTACTTTTGCACTTTTTTCTGTATGGAATTAAAATTAATTTTCTACTAAATATTTTGAATATTTGTCTGGCCCATAACCCTTCTGCATGCAATGCTGACCTACACGGTGTGTCCCAAAAATAACTGAACTTTTTGGATATAAAATAGTAAAATACACATTATATTATCTTTGAAAGTTATTATTTATTCAAAATAGGTTCCATTTGACTCAACACAACGTTTGGAACGATTAGCCCGGCGCATGCATAGATTTTTTTATGTCATTTATAGAAATGTTCTTCATTACCTCGGTTACGGCTGCTTCATTTTTTTCAATTTTTTTTTAATTTTTTAAACTTCAATTTAAATTTTTTTTCAAGTTTGACACAAAATTTTATATTTGTTCTTTGTTCCATTTTTTTTGGAACCATTAGCACACTTTTGGCTTTATGGAAATGGCTGTCACTTTTACATCTGTCATCCGACTTACATGAAATTAGGTGCGTTTGAAAGAGGATGCATGTATCTTTTTAATGTTGCAAATTTGCAATACATGGCGCTGTATGTTGTATGATTTAAATATAAAGTTCGGTTATTTTTGGGACACACCGTGTATATCATTCTCCAAAACGAGCATTTATTAACGCATGGACCGAATTTTGCCTATATTATTGAGCCGACAGAGTTACAAATTTTCATATTATTTAAAACAATCATTGTTTGTTACTGGCCTGGCCGATTCCCCAATTGATGACGATTAAACAAATGTTTCATATACCTGAACAGGACCTTATACTCTATATTGAGGAGGCTTATCCTACGGTAAGTGGTGTCTCCTTTTATGTATTGGCCAGAGCAAACATAAGTTATGTTTGTTTCACAGGCTCAGTATGGTCTGAACACCGGTAATCAGTATACGAGTACATCCTATAAGTCGCCGCATTTCTTCAAAAAGTTTTCGAGGCTAACTTCTTTCGGCCAGCTTGGCAAGCTCTTTAGACTCACAGAATTCGGTATTTTTCTTTCTTTGACTGCAAATGTAATTTATTTCCCTCTTCCTTTTTTGTTATCTATCACACCCCTCACGGTTTGTAGTCGGTGGCAACGTTGCGACCGGCAATCTGTTTTCTCTCCACAGCGACACGGCAATCCTCATCGTACCTGGTGTTTTTCCGACGTTGTTACAAACCAATTGTTTCCTTGTATCGTACTCACCTCACTCTACCCTCTTTTTATACTTACCCACAAATTACCAGCAACTCCTCTTCTTGCTGCTTTTTCTGATTTTCGCCCCTCGGCAGTGGATTTCTGACATGAAATAAAAGCTTCTCATAAAAAACCATCAGCCGTTCGGAGGACGCTTAGTATAAACTGTAGGTATTTCCGTTTGATTGTGACTTCTTAATTTTCTTAGGCTTAGAATCATAAAATTTGGAATAAAAATCTTTTTTTCTTTTACTTGTCGTCGTCCATAAATAATCGTTATGGAAAATGTATTAACGCAAAAAGGGTTATCCTTATTACCAGTTTAGTTTTTTTTTCTTAAATTTCCTAGTTTGTTATACATTATACATTATAAGTAAATTCGCAGCTCATTTGTTCATGATTCTGTATTTGTAGAACTTGGTAATTGGTAGTCAAGATGTGTTTTTCAATGACTTTTTTAGTCCTTAGCTGCATTTTTTGCGTTGACCGAATAACCGACCACACCTAATGTACATACATATATACATACATAAATACAATAATATTTATTAACACTAGTGTTTACTGTCAAATGGTGTTAAAATTCTATAACCGTGCCTTTGTTGGCATAGAGTCTTGTTTGCGGATCTTATTAGAGAGTTATCAGCGATAGCGCATAAGGGCATGCCAACGTATAAGATTACATTATGCACATACATACATATATACGCATACATATTAATACTTATATATATCTATAAACATATGTAGAAGTGGAAACATGTAAATATTTTACAAACATTTCAATATGAAAGAATTCAATGGTTATAATCGCAGACATAGTGATGTAAAACCGGCTGGGTTTCCATAATTGGCGTAAAACCCCGCTTGCATCCATACATACGTGTATGTATACATCAGTATATAATTTTTGCATATACTCGTATATGCTTTTTATCCCCCAGCTGTACGAAATTAATTAGACGTTGCGTTTTCAATTGGCAGATACTTACTTTCCTAATACATATATTTTTCCCTTTAGATAATACAATTCCATTTCGGCAGCAAAGTTCTAAAGTAATTTGATTTTTTTGCGAATGCCTGGTATTTTTTGCCTCTTTTCTGCACTTACTTAAAGCCGGCTCCAACTGCTTCACTTAATCATAGTCGATTTAGAAACGGCTAATAGAGTGAGGAAATTCTGGTACTAAAACTGCTGATAAGCCCGTGAAATTTAATTAGATCAGTTTGGCAGTTGCATCGATTTTATTGTGATTTAGTTGAGAGAAATGGTGATCGAAATTGTTCTCAGAAATTGGAAAAGAATTCGTAATTTTAAAGGTTTTATGATTACCGAGAAAATATAATTCAAAGCGATTTGACACATTTCATTTAATACTAAAGCTATTGAGACTTAATATATTCCTATATATATGACTATGTCTGGCAAAAAATAGATCAATTGAGAACTCATATTTGTCTGTGCTGTCACCTCACTTCCAATAGTTCCTCTTTACTAAATTCCGAAAAATCTTCACTTCCTATATTTTCTCCCCACTTAATTCCAAAAAATTCTTCATCAAAGATATATATGGTTTCTAAAGATTTAAAATACCTTGAACGTTTAAACATTTTTTGGGACTAGTATTATTTAATATTAATTAATAAAAGTCGTAAAGACAAATGGGACATCAAAATCTTATTTTCAGGATATTCTGACAGAATGTTTAAAATTGGTAATTTGATCCGTCTCGGTAGGCTAAGTGTTGCTGGAAGGAAAAATACTTCTTTAGATTACATATATAATTTGAGTTTTGTAACCGCTGAAGCGATTTTCGGCCGAGCTCCTCCTCCAATTTGAGGGACCTACAGTTTATACTAAGCCGCCTCCGAACGGCTGATGGTTTTTTTTACGAGGATGTTCGAAATACCTACACTTGGAGGGATGGACATTCCCTGCCTAGGGGCGACCGCAATTAGAAAATTTAACTTAATTTTTTATTTAAATTAATTGTCCATAACTTTTGGATGTTGGTGGCACCGGGATTTGAACCTGAGCCTTCCGAATGTCAGTACGCAATGCTAACCACTCGGCTTTCGCGGCCGCCAGATTAGATTATAGTTTAGATGTAACAACAAAGTTTTTAGTAAAATTCTAAGCATATTATACATAAAGTTAAAGTGCTTTTTAATTGGATGAAAAGCATTTCCACAGAGTTATGATCAACGTTCTTTTAGATCCGTCATATAGTCTTACGATCCAAGTGAGCGTTTGTCTAGAGAAGATAATTGATTTATAATAAGTATTTCATCCGAATAATTGGCAAAAAATTTTATGTATACTAGAAGTTACTATGTTTTTAACCCAGTGAATCAATTTGCTTGGGATAAAAATCCGTCCATCGTGGGAAGTTTCCGACTTTAACCGAAAAAGTTTGACTTTATTATTTCACGGGCGTAGGGTTTTATTTGAGCGAAATCACTCAAAATCAATTCCTGTTATTTATTTCGAATAAGACATAAATTTTTGGCATTGAATACAATTTTTCGTGTGGAAAAAGCAATCAAATCTTTATTAGTGTAGATTATTACGATTTTGGTATTTGATTCAGGCTCTACGATGACTCTGCTAATACCTGAAAAGTCAGAACGAATATATTTAAAATTCATATATGGAACAGTGGCAATTCCTCAACCCTTATTTTCCTTTTTTGAATACAGTCAATTTATTTCAATGTTAGTCGAAAGAGTTATTTATAATTTAGTTATTAGACCTTGGAAGAAACAACAAATATCTTCGAGAAGTTGATACTGACGAGTTGATGAGAAATATTGAGCCACCATATGGTCAAAATATTACAGCCGATGTGGATTCGGAGAAGAAGCTGTATCATATTCCAACCAATTTGCCTGAATTTCAGTGAATGCAACCATGTGAAGTTATACAACTCTCAAGACAGCCGGTTTACGCACAGGAGTTGACCTGGATTTTATCCGGCCAAGGGCTGTCACCCTTTCCTCCATCTAACCCCGTTTAGGTCAACAGGTAAAATTAATTTAAGTACGCCAACGGAGCAACGGAGCTTGGCAGCTCCAAATCCTTCTCATCAGGGCTGGCATCGAAACCAACCATGGTCCGACGGATTATTTCTGCTGCGTGTGCCATAAAAGACTCCACCACTCCTCCACCTCGGTTAGGTGACACCAGTGCAATGGTTGGAGTCATCTTAAGGTCTGCTCTGGCCGTAAGACCCACAGGGAGTGGACCACAAGTTATGTGTCCCCATGCTGCCAGCGCCCAAGTGTGCCCCAAGCCTCCACGGCTGTGACTTCAGCACCCTTACCCACTTTAGTTAACGCGCAGACCTCTACGGTCTTCCGGAGCTCCCCGCAGCATGACTCACACCAACCCTCACCCCCATCCTCACCCACAGCCAGCTCCTCTTCTTCCTCCCAGCAGCTCCTAGTCCCCCGCACAGTCTGTTCCGTGTGCCAGGCCATAGTACGTCGGAGCATGACCTCAGTCAGATACAACTCCTGCTCTGGCTGGTGTCATTTTCGGACGTGCTCTGGCCTGCGCACTACCCGTGAGTTGAATGATGCGTACGTTGCCCCGTGTTGTAGGAGTCTCCACAACAACACCGCCAACCAACACCAACGTGCGAAAGCAATTTCAGTGGGTAATACAGCAACAACACACTCCATCCACGCATCACTCTCTTATCCCCCGCATCACGAACATTCCCCCGAGACAGACACGACTACTACAATTTAACTGCAACGGACTCCATGGGAAGATGGACGAGATAGTCGACTTTATCAGCCGGGAGCATCTGTCAATTGCTACGATCCAGGAAATGAAGTTGACCGCCCGCTCGGATCTTCTGGGCCGGATACAACATAATCCGCAAGGATCGCGAGCGAGACCATGGTCGGGGCTCAGCGTTCATCCTTCACAACCCCGTGCAGTATCGTCTTATCGACGGCGGCATCGACCGCAGGGATACTACCCTAGAATATCAGGGCATAGCTATCCGGACAGTCCATGCCGAGCTCGAAATATTTAATATATACATTCCTCCTGTTACAAGTTGCCTAGTTGGATATAGTCCTGATATAGGTGGGCTACTCAGAGGCGAAAACCGTTTGGTTTTTGGCGACATTAACGCGCATCACGATCTTTGGCATTCTAGCCTGTCATATGACTGTAGAATGGAGCTAGCGGAATAGATAGACGATTCGACATTTTGCGCAATGAACGATAACACCCCAACCAGAGGTAATTTGGGTAATTGCCAAAGCTCGCCTGGACCGGCTTCACGGAATTCACTGAGAACGCTTTCAGTGCTCTTCCCACTCCATCAGACGTCACTTCTGGTGAACATACCTTCCGCAGGATCGTCATGACCGCTGCCGCCCACTTCATCCTGGTTGGCCGAATTGCGGAAATCCGCCCCGATTTCACGACGGAAGCGGTGATTTTAGCATCTAGACGCGACACTCTTCATAACTCCGATCCCGGTAATCTCCTTATTAGAGATTTAAACGCGGAGATTCGTACTGTAGTGAACAAACACAAACGAAAAAAGGGTAAAAAAGGAGTACTTAAGGTCCTGTAATCTCTCCTCAGGGGAGCCAAGGTCTGGGCTATAGTCAAGTCGGTATCTAACCCGACGAGACGCGAGGACCAAGTGGAAATTTCATTCGGTGACCGTGCCTCGTCGAACTCGAAGAGATGCGCGAGCTATTTCAGCCGACTCTTTACACTGCATCCTTCGGTAGACAATACGAAGCGACGTGTAACCCGCCGTATGTGCAAACTGCCAAACACCAGGGAAGAGTTTCACTGGGTCATCAGGAAGGCGAAAGCCTCCAAATCCATCGGTCCCAACGGAATAAGTATGCTGATGCTAAAACACCTTGGACCAGCGGGAGCAGACTTTTTCACCAAGATCCTCAACTTGTCTTTGACCACCCTAATGATACTTGACGTGTGAAAAATGGGCAGGGTGGTCCCGCTACTTAAGCCGGGGAAACCAGACAACAAAGGAAAGTCTTATCGGCCGACAACTCTCCTCTCCCCAGTAGCGAAGACACTTGAGGGCTTGGTGCTCCAGATTCTCACTCACCATCTGCGTCCAGCAGCACATCAGCATGGCTGCCCTAAAGTGCATAGTACCACAACAGCACTAAACGCCATAAACACTCAGATAGTTAATGGCCTAAACCAAAACCGACCCTGCACGCTAACTGTCCTGGTAGCACTGGATCTGTCCAAAGCTTTTGACACCGTCAACCGTTCAGTGCTGCTCACGAACATTAAGGAATCCTCACCTCACCGCCGGGGTGGCAGAGGTGGGTCATGGGCTACCTGAGTGGTCGACAATCATCGGTAATATTCCGAGTTGAAACATCGAAACGAAGGAAAATTAAACAAGTTAATTAAACAAGGGTGGTGTCCTCTCCCCACTACTGTTTAATTTCTACCTATCGAAACTCCCTCCTACACCAGAATGAGTTTCCTTAACCTCGTATGTCGATGATTGCACGATATTGGCGTCAGGCCAGGATATTGATGACCTTTGTTCGAAAGTAAACTGCTATCTTGCCGAACTTTCTAACTTCTTCACTGCACGACATTTAAAAATACAACCGACTAAATCCTCGGCTACCCTCTTCACCAGCTGGACGAAGGAGTACAGGCTTGAATTAGATGTGAAGGTCGATGACGTGAAAATTTTGACTATAAACAACCCAAAGATATTAGTAGTCACAGTTGATAGCCTGCACTCCTTCACTCCGCATACGACCGCAATTGCCGCAAAACTCCAGTGCCGCAACAAAATACTCAAAGCGCTAGCCGGCAGCACCTGGGGTAAAGACAAAGAAACCTTGCTGGCAACTTGCAAAGCAATTGGCCGGCCGGTCGTAAACTATGCTGCCCCGATCTGGGCGCCGGGGACGAACGAGATGCAGACGAAGAAGTTACAGGCCTGTCAAAACATCGCCCTCAGGACCGCGACAGGAAACCTCCTGATGTCGCCGGAGCATCACTTGCACAGCGAAGCATCTATGCTACGAGTTAAGGAGCATAATACTTTGCTGTGCAAGCAGTTATTGAAGCTGAACCTCCACCTAGGCACATCAGAGATGGAGTACTTGACATGAAGGACACCATCCAGCAACATGTGCAACAACCGCTGGACAGGACGGCGTACAGATAAGCACTGAACGCCATTCACCAGGAGTCAGTCAGCACCTTCAAAGACTCCCTTCCCGCGAATGGCATACTCGGAGTAAAACCTCCACCTATTGCAGACCCTGCACGACACTCTAACCACCTGTTCACATGCCCCTTAAGCCGACACATCTAACCCCCTCTCCCTTTGGTCCAATCTCGTCTTAACAGCACGTTTCCTGGACCTCGGCGACTTAGATTAGTCAAACCTGTCCTAGGGGGGGTTAGTGAACCGCTACTACAACAACAACAACAACATGTGAAGTTATAATGCATAAAGCTGGTACAGCATTGCCTTTGCCTATTGAATCTGTTGAAGATGAAAATAAAGTAGAGCTCCTCATACAAAAAGTCTGAATATAGAAATTTTTCGATGAGATGTCATAACTTTAATATTAGATTCTACAGCTTCTACCTTAAATATGCAAAATACACCAAAAATATTATTAGTGACAAAGAATTTTCATTAGATATTCGGGCACAGGGCCCACGGTCATTAACATCGAAAATGATTTCATGAACAAAATTACAAAAAGTAAACAAAAATGTGCCTCCAACGAGTTGTGCAGAAAATTTTCTGTAGCTTAATTATATACACTAATAGCCTATTTCCACCGGACGTTAAATGCATTTTAGCTTAAATGCATTTAAACATCGCATTTAAATGCTAAATTCCCATGTGTTTGTTGTTGTACAAAAGTGTGTTAACTCACTTTTCAAAGTTACTTTTTTGCATTAATATTGACATTGAAGATAATGCTTCTCCTCTTTAAAAAATAAAATAAAATAAAAATAAAAAACAAACAAAAAGCAATTGTGGAATAGAAAACGATCCCCTCAACATAAAAATATACGCGACTCTGGCAACTAACAGTTGATTGCGCAAAACAAATAATTATGTACACATAATTGGCGCAAAACAAATATTTATGTATCTATAATGTAACCGGTTTCGATTTTTCGGCCGAGCTACTCCTCGAATTGTGGTTTTCTAGAAAAACAAAATAAATATTTACTTAAAAGAATAAGCTATGGTAAACTGAAAATGGAAACAAAACGACGCAAGTGGAACCTTACGGAGGAGCAAAGTTTCCTGGATTGCTGGGAAGGAAGAGCTCAGGAATTGAAAGGTTGCCGAAAAAACTCTCATGTATACAAAGAAATGGCGGTGGAGTTAACGCAATCGGGGATCGAAGTCACTGGCAGTTGCAAGCATGCAAAAAAGCAATTTCCTTTCAGCAGCGTCTGTCCGTGCAGCAATAATCTGCACTTGCAAATCATAATATTGTATAAATAGCAAAATAAAATAAATGCGGTCTCTTGAATTCATGATTTTAATACTTGTGACAAATTTTGCAAACTGCAAATGTAAACAAAAATCAGCTGTTTGAGTTAACTCACTTTCGGTGGAAACGTTTGACATTTCATTCACTTAACAGAGGCCTTAAATGCATTTAAGTGCTTGGTGGAAATAGGCTATAACTGTTAGAGCCTCCCGTCTCATGGACAATTCAAAAATTGTTTCACAGAGAGTTAATAAGTAGCTATGGAAATAAAACAATAGTTAAGCCTTTTTTGTGGTATAGTCTATCCAGTTATCACTCTTTTCTTTGGAATACTTATGATCACTGTTTATTGGTCAAATTAAACAGATTTTCTTAACATAGTTGTTAGTGATACAATGCGATGAAATCGTTTCGACTTAATATTCGTAATACCGATTTTATATCAACTTGAACTAAGCTGAAAAACTTCGACTTCGACTTCGACTTCATTTTCTATAAATCGTTGTGGTCCTTTCTTTTTCACCAAGGTGTCTTCCATCCCTCTCTCGAAACCTGTTCCGTTACAGAAATGTGTCTATTTCTCGACGGTCTCAAGAGCTGGGACTTTCTTACGGCACATTATGGCGTATTTTACACTTGGACTTACACCTAAATCTATATAAAGTCCAGCACACACAATAACTGAACCCAGCTGACCATTCACAACGCCATACATACGTTCAATTAATGCTTTTCTTTTCTAAAGCCACGTTGCACATTTCTCACTCGAATACGTAAATAAGAAAAATTGTCGCAATTGTTCTCCGATAACCCTCAAATAATTGAAAAGAAGCCATTAGCCATAACTTACTGTCTGGTGCGCTCTTTGGTACGGAGGTGTGATTGAACCACACTTCTATGGAAAGGATAATGGGTCTTTCATTTCCGACTTTTTTTTGGCCTGCAATTGAAGCCTATGACTTGGACAATATGTGATTACAGCAAGTTGGTGCCACATGCCACACAAGATGAGCGAATATGGCTTTAACTCTAGTGTATTTAAGAACCAACATTCGTCAAGTTGTGATTGAGTTACCCCCCAATATGTGCCATAAAGTGGTCGAAAATTACCTCAAAGTGTTTCACATATATGCTCAAGCTCAAACTTTATGATAAGAAAGGAATTTCATGAAAAATTTTTTTAAATCCGCAGAATGGATAGCCTTTAAGCAGAGTTTTGAGGAATTGATTTGCATTGCACATCTATTGTACAATATATAACGAACAACAAAATTTGGTCTCTTCGCACGAGCAACCTCTTTAAGTTAAAATACAACAAATCCAGAAATTGTTAAGTATGTATTGAACTATGTGTATAGTTTAATTAAACAAAGCAAATCTTACAATTTGTGGTGTGCGTGTTTTGTGGATGATTTTCAAGCTTATTCATTGGGTCCTTGGCCTCAGACGTTATTCTAAAAACAACTTACACAAAAATGAAGGACCAAAAAATGATCATGCGCAGTGATGTGATTACATTGTTTTCGTTTTAGAGAAACAAGTGAGGATATTCTGAGTTTGGTCCAGTGTCACTTTAGGTATTAATTCAAGTTAACTAAGTGGGCGTGGTTAATTCGAGAAAATTACACTGGAAAGCTTTTGCTGATTTTGAGAAAGCTTTGTTGGGTACCTCCCACATCAATAGATTTTTCACGAGTCATATTCCACGTCATTTTGTGCTATAAACTTAACAAAGCAACCCCATCTTTCACTGCAAATATAAAATTGGCTAGTGCGCATGAGTTGATAATAGTGAGAATTTCTACAAAATGGTTGTCGGCCTCCGCACAACGTTGCAATATAGTAATAACATTTTCATATGTATACATGTACAAGTAACAATAACTGTGTAGATATGTACTCGTATATACGTATTTAGAAAAATTTACAAACTGGCTTCTTTAGAAATCAAAACTTCTAAAAGTTTTAAAAAGTGTTAAATCAAAACATTTCTTGCAGACTTTTAAATTGGGGCAATTATGCTTTGGTTTCCACTGCATAACCACTTTGAAGTGGCCACTGAAAGGAGCCATCGCTACTTCCATGACAATTATTATTAATTAGCTTGTATCAATTTTTATTATGAAGCAAATTCATTGAAAACTGAAATAGTCTTTTGCCATTACTCTGTATTGTCAATATTACTTGAAATCTAACAAAATAACTTCATTAAACATTCATTTCCATTTTCATATGAAGGTAACAACTAATTTAATGGTAATTATTTTAAATAATTTTAATTCTTTTATCATGCAATGAAACAGCCACAATTCAAAATTTTACTAATTTATTTCTTTCTTTTTGTAAATCAGTTTACATAACACACTCTAACAGCTGCACAAAAGTCTTTTTAATTTTGAGTCTCATTTACAATAGATTGAAAAATACCGTTATGCCTGTATTCGTGTTACTCCTGAAAATTTGAGATTTTTTGAATTGTGACCGTTGATAGTTATTGGGTTCAGTTTCATTTTACAATAATAATTACGTCAATAGCTGAGAGAGAGAAATTAATAAACATTTAAAAGTTTGCTGCTTTAAAGAAAAAAAAAACATTCTAGAAACTTAAATTCAACTAAAAAATTGTATGATAGAAATTGAACAGAATTTGTGTTAGCACGAAGAAATTGAAGAAATTTGTCGTAAATACTCCCCTGATAAACATTTGTGTATCTGAGTTTTTATATGTACAAGTGTGCTTTTGATTGGCCCATTTACTTACATAGGTATGTACATACATATGTATGTCTAGAAATAAATAAGGCATGGTTGCTTCGCAGAATTAGAACTCTAAGCTCTGGTGCTTCATATTTAGAGATTTATGTATGTACGAAAAGAGGGAAAGTATTTATCTATGAACATATATTATATTAGTTATGGTAAGAATAACTCATATAACGAACTTATTATAAATTATTACATACATATCGTTTATGCTTTTCTATTTCCCGACATTTTTTTTGATTTCGCTATGTAGTTATGGGTGTGTTATATCGGAGATGCTGCCGCTTATAATGTGTTTTTTTTCACTTCTGATCGCGCAGTCTCATTCACTTACGTAGCTTTCAAACACATTTACTCTAACACAACTAATAACACTCGTATCTATATACATACATATGTACAGAATATTCGCCGATTTCTTAAAATCTAACAACAAATCCACAACTTACACAAAGTCACACTTCATTCACCAACAGAGCGTTTTACGAAGATAAGCACACCGCACCATTGACCGAATCGTTCGCACTCACCAATCACAATATACTAACTCACCTAGTTCAATTTCAAATCTTCAAAGTTATTTGCAAATACACAAAATTATGGTTTTAATAAAAACAAAAATTTACAGTAATATTTACAAAGTGCTGGTGTGATAGGAATAAAAAAGTACGTGCGTAACTATATGCATACATTTCGTTCCGTCGGAAATACCACTCGGACTTTCATTAATCGCAACGTTTTAACTTTAATGGGGAAACATTAATCGGAATTTTACTGTGTCCGGCGATTCTTCAGTTTTTTATGATTCCGCGTTATTAGCACCTCTTTTTCGGCCGTCAATACTAGTCTATAAATAATTGTTTATAGTGTATATAGTGCTAATAAACATTAACGCCTTCTCGTAGTACGAGTATATCGTAAATGTACATACATACATACAGATGTATTTACAATACTTTATAACAACAGTAGCCAACGGAACAACATAATATATTGGTGTGACTTTATGATTTTTATGATGGCATATAGTGGTTTTAAAGTTGAATAATTTGAATAAGACTGCGTCTCGTGCTCCAATGTGCTGACGATACAATATTAAATTGCTAATGCAGACACATACATACACACACATGTGTATAAATACGTATGTACATAAGAATGCAAGTGGATATACAAATATGCTTGTTGTATTGACTCATGTGCCTGTCCATAAAGCATTTAGTGTGTGTTTAATTTTAAAGCCAATTATCACTGAATTTTAAGTGTCATCTGTAAAGAAGAGCAAACGTGGACGAATATATATTCCCATGGAAGTCATTCACGCATATTTTTAGTGTGGGGTCTAAAAATTGGGTAAGTTTTGTATACCATATATCATTTACTACGCATTTCTTTTAGCCATTTGGTTCAAGTGTATAACTGTTAGATGCAGGTGTATAATTGTCATATTATATATTATTACTTAAATATAACTAATTTGATGCAGGAAATCTTAAATAACCATTAGATTAACTTAAAGTGAGCATGTAGCATGGCCGTAATACCTAAATAAGGACTTCGAAGGAGAGTAATATTTTTTAATATTAATTTATTGGATCTGCTCTCACAAACGGATCCTAACAATAAATATTCAAATCGTATAACTAAATTACCTTGCTTATTTAAAAGGTGGGCTGTATTTGTTCCGGAGTCCAAGGTGTTGGCCAAGAGGCTTACATAGTTATGCAGTTTTGTTATGTAGTTTTTTGTGACGATTTTTACGTCTCTTTTGTTAGTGCATGTGTTTAGGCCCTTGCTAATTTTTTTTTTGTTACGGATGAATCATGATGAACCAATTTAGTTCTTTGAATTTGTCGAGCAAGCTGTGCCCCATAGGTGAATTACATACATCCATATAGGTTTAATGGTCACGTTTGTTATCCAGACTGTGCCTAGATTTCTTTCCTAAAAGTTAGCACAAACTGGCAAATTTAAGCTTTAGCTGCAGCTCTGTTTCGTTGGCTTGTGGAGTAGGTGCATTGTTGAGCTTCGCAGTAGGCACGTTTTCGGCTTTAATGTGAAAGAGATGTCTTTGCACTTATTTTCGTTGACTTTAATGCCATATTTTGTTTACCATTCTTAAATTATTATATGTGCCGGCATTTTTAAGCAGTATCGTCAGCGAAAGTTGACGTGATTGCTTTGCCATTTGGCCCAAGACTTTGCCATGCCAAACTCGTCTGTTATATATTCAAGAAAAACGGCCCTTTAGAAAGTTTGGAATGGGAGAGCAATATGGAAAATACATATTTACGAGTATTAGCGCCTTTTGTTAAATTTCCGTTTGCGCTTTCATAAAAAATTTTTGTTACTTGGACGTAAAGATACAGACAGTGACTGGCTCGGTCATGTCGTCCGAATGTCTACTGAAAACTCTATGGCCTAATCTTTAAACTTTGATGATGTTATAAACACTTTTGCGGAACAGAATTTAAAATTGTTATTAATATCATTAATATTCTCAAGACGTAAAACTACAAATTGAAGGAAGAGCTCGGCCGAAAAGTCGCTTCATCGGTTACAAAGCGCCAATTATCAATATTCCCAACGGCTCACCAACTCCACACCCATTTGCACGAAGGGGCCATTCCGCATGATATACGGAATATTTTCATACCTTTCATGTATATGGTGTGCTATATTAGCCTTTGGTCCGAAGTATGTAAGTACCAGAAAGAGAAGGGAAGTATGTAAGTACGCTTCAAAATTTATACCGATCGGGTCAGAATGATGAGCTGAGTTGGGTTAGTTTTGTCCATTATGCGTACGCAAATTAGTTCCTCAGCTATTGAGATATGTCAAACAAACTTGGTACAAAAATGCGCTGGTACATTTAAACGGCTGATTATCGGAACCAGCCAGATCGTATCACTATAGCATATACACACATATGTATATATGTACCACCGGTTTTTAAGTATTGAAATTTTGGGTTATAAATTTGTTAAAAAAGCATTTGAGATTTGGTATTTTGCACAAATATGACGAATTTGTGCTGAAAATGATCGCAATCTGGCGCCTGTAACTTTTAGCTTCCAGAAGTGGTTTTTTCAGATATGAGGCTTTGGTCACCGAAAGTAATCGAAATTGGAAAACTTCTTAATATAGCTCTACTAATCAAATCTTGTTTCTTATATATTTATTGATGCCGAGTCACGATGAGTGGAGTTTTTCTTGAACTGAAAAAGTCCAGATACAGAACAAAATTGTTATTCGTCGTGAACCTTACGTGGACCCTTTGTTGAATACTATCAGACTTAATTATTCTATCCTCAATTTTATAAAGACTTCATGAGAACAATTCATGCGAACAATTATAGGAACGAAATCTCATAGAGAAGTTTCAAATACGCAAGAACTATATCCATTAGCCATACAAAAAAATCGGTAACCAATAATTCAGTAGAAGTATTTGGAAGAACTAATTATATTCAAATTTTAATTTCACATGGTTTTTTGTAAATAAACTTAAAATGAATACGGTAGAAATCAAGCATTGATCACCCTTTTGGTAATTCAAGCTCTTTTGTATAGTTAAATCTAAATATTAGAGCATTAAAAATTCGGGTTCAACTACAACTGAAGGCATTGCTTGCACACCATATTAAAAGATGGGCTCCTTACAAAAATGTACAAACCTAGTAATGTGACTAAATTCGAAAGACACTATTGTTTTCATTCAAACGGTGTTCGCTGAAGAAAACTCGAAGGAAGAGCTAAATTTTATTGTATAACATTCCAGAGAAGTGGTAGCAGAGAGAGTTGCTCTCATTACGTCCTACTGCAAGTACTCGAAATCCTTTCGCTCTAATTAAAAGTTAATCGGTATATAGTGTTTTTTAGATTAATCGCAATTGACGCTAGGTAAACTCATTTGTAAAACTCGTTCTGTGGCATTGATTCTTTGACTTTATAATTTTCCAACGTAAACACTTAGGAAACTGCGGGTGACATGATCCATTCTCAAAAAACTCTTCACTGCAGTCAACATATGCATGTAGCTAAAAGCATTTATTACACACTGAATGCGATACAATTGAATCTGTTGGGAAAATGGTGCTCTTCAATACTAGCTAAGTCCATTGTATGTCAAAAGCAAGCAGGGTTCTTTTCAATTCTGAAAGAAATGTTATAAAAACATATCTAAATTGTTTGCAAAACAAGTAATAAAGTAAGTAATTAATTTCACCACTTAATCGGAAGGGGGGCGGGGGGTGATTGTTGAATTGCGGGCCGGATACTCAAAGCACATCAAAGAAAACGTATAGTTCTACCTTAATTATTTTTTCATCCTATGCAAAAGAAACATTTAGCCGTTATGTAATTGTGATTAAATCAACAAAGGATACTGGTAGTCCGCTGTATAGAACGCAGGTGTAGTTATTAAGCCCACTTTCGTTTTTGTGCTTCCTAGGAAGAGATAGTTTTAATTTTGGTGAGCCCCTAAAGGGGCATAGGTTTTCATTCAAATATGAGACGCGAATTTGCTTTTCTCCTTAACACAAGGATCCTATACTGCTGACTTTCTGAAGTCAATCTGTCTTTAAACTATTACTGAATTATATGGAATACCACACGATGACTCGGCAGCCTAGGAAAGTGTGAGTCATCTTTTATTAAGGTAACTAAATTCTTGCAATGTTATGCACGGTCAGATGAAATTTAATTTATAAATAGTAGAGGTTAAAATATGTATATATGTATTATTTGATTTCTATCAGAGCTCTAGTTGGCAGCAGAAGTTTTAAACATTTTCACCGAGTGGTTAGTATTACGTTCTGCCGTTCGGAAAGCTAGGTTTCAAATTCACGACCAACATCTAAAAGTTATAAAAAATTAATTTAAATAAAAAATTAAGTTAAATTTTCTAATTGTGGTCGCTGCTCAGCAAGGAATTTTAACCCCCTTCGAGTGTACTTCTGACAAGAAATAAAGGCTCCTCATAAAAAAACCATCAACCGTTAGCAGGCGTTTTTGTATAAACTGTAGACCCCTCCATTTGTTAAAAAAACATATAATATGTATATAGTTGGCTCTTTGTAACCGCTGAAGCAATTTTTCGGCTGAGCTCCCTCCTCCAATTTGGGGTTTTGTGTCTTGTTGCTTTTTCTACAAATGGAACGACTAACACCTTCAAAGGGCTGACGGTTTTTCTGAGGAGCCTTTATTTCATTTCAGCGGTTGACCTTCCCTGCCGAGGGGCGATAGCAATTAGAAAATTTAACTTAATTTTTTATTTAAATTAATTTTCTATAAATTTATTAAGCTAGTTATATTTCGGGTAGAGCGGAATGTTAGATACTTGACAAAATTTTTATTAAGTCCACAAATCTGACAAAAATGGAAAGTCTGTTAGGTCTACTTCTGTCAAGAAGTCGGCGGTGCAACACACCAAATATTTTTCCATTTGATGCAATCACCCCTAACAAATATGATGGAGCTTTTGGCGTAGCTCGACATTAGTTTACATGGCCATATAAGTTTATCTGGTTTATTGTTTATTTTCTCGGTCTAAAGTCACACTAATAAGGTCCAATTACACAGCACGCTCGGTAGGCATTTATATTCGATATTAAGGAGGCTTATGCCACGGTATTGGGCGAATACTGCGGAGTCCCCTTTTTGTGGATTCGCAGAGCACACTTAAGTTACAATTGTCGGGCAGGCTTTCGTTCACAAAGAAGCTGTTGAATGCACCTTATTAATCCGCAATCCATCTGCCTCCGGCGCTTTGTTGTTCTTCAGGTGGGCAATTGTTATTCGAACTTCTTCGTAATCGTGCAATCTATCGTCCTCGAGCCTTTCTTTATTTATTACAGCTTCAAAGAGGTATTCACCTGCAGGCATTTTAACGCTTCAAATCTAAATCAAAAGCCAGTTTAACAATGAAAAATTAAAGTAAGTATGCTCGAAAGCTTGTAGGAATTTCTTAGTAGTGTAAAATTGGCTTACAAAACCACTTACAGCTTCCCCTTACTCCCAACGCAACATATGGAATGGTTATCTCGCACATCCCCGACCACCGGAAGAAAGGTAAATCCACAATACCTCCACCTCAGTTGGTGTTCACACTCGAGCTCCTCTAATAGTCTTAGGGCTCGATGATTGTATTCAAGTTATTATCATTTTGCCAGCTCATAAACATCCTATAGAGACTACAAGCATTCCTTATATATTTGCATAAATAAATTTATCATAAATCTCAAATTTTGATAATCCTAATAACATATCTACATACATATGCATATATGTACGAGTATGCTAATAAAAAGTCTTCATTCTTGGTCTTTATGCAGAGTTTCCGGTTGCAATTAAAAAGATTGCTACGTGGAAGTGCATTAAACGCTGTATATGTACATGTAATGGTAGTTTAACGAGATCACGAAGTAACTGAAATTGGCTTCAATTTTTCGAAATTAATCTCTTTAAACAAAATGGCAAACACGCACCGGAATTTTTAAACTGCTGCACTTAAGCAATTCATATTAATCACAACAGCCATTGTCATATTTTCGTGCCATGTAACACAGTCAGACGGTATATAAAAGTGGGCATAAAGTTTTATCACTGAGTTTGTTTGAATACCATTTGCCCCAGCCACTCTTATGTAGTTAAAATTACTATAGGTAGACCATAATGCCATACGTTTCTAACGCAGCTGTCGATATGAACGGGTGTGGCTTCTACGAATGTGTGAGAGAGTGAGGTAATGGAGGCTGGTAACTACCAATGAGATGGTTCACAAGAGGTATTATTCCATATACTCTTGAACATCTTTGTGTAACAACAGTTAGAAACTTCTTTCTTCGGATCCACATGTATATTTTGTGTACGATGCGGGTATACAATATCAAGCTTCAGGGTGCGTTAAATTTCCACTGCTTTTCTGTGTGTTCAGGCCTTAATTTTTTTAATTAACGGTTGAAGTATTATTAAAGTATTTGCACGTATTAAAATTGTATTGTTTTTTTCTAAATTTATTTTAATTCTTATTTATTTTATTTAAAAATACAACAAAATGTTAGGGTGTCAAGGAAGAACTCGGTCGAAACATCTTTTCAGGGGTATCAAAACGCCAATCTTTATATATATATATAATGGTAGCCCCTATTTTTCCGCGAATCGCCACTAAAAAGTAACCAGTTACTACTGGCTTGTGGATGTAGTTTGGGATAGCGGAGGTCTTGAAGAGAACATTCCTAAGACTATTTCCTTCAGCGCTTCCATTAACATTACTGCAGAAGGCCTTCCAAAATTCTCTTTCTGCTTTCCTTATAACTGTTTTGAAAGATTTTAGGAAAGCTTTTTAAGATTGCTCTTAGCTTTTTCTTTTGCCTTCAATAAAGAGTTTTCAGCTAGTATTTCGTAGCTCAGATATTGCGTTATTCCACCATGTGTGGCCACAAAAGTGGCGTTATAGACTTTTGTGATAAAGTTCACTGCTTCATCAATTTTCGACCACGAGTTCAGCTCACCGAGGAAAACAAACCTTGTGCTACATCAATTCTTGGCGAATAACGGAGTACGAAAGTGTCTTCTTGTCTAGATAAGCATATAGAATACTTCTATTTCACTGATTTACTTGAAAACTGGTAGTAATTGGCTGAGATTAACATATCCAATAGAATAACCTTCTTACCGGGAAGTGGATCAACGACAGTGCGATGAACTGAATACAAGCGTATATCGTTCGTAGATCTGCAACTTGTTTTGGGTGTTGAGTTCTTGTACGTTTAACATTATTGAACAAACAAAGTGGGCAAAGATATTAGAAATAAATTTGATTTTAGTCAAAAGTGAAAAAAGTTCAAAATCTTTATTCCTATATCTTTGATATGTACATATTACAATATATATGTTACATACATATATCTAAAGTTAGTTTATCATGAGTGAATGAAATCGATCCGTGTTCGAAAGTTTTTTTTATGAGAACGAGCTTTTTTCGGCCACCACCTTTATGCTACAATTCAGTGTATCATGTACTATTATCCATTGCTGACAATTTATATAAAATAAATATGGGTTAAATTCTTCGACCGAGGTTTCGCTCCCTTCCGTGGTCCTGGTTGGAGAGACCAAGTCTTCGTTCCAGTATCGGTGGCATTAATATTGTTGAATCAAAATAATTATATAATCAATATAATCAAGTGATGGTTATAAACACACAAACTTGTCACTGCGCAAAATGTATTTACATACAATAGCACGAACAAGAATCACTTAAGACAGACTATGGATGCCAACCCTTATTGAGGGGGCCAGTGTATTTCAATTTCGGTTGAAACTTATGTATGTTCGTTCAAGAGTTTCTTTACAATGAAGTTAAGCGTATTGAAAGCTTTATTCCCTCATTGTCTTCGTTGTTTCATGGTTGTAAAACTAATTTGTCAAGCGATCTTGTCACTCGACGTCTTTCGCTTTTTATATCTACGATCTGGTTATT
The DNA here is from genome assembly GCA_037013455.1 of Ceratitis rosa. NCBI lineage: Eukaryota > Metazoa > Arthropoda > Insecta > Diptera > Tephritidae > Ceratitis > Ceratitis rosa. The sequence continues at coordinate 1,770,972 of JAWMAG010000098.1, read as the reverse complement.
GGAACCAGGGTGAAGATGTCTCATACTAGGTGGTAGGTTATCTACCACTAAATTATCTTCTTTAACATTTTCTTGTGAATGTTTCCACTGCAGAAAAGTGAGTAATATATATATATGAAATACTTAGGGCGCCAATTGGTGGTAAAGCAGACGAACAGGCAGACGTAACCTTTCGAGATGCGCCAACCTCTGCCGCTATGAGTGTTGATTTCGAACGGTCCTGTAAATCAACACTTGCATTGGTTAATGCACGAGAAAAAGTAATAAATGTAGTTTTCGCGATAAATTTTGTTTTCTTACGATTAATCGCTATATACCGTCATATGTATGTGTAGTTTTATATTTTATCTACCACTTTTTTCCAGATATACATATGTATGTGTAAGCGCTCAACCTGTTGTGTTAGACACCCAATTATGTAACTTTAAAACAAACAAAAATGTAAAGTGATTTAGTGGAAAGTGAGAAAAAGTTATAACATAAATTATTGCAGAAAAATATGTGCGATTGCAGTGGTTAATAACAACAACACAACCTCATTCAGTGAAATTGTTGTTAAAGATTATTTAACAAATGGCTGATCGTAGGTGTGGTAGCATTTGATGTAAGCGGTGCATACGCCAATTAAGAAAAAGAAGAAACACTGATTGCGCTTACATACAAATAATTACGTATGCAGAATAATAGTATAATTCACATGTATTGTTTTTTCAAAGTCACTAATATTATTTGTATTACTAATATTCCACATTTCACGTTTTTAATAATTGTAATTATTGTAAAACATTTAAGTTTCGATGCATGTATGCATATACATTAACTAAAGACATACATATGTAGATATTTTGTTAACACTATGAAAAGTATACTTCGTACAATATATAATATTACAGTACGCTTATCTTACGTACAAATAGTTTGTATACTTACATAATTATAGCCGAATCAACAATAGCGCGCTATTCGTTTCCTTTTTTACGCTGTTTTGCGCCAATCGGAAATACCAAGTACAAGCCAGGTCTTTCCAACGGAGTGGAGGTTTTGCTCTTTTTCTGCTTCCATCAGCGGGTACTGCACCGAAAACTCTCAAAGCCGGAGTATTTTTTTCAATCCGGACCATATGACCTAGCCAGCGTATTTTTTTGTCTCTTGATTCGCTGAACAATTTTAATGTCCCCCGTATAAAACGTGCAATTCCATCGTCTGCGGTATTCACCTTTGCCAGTGTGCAAAGAACCATAAATACGCAAAAAACTTCTATCGAAAACTTACTTTTAGTTAATTTTTGTTAAGCCTGACCTGTAGCTTATAAACAGTTAAACTGATTTTTATACCGACAATTGAATAATCTAAAGTCAGCTTTGTGTTAGTTTGATGGGATATTTGCAACAATTTATTTGCATGTGATTAGTTTCTGGGCATTTGCGGGGATTGCAAAACCGTGTGATACATGGATGCATTTCCTAGACTAAGAGAATACCCCCATTGCGCTGACCTCTGTGGTAGAATTGTCATTTTTAAATCATTATGTATGAATGTATGTATTCACATAATATTTGCCGCTTACTATACTGAAAGTTGCCATTCGACAATAAAAGCTTTCAAAGTTAAGCATAAAAATATTATGTTGGCGCAGTTAGTCAGAGAACTTATACTATCAATAATATAATAATTATAAGTTCTCTGCTTTTGCAAGAATTAATAAGCTCTCATCTTTCCTCCAAGATGAGCTAGTTTTTTTAAGCTATAATACCTACTTCCCTACATTGTTCAAGTTCTTTACGAGCGCCACCTATATATCGAGCTTAAATTGATAGCCAAGACAACAGCCTTTACTCTGCGCGACACCTTGTGGAATTTATATGTTCATGTTGGTGATTATGTGAAGACGGCCAAATCCAAATGGGCGGAGTCTCAAATCCATGATGGCTGTTGTAAATCAGTATGGTAGGGAGCGTTGCTCATTCGTTGCTTGTGCTTAGAAGTTACATCTGCAACATAGATATATACAATCTAAATAATTTGTTACTTTTATACGAAATTTCATTATTTTAATTCTAATCCTTACCAGAAGCAGACACACAATAATATTATATATATGCAGCCGATGGCCTAAGGCTAGTGCTGTTACTCTGTATTATTTTATGTATATTTATATGCTTAAAATAAAATAAAATCAAATCAAATCAATTATATATAGGGGTGGGTAAGTAAAAATAGAAAGTGCAAAATCAAAAATTTATTTGAATTTCGGAACGGAAACAAATAAACTTTTTGGGCCACGAAGCCAAAAAGCAACTAATTTGAATGTTACCAACTGTTGTCAGACTTTTTTCAGAGATCCATCGAAATGGCCCTTAAAAGCTAAAAAAAAAATGAAATTTTCTGAAAAAGCTAAAATTAAAAGCAAACAATTAATTTTTTTTTTGGTTTTAAGAGCACAGTAAAGCAGAAATTTCCGATATAAAAAAGACGTGTTTGAAAATAGTTTCCCAAATACTTTGAAGTGCTGTTGTATCAACTTTCTTAAATTATCTATCGAATGTTAAATACTTAATTCGATATATTATGGTCGCACGCCAAAGATATTTGTTCCGATATAAAATATTTAAAAAATATTGATGAGGGTCAGCAAATAAAGCTATTTTGCCTTAGCATGGCTGAATGGTGCAAAATTAATCGTATGCCCCTGAATCTTAAAAAATATAAAGTTATGACCTTATATCGACGAAACGTACATACTGCTACTTACACTATTTACTGTTTCGTTGACCTGGGTATCACTATTGTCCCTGAACTGAACATCACTCTCTCTCATCGGCGTGACAGTTAACAAAAGCCAAATGAATATTGATATTTGTAAAACGGTGGTCAATGGCATTCAAGGGCCCTTAAGTTAGTAAAACCTTGGTCAGAACATTGGGAACACCTATTTTGGATAATTTGAAGTCCGTGGGATCAAATCTTCTCTGATCGAAAAGTATCTATCCAAAAAAATATCCCTTTTTCTCCTTGAAAAATTTGCATTGGGACTCTTGCAGTCGTAGGGAAATGCTTGTCAAAAGTATTAATAAGCTCAATTTCTTCTTCCCTTCTTCTTTCAGGGAATAAATCTAATGTACCGATATTTTTGGCCCTTGCATTGTTTCTTTTTTGATTTCAATTCTCTCTGTAGCACATTTGTACTTTAAATCGCTTGTATAGATTTCTATCCTTTGAAGATATTAGACCTAATCCCTAAATATATTTTTTTGCATTGTAACCTCGTGCTGCTAGAAACCTTTTACCTAGTTTAGAAAAGAAATCGATGAATTGAGTTTCAGAAGTAGAAGGCAATATATAGCGGAAGTATTTGTTTGACACTTGATTTTGGATCGCTGTGAAGTAAAGACTGCAAGAAAAGTCACTGTCTAGTTTTAATTTAAAATCCATAATTTACTTAGGTTTTAAATTGCTTTTAAATTGGTAAATAAAAACTTAAAGAAAATCCAGAAATTAAGTAAAATTATGAAACTAAAATTTGGTATCATTTGTAGCTTCACTTTTAGTGTTACTTATAATGATAGAATCTTCATCTAGCTTTTCTATTAGTTCCAATATAATTTCTAAGCCATCGAAGATAAAGTTAACCGCTCTATTGGGTTTCAGATCCCCGTTGACAGTTTTTGTTAAAGCATTTTTTAATAACCTCATCGTAACGTTGATCGTGAGAAAAATAGAAGATTGACGAATTTATTCAATAAAGAACATTTTTCCTTGAAAATTGTATAATACTTATCGAAATTAGCTGACAAATCAAAACGAAATAGATGAAAATTATAAAAGAAAACACTAAAACACGTACGATTATTTAAAACCAAACACTATTTGCGTATTAAAGAAGACAAAAATTAGAAATTGTTAAAGAAACTATACTGTCCAGGCAGATATTAAACTTGTTGAAATTATATACATACGTAAGCATTTGATAACTTTGATTGAATGTGTCCACGAAGCTGAAAACTGTCAAATTGCCTGCCGTGTGAATGGGGTAATTGCGTAATTGAGAGAACAAACATTGTAATTCACGATGCCGTGAAAAAGCCGTATAAAACTGAATACGAAATTTCTTTTATTTTCTATTAAATTCACCGATCCATTTCGTCTTTTGCATACTTTGAATTTTAAAGAGGTCAGGCGCGAATGCAGGTGGGTTTTGGATGTTCAATCCCTTTAAAATTATTGCTAAACACTTTATAGTTATATTTTTTGTTGTGTAGTAATGTGAACTTATCGCTCTACAAGTAATAAGAAATATATAATAATAGGGGTACCTACATCTATTTTTTTTAATTTGTTAATCGAAGATCAGTAGTTTTGTGCGTGCCAGTCATAAGAGTTTGCCAATCATAAGAGTAGATAACTAGTGTTCCCATTTTAGCTTTTTAAAATGAGATCTCTGCAAAATGGTTTCGCTGTCGGTCTGAACAAGGTATAAAATACTTCTAGAGTTTTTTAATTATGGTGGCTAAAGTTTTGTGAAAGACCAAAAAAAAATTAAACGGCTAGTAAAAATCGTGCTTATTGATGCACGAGTATTAGTTTACTGATCATTTGTCGGAACCAACCAGATCGGACTACTATAACATTTATCTATCTACATATGTAGCGGAGGACTGTATTATATACCCCCCCACAACCTGTTATTCAGATATGAATTTTAAGGTTCAAATCTTCAAAAGAGCATGCAATACATTAAATTTAATATGTTCGCTAAAGGTATAGAGACATCGACATGACCGTGGACAGCAGTTCTTTTTTCTTTTTATACACACACTTTTTAACTTCCTAGTCCTAAATCTTTAATGAAAAAGAATAAGATTGAATATCGGTAAGATTATCAGTTCTTGAATCTTTCCTGGCATGTCGACATCTGATCCCTTTAAATTGCCTATTGCAATAGGACTACCCAATCTAACCCCTTTACGCGAATTTTTTTGATCTCGTAATGGCATTAGTTCAAACTCAAATTTTAATTCAAGCCTGCTCAGCTTTGAATGGTCATATCTTAAAAAATCGTTGGTTGATTTTATCGATATAATTTTTTTCTGATTACTTATTATATGTAAAAATGAAAAATCTAGCATAAAATGATTTGTTTTCTTCTTTGGTTTTTTCCTCTAATGTGCATGTTTTGAACACTTCTTCCTTATTGGTTTTCCTTTTTTCCTTTTAATTTACGAAATATGACACTGGCACTAAATTTAAATTATTTTTTCTAGAAATGAATTCCCTACACACCCTTTGTGAGTAGCGCCCGGAGCATGATCTCCTCGCTTTGCTACTGATTTCCCCTCAGAATGGTTCGGTTCATAAAATACAAAAAAAAAAAAAAATTATTCAAGTTAGCATTATATTTACATATCTATTGAGTGATTTTCTAGGTGGATGTGATGCTCATTTTTATGTTGCATAATTAAATTTTGCAATCACTTCTGTAACCAACTGGTGTTAGGAAGTTTGTTAAAAAAAATAAATAATTTATTTTATTTAAAAGTTTTTCTTAAAAATCTGCTTTTATCTGCTGAGAAGACCCAAAATCGTTTGCCAATAGTGATAATGAACACAATATTTCTTCGAAGCTCGTTTAATTAACAGCGCTAAAATATATAAATTAAATATAGAATTTATGGGTACGTCTTGATGTTTTCCGAACGGCCGATCTTTTTTATGAGGATCTTTAGTGGTTGTCAAGAATTCACTTGGAGGGCTTAGCAGTCCCTGCCGAGAAGCGATCGCAAGTAGAAAAAATTATAGTTTTTGATGGCTAGTCAGACCAAGACTCTAAACCTGTTGGTACCCAATGCTAACCACTCGGCTATTGCGGCCGGATAGAAATTTATCTACAATTACATACTACGAAATTAGAGAATATATATATATCTTCTTCTTCTTTACTGGCGTAGACACCGATTACGCGATTAAGCCTAATTAATAACATTGCGCCATTCATTTCTTCTTTCGCTGTTTGGCGGTAATTGGAAATACCAATTACAGCTAGGTCCTCTCTACCTGCTCTTCCGCACGGAGCGGAAAACTTTCAAAGCTGGAGTATTCTTATCCATTCGGGCCATATGACCTATCCAGCGCAACCGTAAGGAACTACTTTTCAATGTAAATTTAAAATAAATATACCTATGTACGTATTGTATATACATGTTAATGTTCTCATTATTGTTAATAACAACATAAATACGAGTAAAATATTCACATATGTACGAGTATGTATGCGAGCTCTGTAGCGGTAAATTTAATAACAGCAGTACGTTCATTGCTGAGTTTTAAAATATTTTACGATTATTACCTCTTTTATGAAATTAAAATTACGAGCGCAACTGATATGCCAAACAATAGATCACTTGGCGGCTGGTGTGTCTACGGGTCACTGCAGATCAGTTAGATGACACAAGACTACAAGTGTGTTTGTTCGCAGTAAATAAAATTGCGTAAAACATCGATACAATAAAAACAACACAAGCAATTATATTACAAACATATGTACATGTGCGCATAAGTCCTTGGCCTTAACACTTTTCCTTACGTGGGGATCGTTATTTGTCTGACCTTGAACATTCCAATCAAGGAAAGTCCAAATAGTAATATCAGTAGAAATTCACGAATATTTGTAGCACTGATTGTAAGAAAATAACTCCATAAACAACAAACTCTCTTTTAGAATAAAGCCGATTTGACAAAAGAAATTTTCATGTTTCTACAAACTATTCGACTACACGGATAATACGAAGAGATACTAGCAGAGTGGATTGCGTCTTATGCTCTGCTGCTGAATTGTTGTTTAAATAGTGAGAGTAGTGGGAGTCACAACTCGATTTGTTGAAGATCAAGGCAAACTTTGCTAAGATGAGATCAAAACAGGTTGTGAAAAATGTTCCATAAAATCAAAATAATTTCATGGTACCACAACGGACCACACTTAATCGATAACCACTCTGACTTAATATTAATAACCCGATTAATATAATATATTCTATAACTAGCTGTCGCAAATACTCATTGATGAATGTGTGAAAAATTAATCATGGAAGGTATTTTTATCCTAACCTTATTTACTCAATACTTGTGGGAATACAACATTTTTGGTTTAACCATTGATATTGGTCTACTTCGCGGCTCACCTAAGCCAAAAGGCACCTATTCACCGAATTTCAAGTAAATCGAGCAATAAATACAATTTTGAGCATAGGGCAGTCTCTTGTCTTCCTGTTATTATAGGCAAAAGCTACTTCTGTACCGAATTTCAAGTAAATCGAACCATAAATAAAATTTCTTCTAAAAAGTCAGTTCCTTGTCCACTTCCCGAAAATTTTTCTTCCGTAAAAACCTTCCCATGAACTATAGAAACAATCTGACAAAATTTGAAGTGAATCACTCGGTAACTTTAGAGTTTTTTGGAGATTACTGGATTTTCCCAAACGGACATAAGATTTTTATATGAGAGGAAATGAGGTTAGGTATATTTACCAACAAACGAAAAATGTTCGAATAAATAAATCAGAAAGAAAAAATAAATTAAAAAAAAAATTTTTTTTATAGAAATTCCATACAAATTTCACTTTTTGGAAAAGTAAATTCCCAGATCCACAACGAATACTCTCGAAAATTTCATTAAGATTGGTCCTTCTGTTCTCGAGCGTTAATAATATATAATTTAAAGTAAAATAAATGTTAAGTTTGTTAAGATTTTTTTTCAGTATCTTAACAAACTTTGAGTTATGTCGTTTTTGCATTTATTTTGTGATGCATACACACTAGGAATATGACTCTTACTGGCTGTTTAAATATGAACATGACTTTCGAATAGAAATTTTATTTCAAATTGAATGTGTGGGGCAATGAAAATGCTTTCCGTTGAATGCTTTTATCGAGCGAAGACCATTTTCCATGCCACTGCCTTTCGGAAGCTTAATCCCTTCACAATTTTATAATAAAATCTCCACCCTAGATTTTTAATATCTTATGTATTTTCTTTTGCTTTTGACTGACATACCTATACGTTGTATAATATATATGTATAAGTGTACCTACATACATATATATGTAAGGGTGGTTGAAATGAACATAATTTAAAAAATGCGAATTTTATACATATTTTCCGAAACATCATTAGAAATATTGGCTGAAGCTGCTTTCCGCAATTTTTAATATTGTTTTTGCCAGTTTTCTGTAATAAGAACCATGAAAATATTTGTAAAAACTTTATCAAATTGTTCAAAGTTTAAATTTTATGGAATCAGACAACAAGATGGGAGCTTACAAATACAGGTATTTAGTCGTACTTACAATCGGGAGCAGGGATGGCGACAGCTTACAATATACTCCTGAGCATACATCGTTTTTAAAATGTATCGCAATGTGCACATTCTACAGATGCTTTCGAAAAATGAAATAATTTTTATTTATATTTATTGATAACGCTTTTTAATTTGCTTAAAAGATTGAAGGCTTTAAGCAATTTGATTAAAATATGAGTTTTTATCTGTCTAAAAAAGTACACAAGAATATACTGTACTCATACAAGTTTTTAGACCACCATAATGTATATCATTATTGATGTTAAGTTACTTGAGGGGTTACATTGGCTCCTTCATCTCTCCTGCTGCGTACAGCATATCATTTAAACCGAGGAAATTAGAAAAGTTCATCGTAAATGGAAATCTCTGGGTTTCATGCTTTTTGCGCAATGAGCTTCTTCACACTTTATGTCGTCCTTCCTTTCACCCAATCACCGTTAAGTTACGATGTTGAATCGTAAACTGTGCGACCCATTGCTACTTGAATTGAATGCGAAAGGAGGGTGGTGGGTACGCAATCACAAGCAATTTCTCAGCATCTGTATGTTCGCATTCTGCCAAATATTTTCTATGCGAAGAGTGAAATAAGTGAGAATCTTTTAGAAATTGTGAAAATCATTTGACGATATGGAATGCTTTATATTTCATCCAATATTTATTAAAATATTACTTAAAGGGATGGAGGAACGTGATTTCGTTTTCATATACCGTTCTGCAAAATAAAAAGGTTTAGCTTGAAGGAGCTTCTATCGAAAATGTTATAAAGTTTGATATCAAGTATTTAATATATTTATATATGTATTGTATATATAAACAAACTAATAATAGTTATTCGGATACAGAACAAGAGTAGACTTTCTATTAGCATATTTGGCTTCTTGCGCTCTACATATACTGCTCGGGTGTGAGTTTTATTTTCGATATTTTTCTTCTGTCACAGCTTTCAGGGGATGTAGCTCCAAAGGGAAGAGTTGCTTTTGGCAATGGATCACAACTTCTCAGTTGGCAACGGATAGCAGTGCTGGGAGAAGATTGGTCCCTGAGGGTTTAATTTTAGTGGTCATATTGAGGAGCTCAAGGTTAGTGTTTGGTTTGTAATGGGAGAGACTCTGTCGCCGAATACTAAGGTGTAGTTTTGGTTGTAACAGCAGCTATCAAGCCACGCTTATGAGCAGGTAAAATTCTTTTAAGCCATTCAGGTCATCTAACGGGTTGTTTCGACCAGAGGAAGAGGGGATGCAAAGAGTGGTTAGTGCTATGTCGGGACTCGGTGCATGCAGGACATACGTTGGATATGTCCGGATAAGTATGAGATCTTGGTGGTGGTTGGGCTTCGAGTACGCCGAAAGTATTGACATACTCTCGGTGGATGGCGTTTAAAGCACGACGGTATGCCATCCTGTCCAGCGGATCAGTTCCTAAATGCTGTACGGTGTCTTTTATGTCATGGTGGTTAAATTTCCAGTACATGTGGCATGGGCGACAATAAGAGGTTTCTCGATACGATCATGAAGGTGCTCTTCTGGCAAGCCTGTAGCTTCTTCATCTGCGTCTCGCTATTCCCCAGCATTCAGATCGTGTAGCGTATATAACAGCCACTCGGCCAGTTGCCTTCTAAGTTGCTAGTAACGTTTCTTTGCCATTCTTCTAGGTACTGTCCACTGTCGATTTGAGGTTTTCAGGTACCATAATCTTCATTAGTTCTAAACTATAAATCACAACTCAATGATTAGGCATTGATTTTTACGTATGTGCATTTTTTCGAGTGTTACTTCTTAGAAAACAATCCTTGTTTTTAGTGTTGTTTTCTCGTTTAAAATATCAATCAAACTCGGAAAACTTTTTTTTAACAATTTACTTTTTTGATTCGAAACTGGAGAAATGCTCTAATATTCTAAAAAAAATTGGTTGAAAGCTGAGAATTTTTGTATCGTACCTCCTAAGGGAGAATAATCAGAACTGCAGAGCCAAATCGCGATCGCATATAACTGACATGATGATATTATATTTTGTCCGTTAGTTCACCTTTTTTGGATAACGACAAGCCTGATAATACCAACTAAACGGGCAGCATTATTTTTGTACTCGGAGACTATTTCTAGAAATCAGCATCAATAGCATTGAATTGCCAAATGATAGGTATTGTACTATAAACAAAATCTATACTCTACAAGCCGCTCCTTATTCTAGCCCTGAAGTGTGTTGCAGAACTAGGACTTTTCGAGAGAGAAAGGCAACTACCGCAGATGAAGGAAAAATTTCTTATACGACGGTTTCTGCGATATTGGCATAGCTCACCGATGACGGAAAATACTTCAGCTTTGAGATAATTCAAACAGTATCCGCTGCACTATGGTACATTTTTTTCCTCAGGATATACATATGTACTTAAGAGTTTTTTGAAAAAGTGATGCTTGATCTTCTCTACTTTTTGTAAACATATCGCTGATTTGCGGCAAGGATGCTTTCTATAAGCATTTTAAAGTCAGTCAGGAAATTCAGTCGAGACAGCGGCGACGCGTCGTCCGATTGGCTGAATGCGCTCCAGCTTTGAAAGTCTTCTAGTCGGCGGTGGAAGCAGATAATGAAAACGACCTCCACTCAATGAAACTAAGACTAGCAATATTCGAGAAATTCTACAATTCTACAAGTTTCTTAAATCTAAAATTGAATACTTTTGGGACCACATATTAATCGTGCAATATTGTTAATCACAAAAGAGTGTAGCCGCGCCAAAGCCATAAGATTTGATACAAACGACCCATGATTGCTCAAACGATATTTACCATTTTGGTTTATAATAGTACCAAAGGCAGCATCACTGATGAATAGAGTTTTTAATCTGTTTTCGTTTCGAATGAGATTATGTGTTGTCATGTGTCAAATGAAAATGGAAATTTATGGGTTTTTAATTATACGTAAAGAGCAACTCGATCTCACTGTATTAATGGAGTATGAGAAGAATGCGAGGTTCATGTGATGCTTGTGAGATTATGTTTGGTACGCCCAAAGCTGCTAAGAATGTTGTATACGAAAATGTCGTATACTCGTTTAAAGATATGCAGTCGTCGCCATCTTTTCATGAGACGACCAACAACGACTTAAATTTCATTGTGTCAATATGGACGGGAGTGGAAAATGTCAAACGAAGTTGGTACAAATAGCGTCAACAGCCAGCAATACAATGCCTATTTAATGTAAAGTTACAGTGATCAGTTTTGAAAAATTCTTATTAAAATTTAAAGTATAATATCATAATAGGGATAGATACGAGAAGCGAACAGGGAAGCAACGCGCATCTGCAGACAAAAAAAGAAAAAGGCCGAGATGCGTGAGTATGAAGAGCTTGATAAGCTGAAAAGTTACGACGGCTTACAGAAGGTTTCAAGACCGGAGCAGACTCTTGTAAGACACAAAGAGGTGATATAGTGACGGATGCCCAGAGTATACTGAATTTATGGAGGGAACACCTGTTCCTGTTGAGCGGCAGTGAAAATGAAATACCGGGAGATGTTGAGCCCGAAATTCCAATCGATTACGATCGATCACTGCCCGACTATGACGAGGTTCGAATAGCGATTGCCCGCTAAAGAACAATTAAGCGGCTGGAGCTGACGGCATAACAGCAGAGCTTAACAAGGTGCATGCATCGGCTACTTTGCAGAATATGATTGGACGAAAGCATACCCGACGATTGGAATTTAAGTGTGATCTCTCCAAACCTCTAAGTCTCTCCAAGCCTCTCTCGATACCTAGCGAGGTTTCAGACAGGGTGATTCCTTATCGTGTGAATTTTTCAACCTATTGCTGGATAAAATAATACGAGCTGCAGAGTTGAATAGAGAAGTTACAATCTTCTATAAGAGTGTACAGCTAGCTGCTGACCGTGAGTTCTGAATTCTCCAGATAGGATAGGAAATCGAAAGATATGGGTCTGGAAGTGAACGAGGGCAAAACGAAATATCTTCTGTCATCAAAAAAACAGACATCGCATTCGCGAATCGGCTCCCACGTCACTGTTGACAGTCATAATTTTGAAGTCGTAGATAACTTCGTTTATCTTAGAACCATTATTAACACCAATCACAATGTTAGCCTGGAAAACCAAAGCAGAATCACTCTTGCTAACAGGTGCTACTTCAAACTGAGTAGGCAATTGAAAAGTAACGTCCTCTCTCGATGAACAAATACCAAACTCTACAAGTCGCTTATCGTTCCTGTCCTGCTATATGGTGCGGAGGCATGGACGATGACAACATCTCATGAGACGGCGTTAGGAGTTTTCGAGAGAAAAGTTTTGAGTAAGAATTATGGTCCTCTACAAGTTGGTAACGGTGAATAACGCAGCCGATGGAATGACGAGCAGTATGAGATATACGGCGATATTGACATAGTTCTGCAAATCAAGAAACGGCGTCTGCCGAAATATTTCTTACATTTCTTACATTGATCTATATTCCTCTGCAACTGGAGATAATGGATATATAATACAAAATCACATATGAAGTGTTTTTTTTTGTATTTTTGAAATTCCCTATATATTAATTATTTCACACGACAGCTGATAACTATGATATTTTGATACAAATAAAAGCATTGTATTAGCACTCTCTCCTTCAATCAAAATGGAAAACAGTCCACTGTTGAGTTATTACGCACTGTAGTCTTCTCATGTGGGTATCTAACAACTTCAAATACGCGGCGAACATAAAAGAAGAGTTATTTAAATGCATACACATATGGTGAGGTCAGCATTCTTTCTTATGTTGCGGTGGTTCCTTCGTTCAGTCTTTATATTGTTTGTCAGTCCTTATATTTATGTACCTATCTTTCCATATAAAAATCTTCTGTGCGTGTTTTTGTTTTTTAACTCCTCAACGATTTCGAAAAATAGGTTCGATTTACTTGAAATTTTGACAATGTGTGGCTCGTTGTCAAGATTACACATTTTTTTCCTTCCAGGTAGTGGACCAAAAACCAACCTATTCGAAAAAATGATTCGGTGGCAGATATTATTGTTTTTTGTTTTATTGTAAACTAATTTCTCTTGATAGACATGTGGAATAGAAGGACTGGGGACTAAGTTCCTTGGTGATGTTGCTTTTAGTATTATTATAAACCTAAATTTACATATAAAATTTTTGCGAAAGAAAATCACCGAGAGATCGAAAAAAATAGCTATGATCTAGATGCAAGTAGAGTTCGTACGTGCGTTTATTCGGTGCACCATGTTAGAATACTGCGGAGGTAGGCTGTTTCGAGTTTGACGGAGCTGCTACATGCATAACGGTTGCAAACTCTTATTATCGGTTTAACTTTTTGTGCAAAAGCAGAGTTCAAAGAAATGAAGTTTGTCTTACTCCGAGGCATTTATATTCATATCCACAATTTCATAAAATACTATCTCTGAAAGGTGAAAAACAGCCCAACTGCTGCAAAATGTAAACGCCAAGCACCTAAAAAAATGTAGCTAGATCAATAGCATAATAAGAAATTTAATATTTTCCATTAGTTGTTAGTTAAAAATTAAAATTTATCTAATTGCGGTCGCTCCTCGGCAGGAAACGTCAACCTCTCCGAGTGTATTGCTCACCTGAAATAAAAGAAATTGGTGTAAAACCATCAAGACGCACAACACAAACAATATTTCATCTTACCAATTGTTAAAGGTTAAAGGATTATTGAAAAAAGTAAATAACTTAACATAACTAAAAGAAGTTTTTAAAAAGAAAAAACTGGGCTCCAATTGCTACATATTTAAATAATATATGTTTAAATATATTAAAAAAAAAAATAAATACAACACATCATACCAACAATTTTCCACTATGCTTTTGATTTTTCATGTATTTGCAGCTGTAGCATATAACGTACATAGTTCATGTGAAACACATATATCACGAACCGCTCCAATGAGTTCATGAAAAAACTATCTGCATGAACACAAACATATTAAACAAATTTGGGGAAATTCAGCGAAGCCGTTCACAAGATATAAATTAAAGTAGAAAATGTTCTCTTTTTGTATTTATAAGATTACAAGATACATACATATATGTATATAAATACATAGGTATACATATGTATTCATTTACGTAGGTAAATGCAAACAATTAATTTTAGTTATTCTATATTTTCGGTTCAACTGAATTGGCATTGCTAACATAATTTTATGTCTTAATTAAGTGTGAAACGATTCGGTGGAAAACCGCGAATTCTTTGGCTCAGCGGTTGAAGAGTTCATTACAACACCGTGGGAATGTTGCACGAAAGGGGCTTACAACAATCTATCTTCTAAATTTAATATCCAACTTTAAGTGATTTTCATACATACATACCTATAGGTAAATATATATAGCATTAAACATCCGAATATCACCACCGATCGGTCAGTAGATATTTTTGTCTTTTGCAAATACGAAAATAGAGGAATATATGAAAAATGTATATATGTACTCGTAGTACAGTAATTTGTACTAGAACATCCATATATAAATATATAGTAGGAATTACAATAGGTTTGTACTGTAAACTTACTGAAATGGGATGTAGAAAAATATAATAATAATAACAATAATGAGAATAATATTAATCCGGAAATCTTCAAATACAACAACACATCACTGTACTATCAATATACACCTCTAAAAATAATTGAAAATAAAAATTATAGACCATATTGGGATAGAACCATGAACACCTACCGGAGATATTACCAGCAAATAAATGAAATAAAAACAAATAACTAATTGAAATAAGCGTCCAAAATTACGAAAACATACATACACAGTAGATACACAGAAATTGAAAAAAATGCAATGAATTGGTCGAATCGAATTATGGAGGCAATTTGACAAAAATTTTATAAAGAACTTAAAATCATTAATCTATAGGAAAATATAAAGGTAAATATTCAAAAGGGAGTAATCCTAAAGACAAGTAACATCGTAATTAAAATAAAAATAATAACAATAATAACAATAATAACAATAATAATAGTAATAATAATAATAATAATAATAATAATAATAATAATAATAATAATAATAATAATAATAATAATAATAATAATAATAATAATAATAATAATAATAATAATAATAATAATAATAATAATAATAATAATAATAATAATAATAATAATAATAATAATAATAATAATAATAATAATAATAATAATAATAATAATAATAATAATAATAATAATAATAATAATAATAATAATAATAATAATAATAATAATAATAATAATAATAATAATAATAATAATAATAATAATAATAAGTTAACGACGAGAACATAACCGCTTGTTAGAAAATAATCAAAAACTGTTTTTAAGGAGGCTAAAATCAAACACGAATGCCCAAAGCCAAACAGAACAATTCTCTAGTGAAGCTTTTACAGCGTATTGGTCCTTTATTTGGTCTCAAAGTCAAAGACACAACCCATCAGCATGTTCCAACACCTGATTTCTCACCCATCAGCTCTCAGCAAATCAACAGTGTTACCAGGAAGCTTCACAATTGGAAATCCCCGGGATGTGATAAAATCCATGCATACTGGTTCAAGAAACTATCGTGCACTCATGCAAAAATCGCGGAGATCTTTACAAAAACAATTACCGGCGAGGAAGAAATACCTGAGTTCTTTACCTTAATGATACCAAAAAGCAGTAACTCAGTTGATCCGTCTATGTACCAATTACATGTCTCCCGGTTATCTATAAAATGCTAACAGCTTGTATATCCAACATCTTTTATGAGCACATTGAAGCAAACAACTTGATTGCAGAAGAGCAGAAAGGCTGCATAATATCATCACAGGGATATAAAGAACAGCTGGTTATAGACCAAGTAGTACTTGGACAAACTAAAAAACAGAGCAGAAATCTCTAAGCAGCGAACATCGATTGGATGAAAGCTTTTGATTCGGTGCTTATCGAGGTACTGCATCTGTATTAATTCAATCCCAATATAATAATTTTCCTAGAAAAAATTATGAAATATTGGAGACTAGAATAAAATTTCCACGAACTGGAACTGCTCATCACACTAGAGATATAAACATCAGTAATGGAATCTTCCAAAGTGATTCACTGAGTCCACTCTGGTTCATCATCAGCATGAATCCCCTCAGTTATATTCTACGGAATACTGGATATGGATATGTGGTGAAACATGGCCAGACTGGAAGATACCGATTGAGCCATATCTTCTATGTGGATGATCTCAAGCTTTAAGCCGCCAAGCCAAACCATCTTGAAAAGCTTTTGGAATGTGTCGCAACATTCTCAAATGGCATTAAAATGCCTGTTGGTCTAGATAAATGCCGTAAAATCACTATTATATTGAGCTTGGTGGCCTCGATATAAAAGAAATGGAATCAAATGAGGCATACAAGTATCTTGGAGTCATGCAAAGCAATTGCGTAGACACTATGCAGATGCGGAAAAAACTGGGCGAAGTTTAGAAGACGACTCACTGCTTTATGCAAAACCCAATTAAATGGGAGAAACCAGATATATGCCACTAATTCGTTTGTTATAACTGTGGTATCATATAGTTTCGGAATTATAAAATGGTCAACAACCGAGCTGGAAAACATGCAGCGTATACTTCGCACAGTCATGTCAAAATATTAGGTACATCATCCCAAGTCTTCGGTGTTTCGAACGACATTGGCCAGAAAAGATGGCGGTAGGGGTCCGATTGACATCGGAGCGCTGCATGACAAACTCATTTTAAATCTCCGAACATACTTTCATGAAAAATCATCACAGTCTGAGTCCCATCAGTCCGTAGAATCAGCTGATGATAACTACACCCCACTGCGAATGAATCAGCATTATGAAAGCAGAAACACGATATCGACGGACGAAAAGCTTCAGAGGTGGTCTGAAATGGCAGTTCGGAAAGACTTGTTAACCCCATTTGTCGACCAAAAACTGTCGCACTTATGGCTCACAAACCGATCGATATTCGCCGAAACAGAAGGCACCATTTTTGCGATGCAGGATGGAGTCGTTCCCACCAGAAATTATGTGAAGTATGTAATTCAAGACGTCAATGCCCCTGCAGACAGATGTCGTAGATGTAATAGCAGAAGCGAAACTTTAGACCATATACTCGCTGGATGTACTACGCTTGCTAATTCAATGTACCTTAAGCGCCATAATGACATCGCGAAAATAATTCATATGCAACTTGCTCAGAAGTATGACTTTCTTCAAAATAAAACACCGTACTACAGGTATACCCCGGAACCTGTACACAAAAATTCCAGTATCCTTATTTATTATAACAGAACCGTCTTGACTGCGACGAGAGATCACAATAGATATATTTGTGGTCGACAAAGCTAGTAAGGTTGCATTATTAATTGATTGATATCAATAAAAATATGCAAAAAACATATACGGAAAAAATCGCCAAGTACTCAGACTTAGGCATAGATGTGAAACGCCAGTGAAAGTTGAGGAAAGTGTATCTATTACCAATCATCGTCTCTGCGCATGGTCTTGTGCATATCAACCTTAAGGAAAGCGTACGAAACCTCCATTTGCCAGATTACATCATCTTCGACATACAGAAAGCACCGTTCCTGAATTCATGTCATATAATTAGAAACTTTTTGCAGTAAACGTTTATTAAAACCAATTCAACATATGTATTATTATGGTATATTTATAACTGAAGTGTAAATTACTGGCTTGCAGCTGAGCTGTCGCCAACAAATGAATGTTACTCCTTAACGGGATGCAATAAGGGGATAATAATAATAATAATAATAATAATAATAATAATAATAATAATAATAAAAATAATAATAATAATAATAATAATAAAAATAATAATAATAATAATAATAATAATAATGATAATAATAATAATAATAATAATAATAATAATAATAATAATAATAATAATAATAATAATAATAATAATAATAATAATAATAATAATAATAATAATAATAATAATAATAATAATAATAATAATAATAATAATAATAATAATAATAATAATAATAATAATAATAATAATAATAATAATAATAATAATAATAATAATAATAATGATAAAATAATAATAATAATAATAATAATAATAATAATAATAATAATAATAATAATAATAATAATAATAATAATAATAATAATAATAATAATAATAATAATAATAATAATAATAATAATAATAATAATAATAATAATAATAATAATAATAATAATAATAATAATAATAACAATATTAGTAATTTTTTTTTGCGGGTGAGGAGAAGAAAAAAGCCTTCCCCATCATCATTATGTCGTCACATTAATGGTATGTTCCACTTGCAGGTCACTAAAAAACTCTCCTCTAGGGAACCGTCGCCCACCCTGGAACCGCTTTCGCCTTACTTCGGGGTGGCGTTCCATTTTTCCATAGTGAGATTACATCTCGCCACCTGCGTCCAGGTGCACTTTTTTGCTTGCAATACTTTTTCTGCGAACTTTTTACATTTACCCAGTTTGCTTCGCTTTGTAGCATAATTACGACAATGTTATCCACTCTTAGTTCTCCAATTGTGCTCTCAAGTCTGATTCTCGCGTCTTGCCAGCGAGTGCATTGAAAGATTGTATGCTCGGCGTCATCTTCGTCAGCATCGTTATAGATACATGACGGATCTTCAGCTTTCCCTATTTTATGCAGGTATTTGTTGAAGTATCCGTGACCAGACAGCATCTGGGTAATGTAATAGTCTACTTCCCCGAATTTCCTAGTTGCCCATATTCTGACGTCTGCTATTAATTTGGCCGCCCAACCGGCCATGATATCCTTCTTTCCATCTTGCTTGCCACTAGTTCAGGGTTTCTTTCCTTAGGTCCTCTCTGTTTGTATTGACAGTGCATCCTTGGTTCCTCATTTTTTTGAGCGTCCAGTTTCTTTTCTTTTCGGCTGTCAATGGGTCGATGGGAACGCTTCCTGTTATTACAGCTATATCTTCCCCTGATACTGTATGGTATGCCGACGCTACTCTTAAGGCCGCTGTGCGACATACTTTAGCCAGTACCATTCGCATAGTATTCTTCTTAAGTGAGTCCGCCCATAGCTCAGCTCCATATTGTAAGATGTTAAGGGTGCCCGCAATGACAAGCCTTTTTTCTTGAGTTGGACCTTGTATGTTAGCCAATAGTCTACTAAGCTGGGAAGTGACATTGGAGGCTTTACCTGCAGCATGCTGGAATTGTGCTCAGTCTATGGTCTAGTCTTACACCCAGATAGTTAAAAACTCTTCTTGACCTCAGCGTATCCACGATTGTGTGCATGTCTATTTCCAAAGGTATGTGTTTCATCGTTAATAGCAGCAACTCTGTTTTTTCTGTTGAGAGTTTGTGGTCAGCGTATCCCACAAGATATGATATGCTATCAGGCATCTCAAGGTCTAATAAGCCATCGTAGCTGACGTTCCAGAGGTCTGGCCCGAGGATAGAGCCCTGCGCTGCTCCTGCCGTCATCTTGTGTTTTGGTAGAGTAACCAGCTGCTATCTTTTCCAGATTTCTGGGAATAGGGTTCTTTTCAGGCAGGCATTAAATATATTTAGAAGTAAATTAGTACTTCGGCGGATATGCCATCGGGGCCTGGTGATTTATTTGGTTTAAACTCACTTGCCGCTATTTGTAGCTCTTCGGTAGTAAAATAAGGTGTTTCTATAGGGAGGTTCTTCAGAACTGCTTGTTCTTCCCATATCTTATGTGCTGGAAATAATAACTTAACAATCTGATCCATTTTATGTCCGGTAAATTCTGGGGGTGGTGTCCTAACGCCTAGTTTTTTCATCACTACTCTGTACCCTAGCCCCCAAAGATCCCATTTAGGTCGTTACGTAGCTCTTCCCACTTTTCTTTTTTACTAATTTTGCAAGGATGGTACGCTTAAGTTCTTTTTTCGCAGCGTGGTACAGTTCCATTTCTGTAGCTGGGTTGCCTCTTCGTCTGTTCCTTGTATAGGCCCGCCGAAGGTGAAGACACGTTTTCCTTAATTGCGCTATACTCTCAGTCCACCACCGTTTTTGCCTCCTATTCGTGGCTTTTATATATATAATTGGCGCTTTGTAACCGCTGAAGCGATTTTCGGCCGAGCTCCTCCTCCAATTTGTGGTTTTGCGTCTTGATGTTTTTCCAACAAATAGAGGGACCTACAGTTTATACTAAGCCGCCTCCGAACGGCTGACGGTTTTTTACGGGGAGCCTTTTATTTCATGTCAGAAATACACTCGGAGGGGTGGACATTCCCTGCCGAGGGGCAACCGCAATTAGAAAATTTAACTTAACTTTTTATTTAAATTAATTTTCCATAACTTTTGGATGTTGCTGGCACTTGGATATGAACCCGAGCCTTCCGAATGTCAGTACGCAATGCTAACCACTCGGCTATCGTGGCTCTTGGTATACCCTTATTACACGCTCGAGTTATTATGAACATTGTGTCTTGCACTAATTTCTTTTCTCCGAGTTGTTTTCTACGATGGCTTGTTTATCAATTTCGGATAGTAGTAGGAAGTATATAATTTGCGGAGATAGCTATGTGTATTATTTTGAGCAAGTTGGGCTTGAGATTCTGTTGTGAAGGTTATGTACTGATGATCACTGCCAGTATAGTCCTCCAGGATTTCCCAGCCTATTACAAGGATTCACTGAAATACTTACTTACACCCAAATAAAAAAACATTGATTATCAGCCATTTTCGAAAACAACTTCACTGTAAGCATATTAATATAATAAAGGACTCCAGATTAGGAAAGCACAGAAAGTTGGCACCACAAAGGTGAATTGCATCCAGAGCTTTATAACAGCCATACAGGACCAAGTAATACTAATAAAAAATTACTATTCATAAACAACTAGCTGTACCATGCAAAGCTTCCCTTTCGCACACACTCATTGATGAATGTATGAAAAATTAATCATGGAATATCTTTTTATCATAACTTTATTTACTTTATACTTAAGGGAATACAACATTTTTGGTTTTACCATTGACATTGGTACACTTCCCGGAGAGAAGGGTAGTCCTCCTGCTAATCTAAGAAAAAAACTACATATGTACCGAATTTCAAATAAATAGAACCATAAATAAGATTTTTTGAATAGGTCAGTCCCTGGTCCACTTTCCGGAGAAAAGTGTAATCTTCCTGTTATTATCTCTGCATCAGGTGTATTGCACACACTTTTGTACCCAATATAAGAAAACTAAACATTTAACCGAAAATAATCGATACAATATTTATAATGCTGTTATTTTAAACACGAGTGATATAGTGCAAAAAACCATAAATATATTGTAACAAATTGAATAGTGCCGGTACGACTTGCTGGCCAATACTGCCGTCGTGTTCGGGGAAAATGGACACCGCCTTGCGCGATATACGGTTTGGAGAGTGGCGTGATGATAATAATAATAACAATAACAAAGTAGAGACTTTTACGTCTTTATAACAGTAAAAACAGTAAAGTCCGATTATGTGCACTACAGTGAGTGGAGATGTATTTTAAGGAACAAAAACATTACTAAAAATTTTTGAGCATGTATAAGATTTCCAATGGCAACAATAACGATTAAATAATAACAATTGTAAAGAAAGCAGAAAGCGGCTACTAATTTTATATAATAATTGCAACAGCAACAAAAACTACAGCCGTAAGAACAACAGTAAAAGTAATACTAAAAAATGAGCACAATGTATACAGCGTATAGTAAAAAACGGTTATAGTCAATTAAACAAAATAATAAAATTATTTACTGGTATTTTCTTTTATTGCGGCAAGCGGCAAACGGAAAGCGGCAAGGGTTGTGGCGTTGGGCAAGTGCTTCCTAAACTGTGACGTTTTGCGGTAATAATTCAGACATCAACAGCAGCAATAATTCGCTAACTAATGGCACACATTTTTATTTTTGTTTTTATTTGCGTTGCATTGTATTTGTGTACCATATCTGGCGGTTGACTGAACGTCAGGTTCACCGGCCAGCTTCCTCCCGGCTTTCAACACACTCACTCAGCCGTTTTGTCAGATTGTTGTGTGATGTTTGGGCGCCTTTGCTACTATTACAGCATTTTTTGCCTTGAATGCCGATTGATAGCTATTTCCTATTACCATTGCTTGTAGTTATAGTTGGCGTAGCTCGAAGATGGTCTTGGTAAGCTATTCACTTCTACTTCCACTGACTGCTGATTGCTGGCTGTTGGCTGCTGTCAGTGATAATTGTTATTGTTACGATCGGTATTAAAATCTTGATGACTAAGACTAAGTGTGGCAGATGAGAAGAACGAAATGTCCATTGTATATGACGAAAGGTGGTCAGCGACATGCAGACATCGGTTGTCACTTATTCATAAAAATACACTTTTTGTTTAGGTGGAATTGTATAAATCTATTTGAAAAGTTATTCACATAGAAACTTATTCACATTAGAGTGAAGCAAAATTTTTCATTTCAAATTCGGTGTCTAGTTTTCAGAGAAATTATTAAGTAAAAACTGTTAATTTTCTCGTGGTACAAAATAGAAGTCTTAACACTTGCATAACTGATAAATTTAATAATTATTATTTTTTGTATTATTTTTAATTATAAATACAATTAAAACAACTGCTGCTTAATATTACTATTTTAGTTGCCTCTATTGTGTATTTTTGGGTAATTTGATACCCGCCATTCAAGTGCCACAGCCGAGTGGATAGTATTGTGAACTAACATTCGGTAGGCCAGAGTCAGTCCTGCTATGACCGAACATCAAAAAATTATACAAAATTGTTTTTTTAACTGCGGCAGAGAATGTGAAGCCGTCCGAGAGTATGAATAAAAACTTCTCATCAAAATCCAGCAGCCGTTCGAAGGTGGGCTCGAATAGACTGTTGGTTCTTCTATTTGTTGAAAAAAAAACAACATAAGGACACACACTACAGATTGGAAAAGGTGCTCGACCGAAAATCGCTTCAGCGGTTACGAAGCCTCTAATATAGTATATATGTATATACTGTTAAAACATGTATGTAAACTAATTCAGATACGCATAAAGAACAGACATAGTAGAATTTATAGAATGACGAGATGAGTTGATTTATGGCAATTTTGATTCTTTAAATTTTCGTACATTTATTACTGCCTATACCATATATAGTACGGTTGCTAAATATCCGTAATTCCTTCTTCGCATTTTTCATGGCTGTTCGCTCGTTTCTACACGTATGCTGCAACTACCCATCTAACGTACCGCACGGCTATAACATAACACCATAATAGAATATACAAACACGAGTATTTTCTGCGGGACAACCGTCAGTAACGGCTTCGACAAGCGGTGACAACTTTTTATTTACGTGTCGCTCTCATAAGATAAGTTGCTATGGACGGAAGGTGTGTAAGATGGGTAGTTGCAGCATAAACATATTACTCGCCACTCTGTAAAGAAGGTAACATTGTTGCCCTTTGCTTATAGGGGTTGTTGATTTGTGGACATTTTTTCGCCAAGAAGCTGATTATGTATATATAATTTGTACATCTACATATGTACATAAGTTTACTCGTTTGGTGAATAAAATTGCGGAAATTTTACGAAGGAACAGATTGAATCGTATGAAAAATTTTGTATTATAACCTGTTCGTCTGTCATATAATGATTAAAAAATGTACCAGAAAAGCATCGAAAATGATTTAGGATTTTTTCATTCTCATGGAAGAATGGCTGGAAAACTGAAGAACTAAAGTCAATGAGCAGGGGCTCCCGTCCAAAATTCTATGGGTAATAACAGGTGCATCGTGGTACTTTCATAACTAAAACATACATATGAACCTTGGCCTGTTACTGCTTTAACCTGAAGTTGAAAGGAACAGAACGAAATATTTCATGAAACTGAGAAATCATCCTAACTCTTTAGCTAACGTTTTGTGCAATTCATCCAGGAATTCCCGACTGATGAAAGCGCCATTGTTTGAAAAGGCTCTGAGTTAACTCGTGTTAGCATGTGTTTAATTTAGTTTTAATATTTACTGTATTTGTATACTATATTACTGTTTATACCTCTCATGAGAATTTGGCACTAACATTAGCACTTCATTTATTGTAAATTGGTTTATGTATTTATTTCAATAACCTTATTCCTTTCTTTTTCGTTTTCGTGATTATCAGAAAAAAGCTGGCCAACTTAACTTCTCTAAATTATTCGATGCAAAGTTTATTTTGACTTCATGCTTATATTATGTTATTAAAACTTTGTTTGGGTAGTTAGAAAAGTGCATATAACTTATTTGACTGAGTTAAAGTTTCTTACAATAAATAATTAAAAATCTAAAACGTTATTAATATATTTCCTTTACGCGTATTACATACATTTATGGTCTTTCCATATATATTGTACTTGTATTGTGTGTGTTTATTAAAAAATCATGAATTTAAAAGTCAAAAATTCACGATCAAATTTTAATTGAAAATAAGCATATACATATGTATAACATACATATGTACATATGTGTATATATTTTAGCTTTTGTGTTTTCGTCCATTATGAATACCCAATGAACGATATTGTCGATATGCGGCAAGCGAATATGTAGTAGGTAATATTGCGGTGAATTTAAAAATATCTAATTAGCAAACTACTTATAAAAGACTACACTACACTACTGCTTTGAGGCAAATTGGAGGAAAAGCTCGTCCAATATGATGTCTTTTGCGGTTATAAAAAGTCACTTATACATTTATATATACTTCGTCCTTTAAGAGCTCGACAGGTTAAATTTGATATGCTTTTTCCTGCAAATTAAAAATATCATAAACGAGTAATAAGTTATTGATTTTTCAATAGTGTACTCATGTCCTGAGAGGACCTCGTTCGGATGATTAATACACGCGTAAGCCAAGTTTCGGTTGAATTTATTAAAAGCTGAGCATTTAGTTTGATTTTTTGGTTAGTTTGGTAAATATTCGCATTTCGGTACTCACTCAGGTCGCCCAAAAGTTCCAATATATTTCAATTTTCACGCAAGCTTTAAAAATAAACCATTGGTGCAGTGCTGAAGTATAGTTAAATAAGTACTTGCCCGGTAGGTCTCAAGATTTTCCTAAGTGATGCACTGAATTATCGAAGACCGGTTACATCCTGTAAGAAATAATCTGGTTGATGTTTGGTTAATTGGGTACAGCGTGGTTTCATGCGTCTGCGCGGTACTGTGTGTGTGGGCAGGGTCGGAACGCATATGTACTCTTATATATTTTTATATACCAATGCGTACTTTTGTGCTCATATACATAAATATACACACACATACTTGCATATCTACGAATCTACGAATGAAAACCAATAAGCATAATGATTTTTCTGCAGCCATGTTAGTGCCGCAATGTCATAAATTTTGTAGCTGTCACTGTTTAATGGAGCTGCCCTAAATTCATGCAACAATCAGCCACGGCGGCAACACCAACAGCCACTCGTACCCAAACCAAACGAAGAATATGTACACAACACACCCTGATATGGCCATCGCAGATATCTGATGGGATGCGGAATCGAATAGCAAGAATTCGGTTATGGGTGTCCTTCAGTTTGGTCGACATCCAGCGATTCTTAGCCGGTCGTCTACATGGGGGAAATGGAGGATGTCAGCAAACGAAGACGGGAGGAGAAATACTATAATTTATAAGTCGTAAAATGTGTCGCATTCAGACAATGAAACGTAAACCAGTCACAGCAAGAACGAAAATAATTAAAATTAAGAAAAAAAAACACACACACAGGAATTCACAGTCGTACAGACGTCGGTAAATGCATATAAATGCGCGCACATATGGCATGCTAAGAAGTAACATTATATTATATTATTTTTGGGATTGTTCAATTGGGCAAGGGACAGTGGAATTACGGAAAGGGATTTGAATGTACGATGGAAAAATCAATATGTATTAAATGGTAGGTATTATTAAAGTAAAAAGAGTAAACCATGAAGCCAATTAAAAACATTATTTGATTAAATAAGCGTTCTTTCTTTGCAGGTACAAAGTTTTACAGGAATCGTACAAAAAAAAAAACTTTCATATATTTTATCTTTCAAAATTTACAAGTTTTTAAACAATTGCTGTAATAAATGTGAGTCAACTCAGAAAGACGAATTGTGTTCCATGAGGACAACGCCAGTACACACATTTTTTTGATGACGCGCCAGAAGCTCCAGGAGCTCGGATGGGAGGTTCTAATGCACCCACCTTATAGTTCGGACCTGGCACCAAGTGATTACCATCTTTTCCTGTCCATGGCGGACGCGCTTAATGGTGGGAAGTTGGCCTCAAGAGAGGTCTGTGAAAATTGGCTTTCCGAGTTTTTTGCAAATAAGGACGCAGCCTTCTACGAGAGGGGTATAATGAAGTTGGCATCTCGTTGGCAACAAGTTTACAAACAAAACGGCGCATATTTGAATGTAAATGTACACAAAGTTATCATATTTTGAAAAATCAATAAAACCCCGAACGAACAGTTTGCTTGACCTTATATATATACTATATGAAAAAGAAAGAAAAGCTTTCCAGTAACCTAGGCAAGGAGCTTTCTATGGTTTAAACTTAATTTCAAGCAAATCTTCAGATAGATTTTTCCGAATAATCGATCCCTGGTTCACTTCCCAGTCCCACCTCCCGGAGAAATAGTGTTCCACAAATTAGTAGGGCAAAGAGTTACCTTTGTACCAAGTTTTAAGTAAATTAAACGGTTCAAAAATAAATTTGATTTTTTTGAGTTAATTGGTCTACTTCCCACATACGTCGTTTAGGCTGTGGGTTGATTCGTCAGTCATTCAGGATAAAGCCTTTTATATACATAGATAACAATATAAATTAAATTCTTCCTAATTTCTACTAGCGTGACTGTGTTATTTGGCTTGAAAATTTAAAATTTGACTTAATCAATTATAGCCGAGTTAACAATACAGTACAGTCAGTACCAAAAAATCTCAAAGCTGATGGTTCCATTTTTATCATATTCTGATTTGGATTTCAAGGCTGTACTATTATTATGACTACCATTACATAATATTCGACGACTTCAAAATTATGATTGTCAACAATGGAGTGTCTAATCGCGAGTGCGCTTACTTTTTCTAACTTTTTCTACCAATATCATTATCACGTGGACGACGTTAAGAACTAGGCCAATTCCAAGAAATGTACAAAACTTTCTCAATCTGCAGCGTTGTTGGCCAGACCAGCATTCAAATTTACAGAACCTCTATTTTTTGTTAAAATGCAAGATGCACACCACAAAACTAAGCTCGACCGAAAATCGCTTCAATGGCTATGGAACGCCAATCTTTATTGCATGTACATACAAATTTGAAAACTAACTGCTCCTTTAGCCATAAACGTGAGTATTTGTATGGCTATCCATATGTACAACATAAAAATTTTGGGAGCTTGTTCGTCGCATCTGATATTTTTGTTTTCCTATATTTACAAATACAAAGCTAGCCTTCATCCCGTCTTAACTTACTTACAATACAGTAATACATATATCCAGAAGCTCATAGAGGCAGCTGTCTTTGCTGCAGTCATGCCGCAAATTCCAACTAAACAAGAAAGCAAAAATCAGCGACGAGCATCGAAGTATGCAATTTTCAGAGATGAGTTATGTTGTATGTGTATTGCTTCTTTATTTGGCCGTCGTGATTGAAGCGGAAAATTCCAAGAAATTTAATTTTCAATGCCAATGTTCGTGACTTCATTGAAGCAAAATGCAGGAGTTGGGTGCTCACGTATGAATGGTTCAAGGGGGCAAAGGAAGAGATGGTGGTGGCGTCCTCTACCTCGAATCGCTGATTCCATTCATACCTTGACGAAGTCATTAAAAAGTTAGAAATGAAACCGGTTATTTGCCATAAGTACACTCGAGCGTTTAATGAGTCCTAAATACCATGTTAGAATCAATTACGAGTATATAGAGCAGACTATTCCCTTATCCGAAAATAAAACACAAAATATTGACCTATAGTCTCGAAGAGAAATAAGTACACGTATGATAGTTTTATCGTCGTAGTGGAATTGTAATACATTCAAATACTTTATCTATTTGAATTTTATATCAGCATAGAAACGAATAAGACTTATAATGTTTACTTCGTAACCGCTGAAGAAATTGTCGGTCGAGCTTCTCCTTCAGTTTCTAGTGTGCGTCTGGATACTTTACCAAGAAATAAAGGGACATACAGTTTATTTTAAGCCACCTCCGATCGGCCGATGGATTTCTACAAGGAGCTTTTATTTCATGCCAGGAATACCCTCGGAAGGTTTTACATTGCCTGAGGAGAAGCAACCGAACTTTGCCCTTCCGAATGACTGTACGCACCAAAGAAAGTATGTCGTAAAGAGATCTGGGCTGGCTGAGCTATACTCCCCTTGTACCCCTGAAGAACCAATAAACTAAAAGTAATGCCTGGTTTATTTAACGCAGAATCACTATGGCGGCCGCGGTACCCGATTGGTCAGCATTGCTTATTGCCGTTCGGAAGGCCAGGGCTCGGAGAGGTCTTTCTCAATTCTGACTGCGCTTCTGGTGTTATCCAACGTCAGTTTACACAGTTGTATAAGTTTCACGGGGATACCAAATTCCGACATAGTGGGGTATAGGCAGCTCCATTTCATACTGTCGAAGGCTTTAAAATCGACGAAAAGGTAGTGTGTGTCGATTCTCTTTTCACGGGTCTTTTCCAAGATTTGGCGCATGGTGAATATCTGATCAATGTTGATTTACCAGGTCTAAAGCCACAGTGATAAGCTCCAATCAGTTTGTTGACGGTGCGCACGGTAGACTGTGGGTTCGCCCTTTTTTTGGATTGGATAGAGTACACTTATGTTCTAATCGTCGGGCATGCTTTCACGAACCATATTTTGCAAACAAGCTGATGCATGCCCCTTGTCAACTCTTCACCGCCATGTTTTAATAGCTCTGCCTGTAGGCCATCAGCCCAGCCGCTTTGTTGTTTTTTAAGAGGGAAATCGCTATTCGAACTTCGATATGGTTAGGATGCTGAACGTCTCTTCATCGTCATCCATTAGGATTTCGGGCTCACCATCTCCGTTCAGCAGGCTGAAGAAGTCTTCCCTCCATAAGTTCAGTATACTCTAGGCATCCGTCACTAGATCACTGCTCTGGGTCCTACAAGAGTTTGGTCCGGTCTTGAAACCTTCCGTAAGTCGCCGCATCTTTTCGTAGAATTTTCGAGCGCTCGTAAAAGGCATCCTTGGTCACATGGTCCTTCTCTTCCGTCGGGGTGTGGGCGCAAATCAACGATATGTTAAAGAATTTCGCTTTGATGCAAATTGTGGCGACGCGTTCATCCACCGGAGTGAATACCAGTACTCGGCGGCGGAGTCTCTCTCCCACCACAAATCCTACACCAAATTTGTGCTCCTTTATATGGCCGCTGTAGTATATTGCACAAGGATATTTGGATATCTACCAGCTGGGCAGCAGCATCTTCCCAAATAAGAGTTTGAACATTCCAGGTGCGTGCCCTCAAATCGTAATCCTTAGAACATTTGCAGGGGTCGTCGTCAAAAGGGGGTCTCTCATCCGAGGCATAATACAATTTTTCATTGGAGTTTATTTCATGTGGGAGGTCCCAAACCCTACGCACAACCACATGGGATTCCACTTCTCACTTTGGTCTAAGACCGGAAGTCGTGAGCTGCTTGAACCATATGCTAAAAAAATCGTTTCTCTCCACTCCCAGGTGAATGGTAGTCAAAAACTTTTTTCACTTGCGTGAACTTCTTCACATGCTCCAATAATTGAATACCCCATTGCAGTTATTGCTGCCCACTGATATACCACCAAGTCCTATGACAAAATATTGAGTATTACAATTAGACCTTCCTTCGGCATGCTCCTCAGTGCATCACTGATACATATTAATGATTTTTCAATCTTATCTATGAAATCAGCATTCGAAGCTTTATATATAATTGGCTTCCTCACAATTGCTCCGTAAAGGAACGTTGGTGAAACGTATGTAGCAGTTGGTTGATAAAATCTACTAATGGAGTGTCGACAGCTAAGCTCAACAGTGCAGCTGTAATTACACTTGGTAAAATGTTGTTGAAAATCCCTCGATACAGAGGTTTTTAAATGAAGATTTCCCCTTCTGATAGGCTGATCAGTTGAGAGTATCCTTTTATTAATGGTTCAAGAAGATAGTTTACTATAATTCCCTTTAATGCTTTTAGCCAGAAAGAAGAAAGACCTATGGGCCTGATGTATAATACTTAGTGCAACTATGAGTGCCTTTCCCTGCTTTGGGAATGAGGTCGACTGAAACATATCTCCATGCCAGTGGTATATGGTTACATTTTTTTTCCCGTGTTTAATATATGTATATATTGTAACAGCCAACCTTAAAAGACATTTCTCCAAGAGAATAGCACAATTAGAAGAAATGACTGGTATGGTTCCGAATGTTGGTCTGGTCGAATGTATGTATATCAGTATGGTAGCATGCATTGTTAACTACTCAGCTACTTCAGCCACCGATTTTCATATGTTACTTACATATTTTACTGGCGTAGACACCTCTTACGGGATTATAGCCGAGTTAACAACATTGCGCCATTCGTTTCTTGTTTTCGCTATTTTGTGCCAATTGAAAATACAAAGTACAGCCATGTTTTTCTCTACCTGGTCCTTCCAATGGAGTGGAGGTCTTCCCCTTCCTCTTCTTCCATCGGCGGATACTGCTTCGAAAATGTTTAAAGCTGGAGTATTCTTATCCATTCGGACCACATGACCTAGCTAGCATAGCCGCTTGATTCGCTGAACTATGTCAATGTCGCCGTATATCCCGTACAGCTTATCGTTCCATCGGGTACGGTATTCGCCATTCCCTATTCACAAAGGACCATAAATCTTAAGCAAAACTATTCTCTCGAAAGCTCGTAACACAGAATCATCAGATGTTGTCATCGTCCATCCCTCCACACCATATAGCAGGACGGGAACGATTAGGGACGCGTATCCCACGGTAGTTTTAGCTGATGCATGCACATTGTCAGCTCTTCACCACCATTTTTGAATAGCTCTGCCGGTAGGCCGTCAGCTCCAGCCGCTTTGTTTTTCTTTAGGGAGGTAATCGCTATTCGAACCTCGTCATAGTCGGGTAGTGGAACATCGTCATCGATTGAGGTTTCGGGTTCACTATCTCCGGGTGTTTTATTTTCACTGCCACTCAGCAGGCTGGAGAAGTGTTCCCTCCATAAATTCAATATACTCTGGGAACCAATTACTAGATTACTTCTCTGTGTTTTACAAGAGTCTGCTCTGGTCTTGAAACCTTCTGTAAACCGTTTTATCTTTTCATAGAAATTTCGAGCATTACCCTTGTCGGTGAGCTTCTCAAGCTTCTGAAGATGCGTCTTGCTTCCCTAATATTAGGTAAAGTAAAAGGTTCGTTCGGTTTTTTTATGCAAATGGTTCCAAACGGTTTTCTGGCTTATCTTTAGTTCTTCAACAATTAAATAAGTGCTCACGTGAAGGTCTGTTTCCACTATTTCCATGATTTTATCGCAATTTTCGACGACAGGCCTTCCGACGCGTGGTGCATCTTTGACATCGAAATTACCGGAACGGAACCTTGCAAACCACTTTTGTGCTACACGTTCGTTGAGAGTATCAGGCCCATAAACTAAATTAATTTTTTCAGCCGCTTTGGCTGCTTTTTCGCCTTGATCGAAGAAAAATTGTAAAATATAGCGAATTTTCTCTTTGCTGGTGTCCATCGTTGACGAGCGCTCACAACGTATTGAGTCAATCAATCGAAAAACTGTCAAAGACAAACTTTTATCGCGAATAAACACGTTTTCAGCGCCGGATAGTATGACATGATGTGACAGGTAACACTAGTACTATGGACAATAACACCATCTCTTAGATAAAAACCGAACGAAATTTTTACTTTACCTAAATAACTTTTTATTGGAGCTGGTTTCTACGTGGCACAACCTCGCTAGGCGAGTAAGTTTAAATTTTTTGCACATTTATATAGCGCGCCGCTTGCTTCAAGACCGAACTCCGCTCGCAGCCGCAAGCAAGAACAGACGCTGCATTTAGACATCAGCGAACCCTTAAATCGAAGAAGTCGGAGTGGCTCCACTGAAGCTTCCTCTCTTTTAGCCGTGACCCAGAGCTCCACACCGGTTGGTTACCGCACCTTGCACAAGGATTGCTCACATTTCCAGGGTGTGCGACGTGGACGCAAGAGTAGGAATTGAGTATTGGCCGCGACTGTAACTGCATACCCAGAAGTTTGACTACACCCCATATCATATCATTCGAAAAAATTGCAACTACAATAGTGTTGTCAATGAGGAACATCAAATGAGTGGAGGTAAAAATCAATGTCTTTAAGATATCTGATGTATGAGAAATATGCACCACTTTATTATCGATAAGGAATCACAAATATTAAATCCATATGACTTTTTTTACAACCTACATTTACATTACGTTCAGAAATATGTATATAAATTAATTACGTATTAAAAAAAGTGTCTTTATTTTCCGTAAAAAAATCACAGTATATAATTGTAATTTTTCCTTACATAGTATGAAGGTTAAGAAATGGATTGAAAAGTAAGCACTCAAGTGCAATTGCTTCCTTATAACCAGAGCATTTCATGTAACTGCTCGCTGAACTTCTTTATGGATGCAAATAAAAAGTTAACGGTGTTGACCATAAGCGGTTTTTGTTACAGTTGTTGGCGTAGCGACTTCGCAAGACGCATATAAAGTATTCATGTGATGATTGGTGCGGTTCAGCTTATTGCCGATGCAACTATTTAAATTGCTTGTGATTTGTGGCAGTTTTATGAGCTGCGACTGAAAGTATGTGATCACATAAAATCGTTCAACTTCAGTCTGTATAATTGTTTGTTTATATGTATATACATACATACATACGAGGTGTGGTTAGAAAATATCCGTTATTTTCAAATTTCACGAGTTACGTATGTTCGATTTTCGCTTTTTTTTCTGTTATGTTGGTACATACACGTATGTCTGTTTTATATGTTGGCAAAATCAGTCATTTTGGATTGTCAGTTTGTTTTTGACAGTCGTGTTTTGGTGTGCTCTTCGATTATTTACTATTCGAAAAAAAATGGATCAAAGAAACTGTATAAAGTTTTGTACCATGATAACGCACCAGCGCACACATCGATGCTTGTGCGTGAGTTTTTGACTAAAAATAAAACCGTTATCATGCCTCAACCACCGTATTCACCGAACTTGGTCCCCGCTGACTTTTTCCTCTTCCCAAAACTGAAGACACCGATGAAAGGAAAGCGTTTTGCTGCAATTGAGCAGATAAAAGAAAACTCGAAACAGGAGCTATTGGCGATAGAGGAATCAATCAGTTTGTTGACGGTGTGTTTAGCTTATGGCCCAGTACTCTCGACCTTATATGCGATATTAAGGTGGCTTTTCTCAAGATGGCGGAGATTGTAGGGTCACCCCTTTTGTTGTTTTGCTTCTGTGTATGCGTTCACAGATGCAGCTCTTGCGTTCTCGTCGTACATCTTGAAGCAAATCTTGGGGAGATGCAATTTATGTGGCGTCTTGCGTTGCGGAATCGAGTGGGAGCATTAGTAGAACCACTTCAAAATATCCGGCTTAAGGGTTCATTAGAGCATCAGCAGCGTCTGTTCACCAAAGGAGCGGCTGCGAGCAGGAGTCGATTTGATGACTAGAATGGAAGTCTCAGTGTCTCATTCGAATATGAGTTGTCGACAAAAATAAAATTATGAATGGATTTAAAAGAAAATTTCCTTTTTTTGATAACTTTGGGTCGCTGATTTCGGATGTATTATTTTATTTTGGGCAGCTCTGATATTTTTTGAGTAAATGTTGCTCAATCTTTGAAAATTTTATCTGTAGCAGAATGCATAACTCTTTGAAGTGTAGTGTATTTTAAAGTTTTGAAATCGGTTAATACTTAAAAAAGATTCGAACAGTACTTCATTAACAAATCCAGTTTTCACCTTATTTCTTACGAATGATTACGGCAACTCACCAAGTGGCATTTGTTCTTGTTTCATACTGAAGCAAAAAATTAAATTTACCTACATTTTTTAAGCTATCTATTCATTATTAAAAAAAGCAAACATTTTCAGATTTTCCGGATTCGAACCAATGATCTATGTGGTGGTTATAAAATATACAAAATATGGTAATTGAGTATTTTTCACGTTATTAATCCAATTCATAAAAGTTTGTGAGATACGAAAGCTCCCATGCGGTATAAATATGTATGTATAGATATGTCTAACATACAGTAGTAACCCTCAGGGCTGTAATAAAACTTCAATGATTTGTATTCTTTATAGAAAATAATTATTTTCCTCCCGAAAAACATAAGTATACATAAGTAGTACATATGTATTGTATATGTATTTGTACATTTCATATGCATTACAATATTGATATTTTATCATAGTGCTACCTATATTTCCCGTTATATTTAATGCATAAATTATTAGGGGTGTGTAAGATGGAAATATATGCGAAAGTTAGATTTATGGCAGCACTTTTGTTTACAAAGTAACCAGAGGTGAAACATCTGATTGAAGAGTCAGATGTCATGAGACGGTGCAGCTCTCACCAAAATTTATTCACATTCTTGCACAGGGATATTTTTATGCTTATTATCCTTGCTTGAAATATACATATTTTTATACTTTGGATAAAGATGAATACTTCCATTCTGAAGACTAGGTTCGAATCCTAGCTCGACCAACAAACAATATTATAAAAAAATAATAATTATAAAATGGCAGAGAAAGTATTTCTGACTTGAAATAATATCTCCTCATAAAAATGCTACCTCCGAATAAACTGTAGGTCCCTCCATTTGTTGGAAAACATCAAAAGAAGGTGCTCGGCAGAGCAGCTCATACACAACTGATGTTCAGATATGTGGGACACCACATTCACGAAAGGTACATATTAGGTCAAGTAATCAGTTCATTCGGTTTTTTATTGATTTTTCAAAATATGTCTGATTTAAGTCAAATATGCGCCGTTTTGTTCGTAAAATTGATACCATTCATTATACCCCTCTCGTAGAAGGATGCGTCCCTATTGACAAAAAACTCGGAGAGCCAATTTTCACAGGACTCTCTTGAGGCCAACATCTCACCATTAAGAGCGTTCTCCATGGACAGGAAAAGATGGTAATCACTTGGTGCCAGGTCCGGACTACAAGGTGGGTGCATTAGGACCTCCCATCCGAGCTCCTGGAGCTTCTGGCGCGTCACCAAAGACGTGTATGGCCTGGCGTTGTCCTGATGGAACACAATTCGGCCTCTGTTGATCAAAGATGGCCTCTTCTGGATGAGTGCTGCATTCAAGCGGTCCAGTTGTTGGCAGTATAGGGCCGAATTGAGCGTTTGGCCATAGGGGAGTAGCTCGTAGTAGATGATTCCTTGCTAATCCCACCAAACACACAGCAAAACCTTCCTGGCCGTCAATCCTGGCTTAGCCACCGTTCCCGCCGGCTCACCGCGTTTCGACCACGACCGATTTCGCCTGACGTTGTCGTAAGTGATCCACTTTTCATCGCCAGTCACCAAACGCTTCACAAATGGGTCGATTTTGTTGCGATTCTGCAGCGATTCACAGATGGAAATTCGGTCCATCATGTTTTTTTGCGTTAGTTCGTGTGGCACCCAAACATCGAGCTTCTTTTTGAATCCAAAATTATGCAAATGGTTCCAAACGGTTATCTGGCTTATCTTTAGTTCCTCAGCAATTAAGTGCTCAAGTGATGGTCTGTTTCCACTATTTCTATGATTTTATCGCAATTTTCGACGACAGGCCTTCCGACGCGTGGTTAATTTTTTCAGCCGCTTTGGCTTCTTTTTCGCCTTGATGGAAGAAAAATTGTAAAATACAGCGAATTTTCTCTTTGCTGGTGACTGAGTCAATCAATCGAAAAACTGTCAAAGACAAACTTTTATCGCGAATAAACACATTTTCAGCGCCGTATAGTATGACATGATGTGACACGTAACACTAGTACTATGGACAATAACACCATCTCTTAGATAAAAACCGAACGAACTGATTACTTGACCTAATATATGTATACAAGGATCGAAAACTAATACAAATATATGTTCGAATAGCTAAGCTATAAGTGAATAACGAAAACTTAGGTGAATATAACTTCACATAGAAGTCTGTGGAATATATATTTTCATTGTTGCGTATGAAATACTTTAAAAATTCTTCTGATAACGGTATCATATCAGGACAGAAAAGTTCCCGGTTGTTGTAAATTTCGGAAATTCTGAAAATTCAGTTGCGGCTGATGAAGCAGCATCATGTCTAGTGAAAATATATTTGCTTATTATATGTACACACAGGTATATGGTATGTTGCTGATTATATTGTTATCAAGTTGCTATCAAAATTCAGTGACAACAATAACAGAATCAGACAAAGCCGAAGCTGTAACCAAACCATTACCAGGGGCAAATAAGTTTTTACAGAAGCCCAGTAAGCAGCGGTACGTCTCTTCAAATAATGACATTTCATAATACATAAATCAACCACTTCGATGGAAAAAATTACAGCGTCACATAGAAAAGGAAAATAACACAAGCAATTGAATTGTACACCTTCTTATTTACTGGCGTAAACGCTGCTTATCCGATTATAGCCAAGTTAACAACAGCGCACTATTTATTTCTCGAGTATTTTTTTCTATCAGGACCACATGACCTAGCCAGCAAAGCGGCTGCCTCTTGGCTCGCTGAACTATGTCAATGCCGCCGTATAACTTGTACAGCTTATCACCCATAAGTGTTACGCAAAACCTTTCTCTCAAAAGCTCATAACGCGCCGACTATTCAGAGGTTGTCATCGTTCATCCCTCTGCACCAAATAGCAGGACGGGAACGATAAGCGACTTGTAGAGTTTGGTTTTTGTTCGTTGGTGGGAGCCATGTCGCGAATGCGATAACTGTTTGTTTGATGACAGGAGATATTTCGTCTTGTCCTCGTTTACTACCAGACCTATTCATTTCGCTTCTTTATCTAGCCTGGAGGAAGTAGAACTCACGGCGCGGTTGTTGAGGCCAATAATGTCAATATTATCGCCAATATCAACACCAGCAGCTGTACACTCTTATAGAAGTGTACGAGCTCTGCAGCTCGTATTATTTTCTCTAGCAATAAATTAAAGAAGTCACACTATAAAGTGTCACCTTGTCTGAAACCTCGTTTGGTGTTGAACGGCTCGGAGAGGTTCTTTCCGATCCTGACGGGAATACCAAATTCACTAATTGCGGCGTAAAGGCAGCTCCTATTCTTGCTGTCGAAGGCGGTTTAAAATCGACGATGTGTGCCCATCTTCTCATCATGGAAAATTTCCAAGATTTGGCACATGGTGAATATCTGGTCAATGGTTGGCTTACCAGGTCTAAAGCCACACTGATAAGGTCTAATCAGCTTGTTGACAGTAGGTCTAGATAATATTCTCGATAGGACCTTATATGTGATATTTAGCATGCTTGAGCTTACAACGTAATTGGCACAGACTGTTGGATTTTGTTTATGGAGGAGAGCCCACTTAGATCGCAATCGTCGGGCATGTTTTTAGCATATATTTTGCAAAGAAGCTGAAGTTGCATCTTGTCAGTTCTTCACCGCCATATTTGAATAGCTCGGTCAGTAATCCATCGGCCACCATCTGTTTTTCAAGCAGACGACTGCGATGCGAACTTCGTGCAATGGAAAATCTGTTCCAGCATCATCGATTTTGGAAAATGGTTCGCAATCTCCTGGTGTTCCAATTTCATTGGCCTGCTTCTCATGATCAATATGATTGATATGATTTTGAGGGTTTCGATCTGGAGGCAGCCAAGTAGCTTGAAAAATTTTCTTGTGCTTGAATGAAGTACTCTAGACAACAATTGGAGATGTTATGTCGTGGAAACTGAATTTACAGACAATTGTGCCGAATATACCTCCTTGCCCACCCTGGCGTTAAAGTTGCCAAGCATAATTTTGACATCGTGGTGGATGCAGCGCTCATGAGTTCGCTCCATAAAAGGCATCCTTGGTCTCATCGCCCACCCACCGGCGCGACTGTCAGTATTCGGCGACGGAGTTTCTCTCCCACCACAATCCGACACCAAATCTGCGTTTTTTATATCACCGCTGTAGCAAATATCATATTGACCTACTCGTCTCCGTTCTGGTCGCGTCCATCGCTCTTTGTGGACAGCTATTATTCCAGGCTGTATTATTAACAGCTGGGCACCTTCCCAATTAAAGGATTGGACATTTCAGGTACATGCCCTTTAATCATTGCCCTTAATACGTTTGTAGTGGTCGTCATAAAAACCCGAGGGATTGCAAAATTTTTTATTAGAGCTGGTCTCTACGTGTTGTGTCCCAAACCCAGCGCATAACCTCGCTAGCCGGGTAAGTTTCAATATAGATCACATTTCTATAGCAAGGCGCTTAGTTCAAGAGGGACACCCACCCACAGCCACACTTTTGGTGAACAGACGTTGCAATCGGAGTGGCCAGACTGAAGCTACCTATCTTTAGGCATGACCCAAAGCTAAACACATCTTGCTCAAGGGTTACTCCCGTGTCCAAGTTGTGCGACGTGGACTCACTGATAGGAATAGCCCCGTGACAGTGACTGCATACCTAGAAGCATGACTACACCCCATACCATACTAATACTGATTCGAAATAATTCCTTCTCTTTTGGTATAAAGTATAAACTTAACAAATTTATTTACTTCAAATTCTTGAAACGAGTTAAGAGTAAATAAAAAATGGAAAAAGTGCGGTTTACCTATAATATAGACAAGTTTTGGTAAATTTCGATTCAATATAACAAAGGCTGGCTTGTAGAATACACTAAAACCAGTTGTGAATAATTGTTAGGCAGAAGAAAAATGTAGTCAAGTATGCACAGGGATATGTAAATTCAACGAATGGCAGTTTCATTGGTTTCAATACTTGTTTGGCTAGCTCGAAACGGGAATTTTTATTAATGTATGTGTAAGTACTGCTATGCCAAAACGCACTAACTCAGATTCATTTCGAATTACGTAGCATAGGATATCATGTGCTAAAAATAAATTAAGAGACTATCCCTGCTATAAATAAAATTAATTCGTAATTATTATCACATAATATAAATGTGTGTTCGGAAAACAAATTTCTTTTTGCTTAATTCTCAAGAAATTTCTAGAGTTGCAAAACTGGAGATAAGATGCTTTTTAAATTAAGAGAAAGATAAAAATATTTCCACTTTTGTATGTAGATGTTTGTTCCTCTCGAAAGTTAAGGAAGTGAAAGAGAGAGCAGCAATAGAGAATTATTTTGAAGAAATATGTGTGGATGTATTAAACGAGAGATTGCAAATGTGTTTGGATTAAATTCCAGCTATTGTCCAACCAACGACAAAGGGTTTTTGAATTACATAATGTACCTAAACACCTACATAAATCGGCTTGTAGGTATACATTTTTATCAAAAATGTTTGTAAGTAAAGGGTAAGTAAGGCGTTGTATTTATTTACTCACCTTCAATGGCGCATATATCCGCGGCTGAATACCTCCTAACGAAGCCTCACATGCCTCAGCGATAGAAGAAAATCGTGATAAGGTTCACTCACATGAGCAGTGAGTAGCGAGAGATTCGAGAGAGAGCGTCGAAATAGCTTAACAAGCTCAGCCCGTCCTAGCAGGTTTATATAATATTTGTAGTCGCGGCAAATGTATTGCATGCATTAAAATATCTAAATATATACATATGAGTACGTGAAGGTATACATACATACAGATGTACTTATGTATGCATACATATATACATACAAGCTTAACCATATACATAATGTTTTATATATACATAGGTACTCGTATACACATATTTGCGCTGTAAGCACAGTGATGATTGAAACTGAGGTATAAAGAAGAAATTTAAAAAAAAAGAAATACATTCACATACAATTGTATTTATATATCTATAATGCATTGAGTAAAGAAAAGAGAGCGTCACAACAACAGCAATGCAAGAAATACAAAACACATTTTCCAACCTCAGCGAGTTTTTACGGCGAATTTTTATTTGGCATTTGGTCGTAAACTTCTAGTTGGTGTGGAGTGTGCGGCGCGCAATACTTCGTGTGTGCAACTCTTATTCGTGGAAAATGAAGTAAGCCTGAAACGTTGTGCCATAAGCATAAGCATATTGTTCGTAGATTATCATAGCTCGGTACGAAAATCTTGGCCTATTCGGTCAAGACTGCGGGCCAGGGTATATGCCGGGAGTCGACGTGCATCACCCGGCCTCTTTGATAACGTAAGACGTATCTGTGCAATTTGAACACTGGAATATGTACAAAAGTGTGTGGATAAATTAAAATAAAGGATTAACTAAGCAAAATAATAAAGAATGAAATATATAAAATAAAATTATAAAAACCAGAAATAGTGCTATTGTCAACAAATACTATGTACTATAGATGATTATTTATAGAATCTGTTGCCGTGGATATAAGTCAATGGTACAAACATGTGATTTTATCTTGAGAAGTGAGTTAAAATATAAATAAATAACAACCGTTTATCCTTCTCATGAATGTGTTAATTTTCCATCATTCTTACACTGCTTCGTTCAATAGCGATTGTTTGGATTGCCTTGAAACTTGTGAATTAAAAACGTCATTGTGTGTGTTTATGTACACGCACATAGAAGTATAAACATATTTATGGGCATAGAAAACAAATTATGCAAAACAAGCTAAATTGAAATTGTGAAAATGCGTAGAGCTCATTAAGGAGTTCATTTTGGAACATCAGAAGGACATTTTCGTTATTAACTTATGTTTGCTTAAAAATTTCAAAGACATTAGAGGTCTAATTGTTAAACAGCTGGTGCTTTTCTCGCTGTGGATATAGAATTATGTGACTGCTTTGTATTCTTCGTAATAATCTTATCAGTCTATTTAAGGTAAATATCTATGCGTTAGATTAAAAGGATTTGAGAAAATAAACTGTTCGCCAACTGAATAGTTTCCGTAGCAGATGGTAGCAAAGAAAAAGAGTGATCTGAACTCCGTTAGAAAGGTGAATTGACTTACAAAATTACAAAAAACAAAAAAATGGCGTTATCGTCTCCACCAGTTAAATAGGAAAATGTAGTATTCTGGAGTAATGAGTGGCAACTGAAAATATTCATGTGCTAAAAAGTATATCTATAAAACTATAAAAACATGCGGAATGTTATAAGCTCCAAACCTGTCTAGATAAACTATTAAAATATAAAAATATATAATTTGTCTGATTGCGGCTACCATTCGGTCAGAATGTCAATTCCTCCGATTGTATTTCTGACGTTAAATAAAATATATATATGTATAAATGGCTCTTTGAAACCGCTGAAGCGATTTCCGAGCTCCTGCTCCAATTTTTGGTGCGTGTCGTGAGGTTTTTCCAACAAGCACCCTCCGAACAGCCGAGACATTTTTATAAGTTTTTAGCCTATAGTTAAAGGTATAGTATAGAAATTATGATAATTATCAACAAACCAAAAATTGCAATTGTTTTTCTTGTTTGCTATATATATATATATATATATATTATAAAAATGTCTCGGCTGTTCGGAGGGTGCTTGTTGGAAAAACCTCATATATATATATATACATACGTACATGTATATAAATATATATATATATATATATTGGGAGTAGTAAGAAATCCATTATTTTTGTACGCAATTTGAAGGCTTTAATTTTTTCCTTTTCGTATCCAGCCTTATTCAAATGGTTCCATGCGGTTTTTTGTGCAATCTTTAGCTCTTGGGCAATCGAAGCAGTGCTTACATGACGGTCGGGCACGACAATGTCCATGATTTTATCGACATTTTCGACAATTGGGCTTCCACTTGGTGAAGCATCTTTTACATCAAAATTACCGAAATTGTGCAAGATTGACTGTAACAGTATAAGGACCATAAACGTTATTCCCATTTTCAGCCGCCTGGCTTGCGTTTCCGCCCTTCTCGAAGAAAAACTGTAAAATATAGTGTATTTTCTCTTTGCTAGTGTTTAACTTTCACGCAGTCAACCAAAACTGATTCAACCAATCACAAAACTGTGTTTAGCACGAAATGCCATCTTTCTAACGCCATCTCTAGCGGAACCCGATCGGACATACTTGTATACAAAGCGAGATATAGATAAATATCTTCATCTATAATAATAGATTTCTTTGATTGGCGCTTTGTAACCGATGAAGCCTTTAATTTGTGGTGCGAGTTTTGATCTTTTCCGACAAATGGAGGGACCTAGTTTATACTAAGCCGTATCCGAACGGCTGATGGTTTTTTATGAAGAGAGGTTGACATTCCCTGCCGAGAGGCGACCGAAAGTAGAAAATTTACCTAAATTTGTTATTTAAATTAATTTTCTATAATTTTGTATGTTGGTCGGACCAGGACTCGAACTCTGACCAATCGGCCATGTTGTTGTTTTAGATGTTCGTTAACCCCGCTTAGGGGCAAGCTAATTAGCCGCTGCATACATACATATACTGTCATTAAAACTAAATGTGACGGTACCTTAGATGATTTGAGTTTGTCTAAAGTTTAGCATTGAGATTGAGCATTGAAATTTAATTAATTAAAACCGACGTATATCGACCTGAAATACTTGAAGAACTTTTTCTAGAAATTTAAGTATTGGTAAAAGGTACGAAATCGGCGCCAATAAAGTGTTTCATAAAACAAAACCACTTTTAGAGGGTGTATAAAGAAATTCCAACGCACAAGACCCAAACTACAAAAAACCCCGTAAAAAATCGTGTGGTGTCCTATCATATAAAATACGTTTTTTAGTAACATTATATAAAAAATTATTACATAAAGTAAATTTAAAATTATTATTTATAGATGCTGTATAATTATCTTTAAATTTTTTCCTATTTCGAAAGAAGAAATTTTAAAACAGGTGGACAGCAGTTGTGCTTAGTATAATTCATATCAGCTGATATTGTTCAAAAGGGGTTTCTCTAGCTTGATTATATTTTTTTGAGTAAACAGTTTTTAAATCTGTAGTATATTTATTTATTTATTTTTTTTTTTGTCTGGTCGGGAACTCGTTGTGTCTGTTTTAAGTAGTGTTAGGGTTGTGTCTTGTTTGGATTTTTAAAAATTCCCTGGAATATGTACTGTGTGGTTTTTGAAAGTTGGGATTTTGGAGTGCAGCCACTTCTAGTAGCTCAAAATGTTTTGAACTTTTGGAGTAACACTAGTCTCCTTCCTAGATTAAAACGATTCTTAACAATGTTCAATTAGCAATATTGGTGGCAGAAATAACCGAGGCTAGTGTTCGACCAGCATCCAAAATTATAGGAAATTAGCTTTTCGAATAGCGGTCGCCCCTCGGCTGATAATTCTAAGCCCTCTGAGTATTTTTCTGACATAAAATTAAATGCTCCTCATTAAAATCCACCTGCCTTTCGACGGCGGCTTAGAATAAGTTGTAGTTTCCTCCATTTTGTTGGTAAGACATCAAGATGCACAAGATGCCAATTATTATTATTGGCAATTTTGACTTTAGATTCGAGTTGTTGCGTGTTGGTAGCGTTGTGCTGTCATAAACACTGTTAAATACTGACATAGCTTGGTAAATGATGCAACAAAAATGTAGAAACGGTGTTGCATAATTGATTCGAAGTACCACTTGTAAGTCCACAATACATTTTCCTTCCACTTCGACTTCAAAGCACTCAACCATGAAAACCGTCATTTCAGTTTTAATTACGTAAGAATGGAAAAAATATTTGTTGGACCTGATAAAAATTGTATGGCCGCAGAATTTTTACGAAATGGTTAACGCCCGAGGAAGAAGCAGCTTTGGCGAGTTATTAGCAACTTGTTGAAAAGTTATCGAAAGATTGGAGGTGAAATATCTCTAAAGATACATTTTCTGCATTCCCACCGTTTTCACCCGAAAACTTGGGAGATATGACTGACAAACAAAGAGAGCGGCCATCCCGAGATCTATTCAATATAGAAAGACGAAGGATTTT
This sequence comes from Ceratitis rosa, assembly GCA_037013455.1. NCBI lineage: Eukaryota > Metazoa > Arthropoda > Insecta > Diptera > Tephritidae > Ceratitis > Ceratitis rosa. The sequence goes on along the minus strand of JAWMAG010000098.1, from coordinate 1,726,491 downwards.
GGGATGAAGGCATAAGTCACTACAACTGAACTCAATCACGCGAAATAGATGTCAAGCAATACAAAAGACTCAGTTCCACCTCAGTTCATTACTGATTTGTTACTTTTACGAGGGGCTGATGAGAAGTTCGCGGCCTAAAATACTAAATCAAACAAATGTAGAGTTTTATGTTCTTTTATTTTTCAATACAGTCTTCCTCAATTGAAATACACTTTTTGCATTGTGAATACAATGTCTTTATGTCTGAAAAAAAAATTCAATAAAATTACCATTACAAACAGAAACAAAAAATATTGATTTTAAAATTAAAACTTATAGTAGAAACAACTTTTGGTTTCCTAGGTCTAAAATCGTGTATACTTCTATATTCCTAAATTTGATGACACGAGATATTTCGTCTTGCCCTCATTCACTACCAGCCCCATTCGCTTCGCTTGTTTGTCAAGCTTGGAGAAGGCTTACATGAGGATGCTCCAGTTTTCAAACCTTCGGTTAGGCGCCGCATCTTTTCTCAATCTCTGCATACTCACACATTTCGGCCTCTTTCTTTTTTCCCCTGCAAATGCGTCTTGCTTCCCTCTTCAGTTCCTGGTATCTATCCCACCCCGCACGTGTTGTGGTCGATCGTAATGTTGCGAGGTAGGCAGTCTGTTTTCTCTCCACTGTAGTTCGAGACCAACTTTTCATGGAAAATAGTACATACCTATATTACAAATATGTATCTAATTTGGTCTTTCCACAAAACCATGTTACGGTACTTTGTAGTATTTTAAAATTATGCCGGTTGAAGCATAGTTGATCAATGGGCATATAAAACAGAAAATCACGCATATTATGTCCTTTTGACAGTTATTTGTCGTGATAAGATTTTTCAAAGCCGCCTGTAATTTTATCATTGTTTCAATAGTAAAACTGCTTTGTCGTTGTCAGAATTGCACAGGTGATTAATGTGCATCATAATTGTTAATACGTACTAAATGTTCCCGTATCCACTCGTACACACGCTGAATTATCACAATTAACTTTCTTTCAGATTTTTTAGCCACATCCAAATGCATAACGAGCTGTTAGCGATAAGCTAAAATAGTTATTATAAGGAGCGCTGTGGCCTATATGAAGAGATGTGTATATGTATCTGTGTGAGCAATAATGGCGCAATAGTTTGCTTAGAATTTTGCCTTCTTGCTCCTCAGAAAATTTATTACCGTAACAAGCTGTCATCACGAAAGTGTGAAACGATTTCAGAGTTTTATATGCTTAATTTTTTATTGGTCAAAAAGTGGGATTTATTGCCGGTACTAAATTCATTAGCGCCTTAAAGGTATTGAGAAGATGAGTGCATACACACACACATATTAACATTTAAAAAACAGAAATGAGAAATGAGTGAGATATGCAATTTCAAATTTATGAGAGATTGATGTGCTTTGTTTTAAGTTTTCACGATATATACTTATTTTGAAATGAGGATGTTGGTATATTTCAAAAAGACACCTTAAGCATATTAAAAAGATCGAAAATATATATTAACGAAAACAAAAATCGAGTCAACTGGAGTTATGGTGCCAAGGTATATGTATAGTTGTATATGTGAATATGTACTACGAATCCATCGTGTTAATCCTTATTGGGTTTAATATTTTCATGCATTATGTATATATGTACCATATATGCAGACACGTGTTAATTAATTAAACATAAAAAAATAAAGCTTAAGGCATGGAGTAATGGGGGTGTGTGCATTAGTCAAATACTTTAATGGCTTGCATTGAATTGTATGTCATAAATTTTGAGAAGGAATTCAATTAAAGAAGCCGGTTGATATGGTCGTGTTGGTTGTAGTGGCAGTAGCGCGTGAATATATGTATGTACGTCAAAACGTTTATAAAATTAGACGTCGTTACGATTCAAAGAAGTTATTCTATAATTAACTGAGCTTGAAACAATAAAATTAACAAGTATGAATTAAAATTTACTGCCGTATTAATAGTTTCTTGAAAAACAGTGTGAAATTGAACTTAATATGTATTCACATATATGTACAACCATATACATATATATATGTATAAGTATCTATGTTTAATAAAATTATTTAAATATGTCCGCATATGCCGATTAAATTACTATTAAATTCTAAATAATAATAACAAGGGGTTATTGCAAACATTTTTTTTATTAGGTGGGTTATTTGTTTTTATTTGTAGCTATAGATATTATTATTTTTTCTAAATTTTTGTGTTATGTTGACGTAGTACGCAAGAGTGTATATATATATATATATATATATATAATTGTCGCTTTGTAACAGCAGAAGCGATTTTCGGCCGAGCTCCTCCTCCAATTTGTGGTTCTGCGCCTTGATTTATTTCCAACAAATAGAAGGACCTACAGTATATACTAAGCTGCCTCCTAACGGCTGATGGTTTTTTAATGAGGAGCTTTATTTCATGTCAGAAATACACTCGGAGGCGTTGACATTCCCTGCCTAGGGGGACCACAAATAGAAAATTCAATTTAATTTTTTATTTAAATTAATTTTCAATAACTTTTTGGATGTTAGTACGACATCAGAATTTCAACCCGAGTCTTCATAATGGCAGTACGAAAAGCTCACCAATGCTACCGCGGTCGCCATGTACTATGATAAAAATACATATATATGAAGTGAAACCACGCACTCAAACGATGGTGGCCGTAGAATTATATTTTATAAATTATAAATTTTACAAATTTTTTAGTTCTGAGAGATATATCTTTTAATTTTCTAGTGGGAATAGCAAGATTGTCTTAGACAAAAAAGTGTGAAAGTAATAGTATTAGAGTAAAAACGAGTTAGTAGTGTTATTTACGTAATTTATCCAGATTCACGGAATTATTTTTAAATTTTTAAATGTTCTTTCATTTATAAAAAATATTACAATAATATCATTCTATCTACTTAAACAAAGAAGATTAGTTTTCATGCCATCTATTTCAAGCAACGAATTTTAAGTAATATCGTGATAGAGTTATTGTTATTAGAATATTCTTCTATGATGAGGAACCTTCTCCCTCTTATATGGAGAGCTCAAATTTGGTTTCTAGAAATACCAAGACACTAGTTCAGTCCGATCTAGAAAATAAAAATGATTTTCGATCGTCCCTAATGTTCACTGTTCATGTTCACTTTTACATACTTTTCTTTGAAGCATTTGTATAATTGAAAATGAGATGTAACGTTAACAGTTATTACTAAGACAATATGATTTCCACTAATTTTTAGTAACTGAATGATTTGGTGTAGAATTTCGTTAGTCTACCATTAATGAAAATGAAGTCATATCTGCTAATGGCTGAGCGGCCATATTGTTTCATCCGCCATGTGGGCTGGTCTGGCCGACGGCAATATCGTGTATAGGAAAGAATGAGACAGCAATTGCTACATAGAGAAACTGGGAAAGGCAGGATTATGTGGATGTACATATACGTATGTATATCCATATATAATATAAGTATGCATACATAACGTACGAAGAGAGAAAAAAGTGCGTATATATTACAGTTCGGTTTTTTAAATAATGAAAAATTTGTTGGTTATTCAATTTTATGTTGAGAGTATACAGCAAAGATTTGGTGGTGGTAGATTTTATAAATCGCTGAGAGTTGAAAATATATAAACGTGATTGATATACATACATATGCATGTATATATATATAGACGTCGATGGTAAATATTTGGAAAAAGAGACTTTTAAGAGAGTATTTGCCCATTGAATGATATGTAATTTGATGGAGTTAAAAATATGAAACGGTACACTGTTTTTAATTTTGCAGTAACAAAGTATTCAAAATTTTTCGACAAATGATTTTGCTTAATGAATTTATAAATATACAGTTCATATTCTCCAAAATTCCGCAGAAAATATACTTTTCTAGGATAAGTAAAAATATTAAATAAAACTTGTAACTAAGTAGAATAATAATATATGAAAAATCTTTACTCAGAGTTTTATGGTTATCATTTGGGAGGCGACAAAGTTAATACCGACTACTCTGGTTACTTCTCCTAATATCTGGGTCGATTCTTTCGCTTTCCATGGCCACTAGCAAACTAATCTCTAATTTTTTCATAAAATCTTTTTCTGCGGTACTTACTTCAGTTCTTCTGTCCTCAAGTACAGAATTTTGACCACTTTCAATTATTTTCCTTCTGACACCAATTCTAATGATTTTCGTAAATTGGACTACGATGATTGGGTTGCTAAATAAAACACCCACAAATTTCCTTTTCAGTTTCTTTATTGTGATTGCTGTTGTTGTTGTTGGTCTCCACGGCTGCCTGGTGCTCGCACATAAGCCTGAAATGTTCTGAACGAAGATTATGTATTTATAAATATCGTTTATAATTTTTTCAATTAGAATTTTTCTGTGCTATTCGGTTTGATACGTTTGTTGAATTGTTTTTCAATATAAATTTTTAATTAATAGCTTTAAGTAAGTGACAAATGATTTCATTCATTCATTCATGATCTGATTCATTTTTAACCTTCTTAAGGTTTGAAACGGAGGCAAGTCACATAATTATTCAAGCTTTCTTGTGTCGAAAAGTAATAAAGATAATACAAGTTTACATATTTGAATCCACATTTCTTTGTTCTCTTACATACATTTTAATTTGAGCTAAGAGATGTGGTACAAAATGTAAGTTTTGGAATACTTAGGGTTGTTGAAAATTTTAACTGATTTAAGTAGTTAAATTCTTTTCATCAGTTATATTTCGTAACATACATATATGCATATAAACTTCGCGGTGTTTTGCTTATTCAATCGGCTCGTATTTTATACAAACACAAAATAACACGCCATCAAAATTACTTGCACAAATATCAGGAAAGCGTTTTGGTTGATGTTTGGAGTTGATTTCTTTTATTGCATCACGTTCTCTGTTTAAGTTGTCTGGTTTATAGCTTGTTACCCGACCAGTTAGATTTTATACTTTCACCCTGTACCAGCCAATTTTAATTTTACGAGCGAAGGTCGAAACCATTGAGTACGCAGCAGCGAGTGATACACAATAACTTTGTTGCATAAATTTCGCGGCAGATGGCGCAATTATGGAAAGAGACAAAATGTTGGGATATATATTATAAAATTAATAACTGGCAATGTGTTAAACATGAGTAAGGAGGCCTAATACTGAAACTATTCACGAACGAGTTCGTAGCCTGTGGTAGATTACCGTGTGATGCACTAAATGATGCTGCACTTATCAACGTAGCTCCAACGTAAAAATTAACTGATTTCTTTTCATACATATTTACAAAATATCGCGGCCGAAAACTAGGTGTGTGTATTTGATATCATTTGTTTGTTTACCTCTACACAGCGTAGCTATTCGTTTGCCTGCAACGATGTAGGTACATACACACATCTGCATCAGCATACAGAAAGAAAAGAACAGACCAGAGAGTGAAGTGGTTTTCATGGAAATAAATTCAATTTTCAGATCACTCACGGTTACGTCTACGGCTGCTGTCGTACGTACACGGTGGCGTATTTCATTTACATGGCACTCTCCGATCACACGGAATATACCATACGTTTACGTTCGTGAGTGTTTTAGTATAAGTTCTGAGCCCAGTTTTAGGTGTAGTTTGTCAGATCAGAATTTGTTTAAAATAATAAAAATATGTAGGCGTGTTAGTCGAAATCATGGTTAACATAAATCTTAGAATATGGAATGAGTGTTGAAACATATTTATACATATACATATTTATTAGAAGAAATAAATAAAACCTTTTTTCTCGCAAGAGTGACTCATTGAAATTAGTTTTATTGTATAAAATACAAAATTTTAGAAAATCAATTCAAATAAATACAATAAACTGGAGTTCCTTTCATTTGTGGGAAAACATCAAGACGCATACCATAGTCTGGAGGAGGCGCTCGGTCAATTATCGCTTACTACTACTTACCTATGTATATATATGTATCGCTTTAAAGCGCAAATTATATAATATATTAAATATATGTACATACCTATGTATGTACGTACCTACGTGTACGTATATAAAATTGAAACAAATATTGATATTATAAAAGGGAAGAAAATTTACTTATATTACTTATGCATGTTTTTGAAGGATTTATTCTTGGAACTTGATTCTTTGCAAATTAATATTAAAAATGTAGACAATAAACAACAAACAATAACATATTGACCCTATTCAGTTTTTCTCTGGATGACGTCTTTACGGTAAGTTAAAGAATTCCACTTTCGAAAATACCTTCTTTTATTATATTTATATGCAATTTCTTTTAACCAGCAAAGGCTTGGTTGGACGTTGCATTAATTTCTTCAGTGATTCCTTTTTTCATTTCATCTCTCTTAATTTTTAACGAGTTATCAAAGATGGAACATCACTCTTTTGCGATGAGGACCATTTCTTGTTAGCTTTTTCTTTGTTAATTCCATAGTTGAGGACTGTAGATACCGAATCAATAGTTTAGTTTTGTAGAATCAGATCAGAGTAGGCTATGCCCTCGATATATAGCCAACAATAGAGACAGTATAACCTTCTTTTGGTAAACATTGACTTTAAAAGTTTCGGACATCGCCACCCTTAGCAATCCATTTTCAACCTCGTTGTGGCTCTAAATAGATTAAGCAAAAAGTTGCATACACGGTGTGTCCCAAAAATAATCGAACTTTTTGGATATAAAATAGTAAAATACACATTATATTATCTTTGAAAGTTATTATTTATTCAAAATAGGTTCCATTTGACTCAACACAACGTTTGGAACGATCAACCAGCGCATGCATAGATTTTTTGTCATTTATAGAATTGTTCTTCAGTACCTCGGTTACGGCTGCTTCATTTTTTTCAATTTTTTTTTAATTTTTTAAACTTCAATTTCAATTTTTTTCAAGTTTGACACAAAATTTTATATTTGGTCTTTTTTTTCGAACCATTAGCACACTTTAGGTTTTATTGAAATGGCTGTCACTTTTACATCTGTCATCCGACTTACATGAAGTCAGGTGCGTTTGAAAGATTTAAATATAAAGTTCGGTTATTTTTGGGACACACCGGGTACATATGCTAATGAGCCTGGTGTGGTATATTTTCTTCAATGCGAGAGGAACCCAAATCTCCAGTTTATTTACGTCGACATTCTCTTTTGTTTTTTAATTAAAAATCTTCGTTATTATTCAAATTTCAAACGATTTTTGCGCTTACAAATGGAAAATCAAATGAAGTTCAAGCAAACAAAACCTAAACTGAGTAATGATTTTGACAATCAAAATGCAATGATTGAAAATACTTTAAGTCGCTACCATAGTAAGCTTCATTCAGCCTTTGTTTTTTCCAACGAATTTGTTGATATGGAAATAAAATTTCTTTAAAATATTACGAGTGTCTGTGCCGTTAAAAATTTTTTAGCCGTCTGGAAATTTAATGAAAAATGTTGAATATTTTTCCAATAAACAAATAAAATTGGCAATAGTAAATCCATATACCAAATTCGTTCGTTTGTCTCCTAGAAAAGCGTTTTCCACCATAGCTCACTTCAGTAATGGTATCTTCAGAATATCTGTATAAGTTTTCTATATGTGTATGTATATATTTATATAATTGTATGTACGGAGAAGTGGAGCTTGCTGCTCTGATTAAAAAGGAGACGGTAATCATAAAATCTCCATAATTCAAAAATAATCCGGCCCTTTCCTCCTTTTCACCGAACTTTAGCTTTTTGGGCTTCTTATTTGCATAATATACTCGCATGTACTCGTATATACATATTTTAGCAGTTATATATGTATATATGTATATACACACATATATATGTATATATTTGTATATCTTATATAAATGTGTAGAAATATGTATGTATGTTTGCGAGCATATATTCGTAGTTAGCTTTCTCTTCGCTGTGTTGCGATGATGTGCTGATGGGGTGTTGGGATTAGTTTTGAGCCAATTTATTTTATGTCTCAGCAAGCATTTTGCTTACTTTCTAAAATATTTGAAATGCTATTTTATCAAGCGCTTGTCCTGGTTATAAAACTGAAAAGCGACAGAGAAGGAAAATGTGTTGAGGAAAAGAGTATTGAATCTGCAGCAGGTTTCATTAACTAAATTTGTTTGTATACAGCAAAGAATTCAACGCGATGGGATTGCTTTTAGGCAAAGTGGTGAGGGTTGTTAAAAATTGAGCACAATCTGCTACTACCTTGGACAATTGTAGCATGAGCATGCGGCACATGATGTTGGTTTATTTTTGGCAACACAAGGGAGGGAAACAGTGAGATAGGGTCAAAGAAAACAATGTGAATAGTCACATAACAATCGTTGAGGAGAAGTTATGCAATCATTGAAAAGGCAAACACAAAATGGTATGTACGCGAGTGTCTTATGGTTGTTTATCGAAATTGTCTTAATAGTATGACTTCTGATGATGATATGGCTTATATTTGTTAAAAAGGATTGCTCTAAAGCGAAAGAAAATAAAGATGGAGAAATAATGGAAATGAAATATAAAGTATACAGTTTGAATATGTATTTGCGGATACATAAATAGCAAGTGTGCATACACTAGGGTGATATCGTTTTTATAACATAAAAACCCTCAAATTTCAGATATCTTTCTTACGTGTATACATATTACATAATAACTTAACATCAATAGTTAATTACATATTCTTCTTCATTACTGGCGTAGGTAGCGCTTACGCAATTAAAACCAAAATAACAACAGCGCGCCGTTCCTTCCAATTGGAAATATCAAGTGTAACTGGGTTCTTTCTCCCTTACCTTTGCAATGGAATGGATGTCGTCCTCTTTCTCTGCTGCCACATTGGGCACTGTATCGAATATTTGCGATCGTTTCAGCTAACCATAAACGACTCCTAACGTCGACTCATTAGATGTTGTCATCGGCTATGCCCCCGCACCATGTAGTAGGATGAGAATGAGCGACTTGTATAGTTTGGTTTTATTTCGTCCAAAGAGGACTATACTTTTCAAATAGGTTTTTGGTTTAAGTATTGGATCCAAGATAAATGATATTATTTACAACTTTTTAAGTGAATTTACATATATATATTAGACGCTTTGTAACTGCTGAAGCGATTTTCGGCAAGCTCCTCCTCCAATTTGTGGTTTTGCGTCCTGATGTTTTTCCAACAAATGGAGGGACCTACAGTTTATACTAAGCCGCCTACGAACGCTGATCGTTTTTTATGAGGAGCCTTTATTTCATGTCAGACGAACTAAACAAACAACTGCTCACCTTTCAAGAGTTATATAAATATATATATATAAGAGTTGTTCATAGTTATTCATTTTGTTAAGCAGCTTTGTTGATTCTAATGTCACACTATTTTAAAAAGTTAGTAGCGCGCAAACTGGTTGTCAAAATTGGATTCGTTGGAAATGTTAATAATCTATTCCCATGCCATATCTTTGAGGTCGTACGGATAAAATTATATTATCATATTGTATCCACTTACCATAAACAACGATATGCTCGCCGTACACATTTGAAATGATTCAATAGCATGATTGTCGTCGGCGAAACTCTTTATTAATAAAGATCGATTTATAGAACAAATTATTATTGTTTGGGAAAAATAACAATAAACTTATACGATATGTGTGTACTTCGGACGAACCGATTAACTGAAAATTGAATATTTAAGCTGTGTTCATTTGCCTGGTTTGCCAGGTAACTAAGCGTTGCCAAATACTTACTGCTCAATATGGTGGTCATACAGATAAGAAGAAGAAAATGGCCTATGAACTAAATCGTTCTGACCTTCACTTTGCCTTAAAGTCACTTCTTATTGAATATTAACAACCCCTTTGAGCCGTGTATCTGATGGTTGAAGTTAGCCCTTCCCTATTTGGTTTCTCTTGTATTTATCTAACAACTCATGGCTTTGTTCATTTAGATATATTAAATATTTAGATGTGTTAAGAAATTTAATTTCTTATTTCTTTCGCTTGCAACCTTTCTCCCCAATCTTGCGCTTGTGGACTCAGTTTTTGTTTAATTACTTGCGCTTGATATTTGTTGGCTTTCACTTTCATATTATTGCAAAGTTGGCAATTAAAATGAATTCCAAAATCAAGTGAATTACTTTTTAGCGCGTAATTCTACCTCGATTTTTAATTACAATGCAAAAATTTTTTAGTACGAAATTAATTAAATGAGATGAAGGGACCGAAAGGTCCGCGGCGAGAGCCATTTGGTTGTTGCTTTGTCTTATTTGTAAGATAATAGTGTTTGTGAAAGAATTTGTTATATTAAAGCCAACTTATAAGCATTAAGGAAGAGCTAAATTAAGCATAAATTAGAGATGCCATATCAATTCCATACCGTAACAGCTGGTCCAACTAATTTAATGAGTCACACTGTTTCGAATTATTGGTGCCATACAATAATTCTGTGACCAAAACTATAGCCGTAGCCACAGATGGTGCTTTTTTATATATTAAAATTTTTTGTTGCTTGTATGCTGCTACTAGTTCTGATAATAGTTAAGATAGTTTTGTGTTTTAAAATGAAAAGTCGCTGGTTAATCACTCAAATCCAAATCCAACTTTTCTCCTTTAAATACATAATAATATAGAAAAAGGTGCATATTTTATTTTTTTTATTATATGCACCATCTAGTATTTGAAATCACCTCTTATTATAATAACATAAACGGAAAATGAACTTATAAAAACTGGTTGTCAATGGTTGATGCTTCATCGTTTAGAATTGAACTGTTCGGATACGCTCTGAGGTGATTATATAATATAATATGATCAGATGAATAATAATTATACATATTATAAATAAAATCTTTTTGTCGAATCAATTGAACAAGTTCTAATCTCCATCTTCCTTAAAAAACCTAGAAAATTGAAAGAATTTCACAAATGTCGAAAACTTGGCATTGTTAGCAATACCAGCAGTAGGTTTGAAGTTTCTTCACTAAATTACTATGTCTACGTTTTATAAATTTAAATTAATTTTGCTTATTGCAAACAATGGACGTACATATCTTTGCGTAACATATTTCAATCGAGTTTCTAAAGGTTGCCGCTCCAAGAGGCTTCAACCTACACCTCGGGCACATTCGTAAATGAAGTATCTTATGGCTTTAGGTCCTTCCTTCTCTCTACACCTCCTGTAAAAATCGTTCTTCCATGAGTAAAATACTTTTCGATGAGTCTGCCATCACTGTATTTCGGGTAGCTCCACCAAAAAACCCAAGGGTGTCAGATAAGAGATTCCGCGACCGGCAAATTTCTCTCGCAATCAAGCCATATTCGCTCGTGTTGTGTGGCATGAAATTCCCAGCTCTTGAGGACTTATAATATCTGTAGCCGATCCAGTCCCTTCAAATTTCTTTAAATTTTAGGAATTGTTTTAGTAGTAGGACGATTATGTGCACCTTTAAATAAAAAAATTTAAGAAAAATTACATTATTTTTCAAAAAAATTATAAATTCGACTGTGACGCAGTATGGAGAATAAGAGGCTAAAATAATATGTTCCTAGAGGAGCGTTCAGCTTTAGGTGTGTGAAGAAAATTTCGATTAGACGAAGAATCATATGTACGCAGCGAATTCCAATTTAATCTTAGCTCATAAGCTTAAATAATATTATAGTGAATAAGTGTGAGAATTAGACTTATGTGCGAACTTATATAAAATCCTAATAAATACATACACACATGCACGTACATATATAGCACTCATATAGCAGCACATCGTACGGGCTGTTGAGGCTGCAATTGGGAGTCCGGCAGGATTTTTTTTTTCAAAAAAATGGATAATGTAACACACGACAACAGTTGCATATAAAATAGATCCATTCTTTGAGTAAACCGCTTTGAACAAAAGCCTCGAATAAAAAGGGAATACATATAAAGAGCGTTAGTAAAATATAATAAATAAATTTGAAACGTGCCTGAAATTGTTGATTTATTTTAGTATATATTAATAAGCATGATTACGTTGCATACGCACATATAATGGTTTAGAGTAAGAAAAGCTAGTATCGATTCTGACAATATACCGACACTTACAATAGCTTAAAGGAATCAAATACTTTATCGACTTCAATGTAAATTTTTATTTTACCATCATTTTTGCGATGTTTTTTACGAGAAGCCTTTATTTCATATCCGATACACACTCGGAGCGGTGGAAATTCCCTCCGAGGGGCGACCGCAAGTAGAAAATTTAACTTAATTTTTTATTTAAATTAATTTTTAATAACTTTTGGATGTTGGTGGCACGGGGATTTGAACTCGAGCCTTCCGAATGTCAGTACGCAATGCTAACCACTCGGCTACTTATGGATATACTTAGGTGTAATTTTTTAAATGAGATTTTTCATATGTTCTAATTATTAAAATATTAATTAATGTACTTAACTTAAAATATATTGCAAATAAAATCCGCGACAAATTGGAAAAAGTTGAATGCTTAGTTGAAAGAGATGACCGAAAATACTGTGAGCATATTGGGAGGGCTCAATTAACGAAGAATTTGCATACTATTACTCCATTAGCTCACATTATTGAGTACCTTTACCAACCTACCTGAAACCCAAGGCACGTGTTTATTAAACATATCTATCAATATATCTCTGTATTAACTCCGGTAAACCGAGTGTATTGTGCTGAGCATATACTCGAACATTAAAAATATTGAACAAGCAGTTAATTGAACTGCAATTTCCAATGTCTTAGATAATCACACTAGTTATAGTTTTAAACAAAAACATTAGTATTTATTAATAGATTATCTGAACTGCAAAAAAAATGTTATTAACTTCATTATCTATGTAGCATGACCCCAAATTAGGTCACTGGGCTTTTATGGAACTTTTTTTGTATGATTATTGAAATGGTGCTATTAAACTTTTTATTGTTTCGGTTTTCCAAAAGTTTTGCTTTATACAGAAACGAATTTTTCGGCTATAATTTTCAATTGACTACTTGTTCAATTAAATTTACCAAGATATAGCACTCATATACATATGTCATTTACTCGTTTCTAAAGATTTTATGTAAACATTATATAAGAACTAATAACAATTGAAATATAACTATGCAAAAATTTCATCCAGTATTTGGTGCTCGCCAAAGTTAAACCAATCACATCAAGGTCAGTTTTAGATTTTTCAGCCAAATTTTTTTAAGTCGACTTTATTTGTTAGCCAGTGACATGTCTTTTTCTTTATATTTTTTGATAAGAAAATGCTTTTAGTGGATTACTGAAGGTTGCATCTAGGTTTGGCCAACGAATATTTCAATTTCCTTCCTACGATTTACCACCAAACAAGAAGCTGATGGCAGAAGTAAAAATAATCAAGAGCATTTACATTTGCAATATAAAAAGTAAAACTGTCGGAATCGGATAAGAAAACAAAGGCGCGTTGGTCATGCGATAGCCGGAAGCTTGTCTGTTTAGATTGGTAAAGTGGCCCAGTTGGTTGCATGTTACGTTCGTGCCGACCTTTTTTGCTAGAGCAACAATGTAGGCCCTAAAGGGAGGAAAGACATCAAAAGAGTTAAAAATGGCTTGCATGTTTGTGTTCCGCTTCAGTTTAAGCTGCACCAAAGTTAATGCATCGAGATTATAGTATATGCACAAACGCCTATGTACCTATGTATGTATGCTATGCATATGCGTTCACGTCTTGCGCCATTTTGCTAACCTTTGATGATTCGCCATTGATTTTTCCCCCAGACATTTGCCAACAAAGCCTGCCAATGCGACTAATCTCAACATACTGTACTTAAGGCCTACTTGGTGTAAAGTTGTAGTTGCGGTGTTGCTGTAATTATTACCGTCTGGCGTGATAAGCAGCATATGGTGTGGAGTTTATTTCGCTCTCATTTGTAATTCAATGAGGCGAAATGAAATAATGGGATATAGTAAGGAAGACTGAATAACCTAATTGTCATGTGTTGTTTTTGTTTGGCGCACGACTAACTTATTAACGTCCAGCGAGTCGCTACAATGTTGCAACTAAAGTGAAGCAGAATGTTAATTGCATTTTATAGACTTGTCTCTCGCTATATTTGCATAATTTCAATTTTCTTATTTTTTTATGTCGAAAACTAAAATGCGATTATCAACAATTCACAGCAGCACTAAACGTGTGGTGCCCACAACTCACTCTTCACCTCCCTTATAACGTAACTGTGAACGTTTTGGTGCATTTACTCCTAAAATAATGCTTTATGACTGCTGATGAGATTTGCGACCGATCCAATTTGTGGTATGCATTTTGATGTTTTCCAATAAATGGAGAGACTTACAGTCTTATAACGGCCGAAGTTTTATGAGAAATTTTGATTTTTGTATCAGAAATATACTCGGAGGTCTTGACACCGTGGGGCCGTGGGGAGACCGCACTTACAAAAATTACGCAATGTTAACCACTCGGCTATTATGGCTTTGTTTTCAGTTGCCTACCTCCTGCGGAAGAACTTTTTGCAAAGACAAGTCTATAAATAGACAATCTCATTTATTTCACAGATAAATGTATATACATAGCTTTCAAAAATATTGATTACCTCATGACTTGAGGTCATCGGTTACGCACATAATATTTTTATTTATATTAGAGGAGGAGGTGTTCGGAAGAATAAATCTTTTGAAGAAGGCCCAATATATCCTGTTTTTACTGCTGAGATACATTTCTACGGGTGAACTTATTGCTTATTTCCACTGGACGTTAAATGCATTTTAGCTTAAATGCATTTCAACATCGCATTTAAATGCGTGAATTCTCATGTGTTTGTTGTTGAATAAAAGTGTGTTAACTCACTTTTCAAAGTGAGTTAACTCACTTTTGGTAATTTAACAGAAAATGTTATCCTAACAGTCGATGCTGTCACTACTAATGTAAACTTTTAGGAAGTTTTGGTATATTTCTTGCCAGGGTCATGTATTTTCGGAGTTAATGAGGGACGGGACTTTTATTTTGCATGGTGAAATTTTTTCTGCAAAAATTACTTTTTTGCATTAGTTTTATTATGTAATTGGAGAAGATAATGCTTCTCCTCTTTCAAAAAAATAGAACGAGAAAGAAAAAAAGCAATTTTTTTTTTATATTTTTTATTAAAATGAAAATAGAAAATTACTTGGATATCTTCTCAGTACCGGTCAATGCAGCAGTTTTATGTAAGTACTACGATAAAATTGCGTATTAGGTGGTGTAGACTGGGTTGCAATTTATTTCAACGCGTGAATAGATATTCTGGCGTAAGAAAACAACACTTACATAAATATTATAAAATGATGCTAACTTGCTACTCTTTTCTAGGAGACACTTTATAGTATGTATATGGAAACATATTTGTACATACCATTTCATCAAAATTAAATGGCTGACAACTCTTTACCTTCGCTGCAAGGCTAATGTGTGTCTCTTAGATGGCTTAAATTAATGTTGCACTGTATAATAGTTCAGTAGTTCGACCGTTCGGATTCCTTTAAGACGTCGCTTTCCACCAGACGTTAAATGCATATTAGCTTAAATCCATTTAAGCTGCGCATTTAAATGTGTGAATTCCCAAGTGTTTGTTGTTGTATAAAAGTGTGTTAACTCACTTTTGGTAATTTAACAGAGAATGTTATGTTAAGAGTGAATGCTGTCACTACTAATGTAATAATTTCGGAAGTTTCGGTATATTTCTTGCCAGAGTCGTTTATTTTCAGATTTAATGAGGGACGAGACTTTTATTTTGCATAGTGAAATTTTTTCTGCGAAAATTAATTTTAATAAATAATTTGAGGAAACAAACAATCAAAAGTTAAAAAGGGAAACATGCATAAAAGCAATAATCTGCACTTGCAAACCATAAGATCGTATAAATAGCCAAATGAAATGAATGCGGTCTCTTGAATTCATGATTTAAATATTTGTGACAAATTTTGCAAACTGCAAATGTAAAAAAATCAGCTGTTTGAGTTAACTCACTTACGGTGGAAGCGTTTGACATTTCATGCACTTAACATAGGCCTTAAATGCATTCAACTGCTCGGTGGAAATAAGCTATTAGTTGTCAGCCCAAGCATATAATATTCATTTAATTTTCATAATGTGTCAATGTTCTTATTTGCTATGTCCTGCTTACTGCATTTATTACTGAATTTGTATTCTGTGATAACTAAATTAGAAACTCACATCTCGAGTAATTAGTTGAAGTGTTTTTCACTATTGATTTTTAATAAATAAATATTAAATCATAATAAATACTTTTTACTAAAATACTTACGCAGATTAAGCAAGTCACGAGAGCTAATATAAGCGGTTAAGAAAAAAAATTCCAAAAAATGAAACAGTGTTCCCAACTCCAAACGGTTTGTTATTACTATTAATCCATACTATTTTCTTCAAATCTTTAAAAGAAACCCTATTATTGTTATAGTTTCTGCCTTTCTTACATTCATTATGATTGTAGTTAGATTTCCATTACTTCTATAATTACTTTGTTTCTCGTAGGGAGAAAATAAGACGGAACTTAGGATGCATGTTCCTAATCATTTTTCGAAACAAAAAATTTGACTATTTTAAAGTCCCAGTACAGCATTATTAAATTTTAAATGACAAAAATTGTCAACGAACTAATTAAAGACAACAAACCAACAAATTTAATCCAACAGGTAAATAAATGCGGACTTATTATTAAAATAAATTTAGCAATGATTTTGATTAAATTTTCAGTCTTCAGAAAGAAATTTCTTATCATGGAGCAATGTTTTCGATATGCGTTCTTTTCCTTATCTTTCCATTTCAATATTTATTGAATTTATTGATTGGTTATATATACTAGCTATATATGCATATTTATATAATTTGCGCCAATTCGTGGTTTTGCGTCTTGATGTTTTTTCAACAAATGGAGGGACATACAGTTTATACTAAGCCGCCTCCGAACGGCTGTTGGTTTTTTTATGAGGAGCTTTATTTCATGGAGGGATTGACACTCCATGCCTAAGGGTGACCGCAAATAGAAAATTCAACATAATTTTTTATTTAAATTAATTTTCTTTAACTTTTTGGATGTTAATACGACATCAGAATTTCAACCCGAGTCTTCCAAATGGCAGTACGCAATGCTGACCACTCGGCTACCGCGGCCACCTCTATATATGCATACACATATAATATTTGATTTCGCCGACGGTGATAACGGTTTCTCTCTTTTGAAAAATTTCGCGACAACGCTTTATGAATTTATATAGTGAAAGTAAATCATTTAAAAATATGATTTTATTATTATGCGAACTATTAATATTGGTTGTTTCAAAATTACAACGGACCAAATGTAATAGCAAAAAAACAGACTGAAACAGATTTTGAAAGACATGCGATGTTTTTATTAGGTTCTATTTTAACCATAAAGCACATTAGTAGCATAAAAATTAAATGTTTCGTTAAAACACATTCACCCCGGTGCACAGTAAAATATTTATAAAAATTCGTTTGTTTATAAAATATACATATGAAGGTATATTTAGACAATGGCAACATTCATTCTTTGCGAAGGCAATGTCAACAAATATTCTTTGGTCAAAATTTTTGACCTTGGATTTAAGTCATGGAAGATAACAAAACTATTGAGTTTCTTTACCCTCAGTATTCTTGGCTATGGACTCCTCTTAATTTGGGAAAATTGAATAAGCGAAGAATGTGAACCAAACGGGTTGAGCTCGTAAATCAATTGTCACGACACGGTGAGAAAATTGTATCGATATAGATGAAACAATGAGATCGTACACGTTACACACAAAAGCGGTAGCAACAGGGGAACGGTGCGAGTAACTGAGACTAGACCACATTACACAGTCTCGTGTGCGTTGTGCAAGAGTTACTTCGTACATACATACATATCTACCAGCATGTTATACATTTAGCCGAACGAAATTGTGACGCCAGAAAACATCTTTTAACGAAAAAACGTCTTATTGCATAAAAGATGCAAATGCAGTACTTGCCGAAATATGGTGTGAATGGAAATGAAAAGAGAACAAGGAGCAACCATATACCACCCGCTGAGGATGGGCTTAAGCCAGTCGGATTGAACTTTTAGTTTATAGTTTGTATTCGAATTCGGAAAAAATTACATTAACACATATTTATTTTAGACTCGTTTCGAAATTGTAGCCTGCTAAATTAAATCAGTTCTTAAAAAATTATTTAAAAAATATTATTTTTTGTATGCAAGAAAATATTTTTACAATATATTTTAAAAAGATTGATTAATTATTTTGGGATATTTAGTTTAAAAAATTAGGGCTTAAACTCATGGTATTACGTACTGTAAATCATGTGGCGAATAAAATTTAACAAAAAATTGAATTAATTTTTCTAAAAGCGGTCGCCCTACTACGGGGAATGTCAACACCACCGAGTGTATTTCTGTCATGAAGTTAGTAATTGTAAAGGGAACTCGACCGAAAATTGCTTCAGTGGTTTTAAAGCGCCAATTATAACGGGTGATCCAAAAAGAGGTACTTTTTTCAATAGCCTTTTTTGACAGATCACGCGTGAGTCGTGTCAAACTGTCAAGTTTTTATTGTTCAGTACGGTTAGACATTTCATCATGGAAAGACTTATGCCTGAACAACGTTTGCAAATCGTTCAACTTTATTACGAAAATGTATGTACATACGTTGCGTAAGGAATGTGTTTCGCGCGCTTCGCACAACTTATGGTCAACATAATCGGCATCCTGAGCGTACTATTCGCAACACCATCACCCATCTTATGACCCATCATTCATTATTGAATAATATTCGACGTCCAGCGCGCAGTGAAGATAATATAGCGGCCGAAGCTGAGAGTGTACACGAAGACCGTGGAGAGTCGATTCGGCGCCGTTCGCAGGAACTCGGACTGACGTATAGAACGACTTGGTGCATTTCACGTCGAGATCTTAAATTGTAAGCGTACAAAATACAGCATGTGCAAGAACTGAATCCGTTCGACCTTCCCAAGCGACATCGCTTCGCTCTATGGGTTCTTGAAAAGTTCCAAGAAGATCCGAGATGAAGCGTATTTATGGCTCAATGGGTATGAAAACAAGCAAAATAGCCACATGTGGGGCGAAGAGCAACCTCAAGAGATTCAAGAGCTATCATTTCATCCAGAAAAAACAAGGGCTTGGTGTAGTTTGTGGGGTGATGGAATCATCTGTCCATTTTTCTTCAAAACTAATACCGGTAGAACGTAACCGGCAATGGTGACCGTTATCGCGCCATGAAAACCGATTATTTGATGCCTAAAATTGAAACTCGTGATCTCGGCGACATTTGGTTTCAACAAGAAGGTGCCATTTGCCACCATCGTATCAATCAATGGATTTATTGAAAGATCGGTGAGCAGATAGTTTGACGTTTTGGCCGGTCAATTGACCACCAAGATCATGTGATATCATCACGGACAATCCGGCTTCGCGAATATTTCTGAGACGT
This sequence comes from Ceratitis rosa, assembly GCA_037013455.1. Taxonomy (NCBI): domain Eukaryota; kingdom Metazoa; phylum Arthropoda; class Insecta; order Diptera; family Tephritidae; genus Ceratitis; species Ceratitis rosa. The sequence continues at coordinate 1,707,010 of JAWMAG010000098.1, read as the reverse complement.
AGCCGCGGTTAACATTTGAAAGAGACAATCTTCAAAATATAAATGCCAAAGAATATTCTTTCGAATAATAATAAACATTCCGCATTATATTTGAATTTCCGTTGTTTTTTTTTAAAGTAGGGAACCACGAAATGAATCACCGTATAGTTGTGTATTATACTTGAAATAAAAGTTCCTCATAAAAATTCATCAACCGTTCGTAGGCGATTAAAATAAACTGTAGGTTCCGAAATTTGATGGGAAAACATTGAGAAGCAAAATTCACGAATTGAAGGAGGAGCTCGGCCGAAAATCCCTTCAGAGGTTACAAAGCGCCAAAAAAAGATTATTATATGTATATTATATATGTATGCATACAATTAATTACAGTAATATAAAGTCAAAAATATTTAAAACTCATTTTTTCAATAAACTTCTCGATGATTGTTGATAATTAAGAGTGAGATATGAAATGCCTGCAATGTACACTGTGGAACTAAATCAAGTACATAATTGCCTTTGTTCTATCCGCTTGTATTTATCTATGAACTGCAAGCATATCAGTTAGAATATACATATGCATATGCACAAATATATTTATATATGTGTGGGTACATATATGTTTTTCTGCACACTTAAGCTTGACATCATGTTGACTTAATTGTTGTTGTATCGTTTCAATACGTATAGTAGGTCATAATTCACTCACTCAAATGCAACACCAGGCCATCGTTAAATTTGTTTACAATGCCAACAACAGCAAAATGCGACAAAAGGCGTCACTATAAAAAAAGACCACGAAACAATAACAGTAACAACGATATCATACACCTAACAACACAAACCTACCCACATATATATGTATACATACATATTTATTTATTTGTTATTTTTACAATCGTTTAAAAAGTCATCAAAAAATTAAGTCTTTTAATATAAACTTACACACTTATGTATATATTCATTTGTTAATATACACACCCTCGATGAGCGTACATAGTTTTTGTTTTCGCTTTGCCGCTAAGTGAATAAGTTCCATGCTTACAAACACCGTTGTACTACGTATATGTCTTTTAATTTTATGAGGCAACAAAAATATTTTATATTCGCAATAATTTCACCTACATTACGCATGCTACCATCCGTACATTCATATATTTGTGCATACAAAGATCACATAAATATACCATACATATTTATATGATCAAAAATCACATATATTGTAGAAGCGAATACAAACAATCTTATGTTATTTTATATATGTATATAGGTATTATAAAAGATATAGTTTAGTTCTAAAAAATGTTAAAAAAGTGAGAAATTTTTTTTCATTGACTAAAAAACCTATGAGATACAAAATATTATATATGTATGAATGAAGATCTTCATATACAGTAAGTGCACAGCGGCACTCTCTTTCTTCGTAATGTCAGCTTAGACCCAAAACAGAAGTACATACTACAATATGCAAGATAGTTTTTTTAGTAAGCATGAGTAGCTAATATGTAATAATTTAAAATTTTTTTGTAAGCACACTTGATTAAATTCCTAAAATGCGTACATTCATATGTACATTGGTAGAAAACTCAACTGGAAACGGACCATGGGAAAAAGGTCTGTGTAAAGCACTTTGCGCTTGCAAAACAGCGATTGGAAAAAGATGGGGTTTATATATATATGTACATCGGTAGTTAGACCAATCCTGCTCTACGGCGTCACCGTATGGGGTCGACACTCGACAAAATTACTTTCCGGAGCAAATTATAGAAAGCCAAACGATCGGCTGCTATCATGGTAACAGGAGCACTGCCATCATGTCCTTCAAAAAGCACTGTTAACACTTCTCCACTTCCTTTCCCTGGATCTATACGGAAAATTACAATCGCGCTGTGACGCTAGAATGCAACTCAGACGAAGGAGTTGTACTATAGCACCTCCAGTATGTACTTCGACAATCTTTTCTTCACGAGAATCTCAAATAGAAATTGGTGGGAAAACACTAGCTCCCAACGCCATCTTTACGAACAGCTTAAAGCTCGATGGATGGAAAAGTGGGCTACGGAATCTATTTTCCGATGCTTTCAATAAATGTGTGCTTGAGATTACCAGACCACTGCAACGTTTTTCAAGCAAAACTTTTTGCAATCATGGAAGCTGCCAAGTGGCTGCTCAAGTCTAAGGCAGCAGAACAATCGGATACGAAATATTCCGACAGTCCAACTGCCATCAGATCTCTACAATGTAAAAGTACACATCAAAAGTGGCTATAGAATGTAGAAGCTATCTGAACAAACTCTCGACTAAGTTACGTCCTAGACAATTGCATGGCAAACGAATTAGCGAGAGAAGCAACCCTTCTATCCACAGCAGGATTTCCGTTATCCACGGCAAAGTAAATGCTTAAAGCGGCCTTTGTTAAAGAAGTAGACTAAAGATAGCTGAATGAGGTCACGTGCAACGTGACCAGAAACCTATGGCCAAAGTTGGACGTGAAAAAATCGAAATATCTACTCCATCGGAGACCGAATTGGTTATAAAGATAACATTTCCCCTACATAACATCTTTATATTCATTCTTGGCGCTTTGTAACCGCTTAGGTGATTTTCGGCCGAGTCTCCCAATTTGTGATGTGCGTCTTAATGTTTTTGCAACAAATGGAGGGAATCTACAGTTTGTTCTAAGGCTCCTCCGAACATCCATGTATTTTATGAGGGGATTTTATTTTATGTCAAAAATACATAAGTAATAACTTGTGCCAGCAACATCCAAAAGTGATGGAAAATTAATTTAAAAATAAAAAATTAAGTTAAATTTTCTAATTGCGGTCGCCCCTCGGCAGGGAATGTCCACCCCTCCGAGTGTATTTCGGACATGAAATTAAGGCTCCTCGTAAAAAAACCGTCAGCCGTTCGGAGGCGGCTTAGTATAAACTGTAGGTCCCTCCATTTGTTGGAAAAATATCAAGACGCAAAACCACAAATTGGAGGAGGAGCTCGGCCGAAAATCGCTTCAGCGGTTACAAAGCGCCAATTATATATATAATAACTTGATAAATTAGTAGGATATTGGATAACATAGTTCGAACACAGGCTTGGAGTCTACCACTGGCTTATGAAGCTTACGTCTTCAGTAGGGTACTTTGCGTTATTTCTAATGTGACCAAATGAATTCCTCTTAATTGGAAACTCTTGCCTTATCCCCCTTACTTTATATTGTAATGTAAAACTTACCACAGAAGTAAGTTTATTTCTGTAGCTATTGGTTCAGGTAGTAAAATATTCCACCAATGAAGGATTCAAGAGAGGGGTGGTTCTGGATTTAGAGAAGTTATATGGCTACTAACAATTACAAATGCATATATGTATATTCATTAGAAATGTTCGTAGTTACCACTGATCGATAGCCTACCAATTTTCTTATACTTCTTCCTTTAGTTTTTCAATTATATATTATATAAATAGAACGGCATAGATTATAAAAAATAAGTAATATATAAAAGTCGACTAGTTCCGAATCATAACTTAAATGTTTCTTAAATTTTTAGGAACAATTAACTACGTAATATTAAACCTATAATTGATTCTTAGCGGCCGCATTTTCTTAGTGTCGAACCCTGCGTACATCCATATTGAATTGATTGATTTTATTAGCAACTGAATTGAACTTCCAATATGTTTTTAAGATTAAATGCGCAGGTTTTTAAATATTTCATTTGATGCCCAAATGTTTTAACCTATACGTTTAATTGAAAGTTTTGACCTTTTTTAATAAATTACAACCATTAATATAATTAATTATATCTTATACATATCATTTATTTAATATTCTCAATCAAAAAATTGAGGTTGGTAGTAACTTTGCCATTTATCTTATTAATTTAATTAGTTGTCAATACTTTTCAAATAATGTATTTTTAAGCTTTTATTTTGGTACAATTGTATATTTTATAAATTTTTTCAATATGTAAAGTAATATAGAAAACCACGTTTATCAAATTGTTTGAAAGGTGGCAATTTGTGTAAAACTTGTTTTCCTCTGAAATTGTCTGTCTTCACTTGGTATGAGTTTCCAAAATCTTGTACAGTACTTTACCGTTGTATCCATCTCTGCCAGTACAAATTTGATAAGGTACATTTTTTTGTTGGTAAACATTTTTAGTCGAAATATATATGTCTTTCCATTTAAATGAAATGTGTTCTATGCATTAGCCAAATTAATTCAGTTGATAAGAATATTTGTCTTGTTTTTGGGATATTTCTTTTCAAGGTACATAAATGAGTTTACTGGCACACAAAGTACATAATAATTGGCAAAATTATGAAATCGTTATCGTCAGCTTTCGATGTCGTTTAGTTTAGCCATTTGGTCAGGCATAACAGTCATACTAATGACTTTCCGTTTACAGATAAGCCAATTATCATAAAATGTTAAAAGTTAAGCCCAGTCCCTAATCGGTGTGCACCCTTAATTTTACTTACAAAATATTTTACCAACATTACTGCATTTCTTTTTTAAATATTTTTTTTCATAAAAGCAGATACTGAGAACGAGCGTAAACACAGCGGATAAACACGCTTACTAAGAATGGCATAGGAAAAGTGCAAAATTGTCAAACTATTAAGTATTTCGTCTTGACCTTTCAAATTATTTCATGAATATTCGCTTTGCGCTTCCCTCAGGATAGACCCATAACTTATTTAATGTACATTGATGATAATTAAACTGGCGTTAAAGATAATTAAAACAATAAATACATCATAAAGACCGAGTGACTCGACCAAATCGCAGTAAAAGTGGATCTAATTACGAATCAAGTTTTAGTATACATAGTTGTAGTAGTAGAGTATCAATGCATTACAGTCATGATTTTGTTCTGTTGTCCAGCTGCTGATGGTATTGACGGTGTGAGGCCACTCAAAATCAGTTTTAAACATTTACCAACAAGTTTTTCATAATTCGTAAATATTTATGCGAATCCATTGTTGATAGCAACGAAACCAGTGCTTTGGATTTGAAGTAACTAATGAATAATTAGAAATAAACAACTAAGGAGGGATCGGATTAAGGGAAATAATAATTTAAACAATGCAGACATTCTCCTTTCCTAAAATTCCTTTAATTGAGGTACCCGTTGGCGCTCTAAAAGATTTGGTGCTTTGAGGTTAATGAACTCAGCTCTTTCAGCTGATTACCTCCGGCTCTCTGCCTTTTTTTAATATATTCAAGAAAAAAATAAATAAAAATGTTTTAAACGCAGAAAAAGATAGGAAATAGCATATAAAATTTACAAAAAGTTGAAAAAACTCAATTTGCATGATCATAACGCAGTAGTTTATTAGAAGTTAAGAGCATTTTATGCAAACCTAAATATATATGAATCTACATCTTCATACCTAATACAAGTTCCTTTGATATATTTGCATTCTTATTAGGTATCAAAATAAATGACTGATATTTTTCGACGCAGCTGCTACTGCTTGACTTTTCTTTTACTTTTGAATTATGACACGTTTCCAGTGAACAGTCTATTTCGGCTTGACCTACGTATCTACATACCGACATATACACCGTATGGTTTGTTACTCATGAGGAGAGTATAAATGTGCTGGAAATACGAATTTCAAATAGGGAAGTGCTCCCAAATATTCGCTCTATTTTAAACGATCTTATTTGATTATCTCTTGAGCAAGTGGGAGAGTGAGAAACAAATAGATATTTACATGGCAATATAGCATATAGATACGAACATATATGTATGGTGCGTTTGCTCACCGGGACGCCAATGACTCGTTGTTTTTGCTAAAGATGCATGGCTGGCGTTTTGACACCGCCTCACACCGTTTGAAGAGCACGTTCAACAGCCATTTATCTTTTGTCTCGTTTTCTCGTTTGAGCGATTTTCATTCGGTAGGTGGGTATCATGTGATACACCGACAACATGGCTGCGTTTCAGTGTTTGCCATGTGTGGTGACTATAAACCTGAGGTGAGTTGGCAAATCTAGAAGCTGATGTGTACATATATGCATTGGGTTGAGTGTGAATGGTTTAAGGCCAATCGTTATGTTTTGTTGTTTTATACATGAGAATAAGTAGAGATGATTTTGAAGTGTTTTCGTAATACATATTATTGTGTTTAAATAAATACGTTTCTTTAAATACCTGCTGCATTTTATATATTTTTAATTTTTAAAATATGTTTTTCGTAAGAATTTAAATTTTTGTTAATTATGCATTTTAGTTTCATATAATTTAAAAACGCCAAATTGTGTTGGAATTTTTTGTTAAGAGCAAGTCATATGTCTCATTAGAAATAAAAGAAATTACTTTATAAATCATTAATTAAGTATTTTTTTATATTTGTTATTTCTTAAAACCATATATTCAGGCACACAAAATAAAATTTTACAACTGCCACATATGCTCAAATATTCGGAGGTATTCTTTTGATGCATTTTGCTCCCTTGACATGTCTCTTATGGCAGTCAAATTGTCAGTTGCCAACGAGAGAAAAAATTAATGGACTGTGCATGGTTTTCTTTCAGTCGCTTGACGCTTTTGGTGATTGCTGAAAAATCATAGTTGCTATGAATGCGATAAAAGGGTTCAAACGTCTGAGAAGACCCGGTGCATCATCTACAAATGCACCTCAATGTCGACATTATTCCATGGCTTTCATTTGCAATACTTTTGTCAGGTCAATACAGTTGCAGCTCCAATACAAACATACACATTCCTAACAAAGAATTTAAATATGTACTTCGCTTAGGAGGTTTCGGTCAATCCTGGGAGAACCTACAGTATGGCATACTCTTTTAAAAATTTAACAGTAATAACACATAATAATATAAAATAATATAAAATTAAATAGCGTATATTTTTTCTTTTCTTTTTTGCTTTAATTGTTAATTTTTTGTTTTCACTATCAATGTTTTCACAATGATCGAAATGTTATTTCGAGAGGCAATCATAAAAATTAATAGATTTTTTATAAAACTCCCTTTATAATATTTTTCAACGGTATGCTATTCGTTTTTAAAAATTCGAAACAATAATTTTATCGAAAATTCAATGTTCCACCAAATCAAACTAGGAATTTTTTTTTGATTTTTAGTATCTTTTTATTTATTCGGAAATTTTAAAATTTAGGGGTCTGAAACGTTAAGCAAGTAAAGTGTTTCTTTGGTTTCAACATTTTCTGAAATACTGATTTTAGGTGCCCCTTTTGACTTATTTCAGAACAGTATTAGTTTCTGTGGTTTTTAATTGAATCATAAGTAAAATAATATATATTGTATATCTGCAATTATTTGAAGTCTAAGGCATTGAATGGGTTAATGAAAATTCGCACTGCCAGAGCCAAAAAATAATTAAGCGCTATACAAAGAATTAACATCATATAAGGGGTACTATCATCTATTCTCTATAACTGGTGCCTGGTGGATGGGGATATGCGTCAGCAGTTTCAAGGTGCCTTAATTGTAAAGGAGGAATTTTAATGTAGTAGGACAATCAAGTTCAGAAAAGATAATAACAATCTTAAAAAACTTAACTCTCGCTTAAGTATCTGTATAATATCCCAATATGTTTCATTATATTTCCATGCTTCAATTAAAAGAAAAATGTATTCAAAGAGAAAAGTGCGTGTAATTTTTTACTTATATTTCGTTAGCAATAGTTTAAATGCACTTCTATGTAAAATGGTATTATACTCCAATCAAAGTTTCAGACATTCATATTGGCATGCAAACCAGTAATTCCACATGTGTCGTACAACCTGTTCGTATTGGGGGACAGAGGTTTACTATTGGAGGTAGTAACTTAGTTGGAAATCGGCTACTTAGTATGAACTGACATTTATGTACGTTCACGTTGCCCGGGAGTTGTAATTGAAAGAAAAACCTGTTCGGCAACAATGGAGAGCTAAGCTCAGTTGTAATGGTATAAACATACGTGTATGATAGTGAAGACCAGCATTGTGTTAGTCGTTGCCATTACTCAATGGATCTGCGGCGTGAAGGCGAAACGACGTAATAATAAAACGCTTTAAATAGTGGCAAAACCACTGACAATTATTTTTATGCGTTTATGTTTGCCGCTTGACCATTTCGACTTTTAGATGCGGTTTAATTACACAGTTGCAAGTATTTTTTACGATTGCAAAATTTTTTCTAATTAAGCGAAGATATTTTTCGCCTTCATTTTCTTAGATTTCTTGGCAAATCTTGCTTTCTGTGTATGTTAATAACGCTTTTTCTGTGTTTTTAGATAGACCAAGAAAGTAACTAGCCTCAGAATCAAGTTAAAAATATTACTTCCTCTAAATAGCAACCTACCATATATACTATATACGAGACGTACCTTAATATGATCGTAGGTTTGCCCACTTTCACATGATGGTGTACGTAAGTGTAAGGTGTAAGGTTCAGTGTTGTATATATACACACTCTGTTACTATTTGTAAACTCTTAAAACTTCATTTTCAACTAACCCCACTGCGACTTTTACTGCAGCCAAATAAGATCCTGGCTTTTGCAACATTCATACATATTTATGACTTTTCCATAGTAATTGCTAATGAAGGCGGAGAATAATTTTAGTCACTATGAAATATGATCTCATTTTTGAATACTTCTTGGAAACCGAATCTTGAAATGTTATAATATTATACAATAATAAGCATTTCCAAAATCCAATCGGCTATTTTCCCTTTACTTGGGAAGATTTAAAATCTTTTAAAAGTTTCCTGACAATATTATTAACACGTTTAATTCTGATCAAGCGTTTAGATATATGGCAAAATTATTATTATTATTATAATTATCTTCACCATCATTTGTCACTAAAAAAAAATAAAGTGAGATCTTCTTAAAAACGAACCCTATCAAACTGTCTTAACTTTGAGTTTAACGTTACCATTAGGTACATTCATATACACAGTGTGTCCCAAAAATAGCCGAACTTTATATTTAAATCATACAACATACAGCGCCATGTATTGAAAATTTGCAACATTAAAAAGATACATTCATCCTCTTTCAAACGCACTTAATGTAAGTCGGATGGCAGATGTAAAAGTGACAGCCATTTCAATAAAATCTAAAGTGTGCTAATGGTTCAAAAAAAAAAGACCAAATATAAAATTTTGTGTCAAACTTGAAAAAAAATTGAAATTGAAGTTTAAAAAATTAAAAAAAAATTGAAAAAAATGAAGCAGCCGTAACCGAGGTACTGAAGAACATTTCTATAAATGACATAAAAAAATCTATGCATGCGCTGGTTGATCGTTCCAAACGTTGTGTTGAGTCAAATGGAACCTATTTTGAATAAATAATAACTTTCAAAGATAATATAATGTGTATTTTACTATTTTATATCCAAAAAGTTCGGATATTTTTGGGACACACCGTGTATGTATGTACTCACAAATAAATATATGTACGAATGCCGGTACGGCCCAATTCCAATGACTTTACGATCCCGCCACTGTAAATTATTCAATGAATCATAATTATGATCAATTTGCCTTTATTAACTGAAAAATATGGCCCACAATTTGTCAGTCGAATTCATAAAAATGTTTAATAAAAATGCGATTAAATATTAATTAAGATGAGAAGTGTTTGCCGCTCTGCATAAAATAAATTACAATTTAACTAATTCAAAATTAATGTGTCTACATTATCTAAAAATGATCTTAATTAAAGTTTGTTTATTTATTTATTCAATATTAAATCAATCGAAATGATGATAAAATGAATTAATATTCTTTTATTTATTTTCGATTGGAGATTTTTTTTTGTAAACGACTTGCTTTGTTGCTTCGTTTGTCCAGTTTTATGTTTATATTAGGCATACATACAAATTTATGTTTTTACTTGTACAAATGTACGCTCACTATTAAGTTTTGGTAGTTTTCTTGAAATCGCAAATCGGTTTGATGCGGTTTACTTTGGAAAATGGATTTGGGTATGAATTATAGCTTCATTGGTGCATCAGATGATTTACCATGCTGAAGAAGAGTAGAAAATATAGATATGTACGAGTATATAAACATACATATGCACATTTCGAAAGCATCATAGTTGGCAGAATATTTACTTTTCACTACCGTTACGCCTTTAATGGTTTATTTAGTTTGTTACTTCGCTTGAGGTACAATTCAAATGCTGAATGGGGCATTCGCTTATAACATCCGACTTTCCTACCCATGAGTACTCATCTGAATGTCATGCAAATATGTATGTATTCAGACATGTATTATATGTTTGTGTGATTTGATATGTAGTGTGGTGGTGTAGTGTTGGCATATTCTTCATTCGACCGCACACAAAGCTGGAAAAATATGAGTACGGCAACACATGGCATTAACTTTAGAGTAGCAAAAATTAAAATAAAACAGAAAATAAAGAAAACCGTGTTTGTTTTTTGGCTTCTCTCATGTATTTTTATGTGGTGAATTGCTGAATAGTGGTTTGACTGCTCGACGAATTGTTTGAGCCAGTTGGTTGGTTGAATGGGTCAGTTACTGTGGACTACATATAAGAAATAATTTAAGATAAATAGTATTAATCAATTGAAGTATAACATGTTTCCATTAAACGCAAATACTAGATATTTCTGTTTACATTCTGAAATTGAAATTGAAGTTTGTTTTATTGTTTACTTTACTTTAAAAATAAACTTTTAAATACTAACGAAGAAGCTTTTCATTTAAAATTTTGTAGTAAAGTAATGAAAGGCCGGAGGTCCAGGAAATTTTTCGGAAAAAGAAAAATTTATTAACAGGTAAAGTGGACGAGTATTTGAATAAATATGTAGTTGTATATAAAATATTTGTGCGGGAAAATAAAGGATTCAAATTGCTGCGAAAACTCCAAAAGATATTGAGCATACATATATAAAACACTTGAACAAATGTTTTGAAGATTATTAGATGCGTTTATATTTAATGTTTTGGAAAAAGAGGCTTGAATTTGTTAAACGTATCTCTTTTAAAAGCTGATACAAGTGCGACGCTTTTTTAAATTATCATCATAGAATCAGTCAAACTACACTGGCTTACATAAATACTTCGTTGTGTGGCACAAAGTTTTTTGAGGTTAGGTCCACGTACTACCGAAGCTCAACTCTCATTTTGAATAATTATATAAACAAACGTCACCAAGGTGAAACAAATTTTATTTCTCAATTGTTCTTAATTGAATTTATATCATTACATCATTATCATTAAAACTAAATTATCCGCTGTAACTCTTTGAGATAATATCTGAAAAGTTCCGTTTTTGTTTTTTGAAAGCTAGCTTTCCACAAATATAATAAAAGGAGTTAGGATCGTCAATACACTTTCTTGGGTATGCACTGAAACCAAAAAAATTAAAATTAATAAAACTTCAAGCGCGTTTATCGCTCTAATACCAAAATTGAACTTAACCTTATCACAAGAAAACTGATGTTGATTGAAACAAATTAAGCACATTTTCCAGTTTATTTGGGGATATGGAGTCATTTCTCATTCTTTATAATCATTATTATTAAATCTATATTTTGCAAAAAGTAATCAAGTGACTTAATTCCTGTATATTTGGCCAGCTAACAGTTTGCATAAACACGTTTCGTTATATCAATTGCATCCGTGCTTTTTGTGCGACTCACTGATTTCATTGCATTTGTTTGACCATCCACCTCAAGGATGTTTTCAGTTTAATTAACACGGACTTTTTCAGTTCTTTCAAGTTTTTTAATATGAAGTATTTTGATATACTCATATACGTGTCTATAAAAATAGTTATATTCATAGCTAGAGCGACTAGGTAACCATGATACATGCCGCTGGACTGAACAAAGTTGAACACAGTACAGTTGGACAAATATATAAAAATGAAATACGGAATAAGGAAAAGCTAATTATCTAAAAGAAATCCCGGCTTTTTACTAAATAAAAAACCGAGCTCAGTACAGTAAAACACTGTACCGTTGTGTTTGTGTTGCCAAACCATCGTGTTAGCCAATTTCTGTATCTCTATCGTTCATACGCTTTGAACACACTTGACTGCAAACTGGCGTCAATCGCCTTTGTTCCGGCTAGCTATTCGTTCACGTAAATATCTCCGCCCAACACCTTACCACTTTCTAGTCCCTATCAAGCAACTTTGTTTATGAATATACATACACACATAACTTTTGTATAAACACATTTATATGAATATTCAAAAGCGCTTATGCCTGAGAGCATGTAAAAATATCTATTCCATATTCGCCAACAGTTTTTCTTCTAGGCGCAAACCTCATTGCAAGCAAAGCAAGTAAGCGCAGATATGCATAGTGTTATGAGAAACAAGCACTCTCGATCGGTAGAAGAGAGGAATATCACATATGTATATACATAATTATGTGTATACATACATATATACATATGCTATGAGATATGAATAGCGACAAAGTTAAAAACAACATTCATATGAATCCGCTTGTTCGCGGCTAGATTCGGTCGCTTTGACTATGAGTTTGTATAAACATATATATACATATATAAAATGTAATTTATAAGCACTTCAGTGTTTTCGGCCAAGCTTCTGCTTCCATTAGTCGATAACAGCATAGAGAGGCTTATAGTTTTTAGCTGCCTTCGAATTATAAGGAACTTTTATTTTAGCGAACTCGGAGGTATTGGCAATTCTTGCCAAGGGCAACCAGATTTAGAAAAAAAATTAACATATTAACATATCATTCTGTTCGGGATTTGAAACCACGACCTTCAGCTCGTAGCACATACTGCTACCCTCTTGGATACAGCAGCCGCCGAATATATGCATAAATATGTTTATATGTACACATATTTATGTATATGTATGTATGTGCCGAGTCGTTACGGCGGCGGCTTATTGTACACCGTGATCCGCTCATTACTCACTGCTCATTTGTGAAACGTTTGTGCGTTTGCCTTTTGCTTTTTGTCTAAGGCAAAGTATTGAATTTAATTTTTTGTTAGTAGTAATTTAACAATTTTCGAGTGGTTATCGCATGCGCGTCGCAAATGTAAATATCGTGTCATCTTATTGTTGTTACCGACCGTCGTCCAGCTTTAGCCTGTACATGAAACTTTTGCTTGCTTGTTAATCATTCATTCGCTACTGACTACATGCATTTAACTTTGCACAATTCGTATTTTGTCGCTACAAGCTTCAACGCGCGCGGCAATTTCGCGGAGCAAAGTGAATTCACGCTACAAAATCCATATCGAATTAGTTCGATGCTTTCGTTTTATTATCAAAAAAATTGTATTGTTTGATTTATGGTGTTTAAGTTGGCGCCCAAGCATCTCAAAGTATCACAAACAACAAAAGCAGAATACAATACCACATATACGTGTATGTAGAGAGACAGCAGAGAGTTAGGTTTTATTTGGAGGAGAAAAGAGAAAGGATGATTATGGATTCCTTAGCTATTGCAGTCGTTTGATTAGACCGCAGTGCTTGGCAATGAATCTATTATATTCTTGTGAATAAATATATTTATTCTAATTGCTGCATCAAATATTTAATATTGACGGTTTAATCGAGTAGTTCGACAATATCGACATATTCTTGGTATAAGAATGTGATAATTTTATGCCAAAGGTAAGTGTTGTTCTACTAGGATTAGTCATGAAGACTTATATCCAATTCTCGATTGTAGTTAACTATTGTAGCGATATGCCTTAAGGTGCTCAGAAGTACAGAGATGTGATATTAAAAGAAGATACAAAAGAATTTTTGTACGTTTCACGAACATGAAATTATTCAAGAGTATTCAAAATACATAATTATTAAAGAAAATTTAAATACCAATATTTCACACTAAATATCAATGGAAAATTGGCGCAACATATTATGACCTGGCAAAAGCAAAATTGGTTTCTGGTTAACGACAACGTTGACAGATTGTGCGAAGCCCAGAAAATGTTTCATTTGATCCGATATAAATTTTCTGGTTGGTAAAACAAGTAGACAAGCTTTTACAACTACGGTACAGAGTTTTATATTGGGTCGAAGAAAATATCAGCACGCCGCATGTTGGCTTACTATGATTAATCACAGCTGAAATTTTTACTTAAATTTATTTTAATTAATGAAACACTTTCTGAATTAATCTTTTTAATTTAAATTTGGATTAAATAAACATAATATTTGACAAATATCCATGCATTAATCTGTCTTCACACATCGTTAAAAGTCTTGGTAAATTGCCATTACTATTATTGGTTGATAATTCTTAATTTTAAGGTAGTAAATGAATATATTTAAATAACATTGTTATGATGACTACGGCATTGCCAATTTTCTCCTTCTCCTTTTACAAACTTCGCAAATATGACTTCTTTCGCCACATTTTGGAATTTTAAGCCATAGACCCATCCATTTGTTGAAAAAATACCAATACGCACACCATACACTGAACTCTGTCGAAAACTGTTTCAACTGCTATCAAAATAAAGCGATGGAAAATGTAAATATATTTCCCTGCGTCGACAAAAGAGATTAGTGATTTTGTTTTAAATTATTTTTTGCACAGTTTATGAAAACCGTAAATTTCTCAAATTATGATTTAATTTAACTTCTATTAAAAAATCCAATAAATGATTTTCCAACCATATCTATTCAGACCAAGGAACAGTACTGGATAAGAGGGCCTAAGATTCAATTTCAAGTAATCCTTTAGCGAGCTCCATTTTGTTTTACAAACATTTGCCGTTAGCAATTAAAAATAATAGGTACATAACTATTATTAATATTTTTTTTCTACAAAAGGTTGGAAGACCAGAACCACCTTTTGTAGAACCCAGAGAGGAGATTTAATGACCAGTGTATAACGAATTTATGGAGTCAGAGGCTTTCCCTGCCTGTTGAATAGCAGTGGAAATGGAACGCCAAGAGATGCGCTAATTACCATATGATAAGCCTCCTAAATATCGCATATAAAGCCTATTTCGTGTAATACGTGAAAGACTAAATCCCACCGTAAACAAACTGATGGGACCTTATCAGTATGGCTTTAGGCCTGGTAAATCCACTATCGACTAGATACTTTGGACTGAGTAGACAATTGAAAATTAAAGTCTTCTCTAGGCGAACAAAGGCCACACATTGGAACGATGCAGGTCTAGAAGGACCTGGCTATATTTGGTATTTCCAATTGGTGCGGATGTCTACGCCATTAAGGAAGAATTGCTAGCAAAGATATATATATTTATATATATAAATAATTGGCGCTTTGTAACCCCTAAAGCGATTTTCGGAGGAGCTCTTCCTCCAATTTGTGGGTTTGCGTCTTGATATTTTTCCAACAAATGGAGGGACCTACAGTTTATACTAAGCCGCCTCCGAACGGCTGACGGTTTTTTTACGGGGAGCCTTAATTTCATGTCAGAAATACACTCGGAGGAGTTGACATTCCCTGCCGAGGGGCGACCGCAATTAGAAAATTTAACTTAATTTTTTATTTAAATTAATTTTCTAAAGTTTTGAATGTTGGTCGCACTAGGATTTGAACCCGAGCGTTCCGAATGGCAGTACGTAATACTAACTACTCGGCTACCGCCGTCGATTGGTAACTGGGATAAAGAGCAATAACGTTGAACTGACGCGTTGTTTTCATTCAAATCTTAAGGAGAAGGTATTCTGTATTCATGCTCTTGCAAAAAAAGTTATGGTAAATTTAAACTTACAAACACAATAATTTATCTCAATATGATTAACATTTTAGAATTTTGTTTGGGTGAAATAAAAAAATAAATAAATAAATAAGTGTCATCTTCTTTTACAGATATAAAATTTGACAAACAAAAGAAGGAAATTTAAGAAGAAATCTATTGAAGGAGAGCTGCATAATTTGTCTTAAACTTGTAACACATATTTACGGTATGTAAACTTCCTTACTTTTATGTCTGTTTAGTGCGCTTAAGCCAAAAAATTTAGAAAATTGATCCGCTTTGGTAAATTTTAGAATTTTACCAAAAATACCGAATAGTGCAATGTATAGTGTACAAAAATTAAGTCATCATAATACCCAAAACGAATTATGACGCGACCACTATGACTTGAAATGACGAAGTGCAAGTGAAGATGAACAGCAGTAAAGGGAGATGAAAGAAGTAGCCGAAGATTTTCTTCTTCTTTTTTAGTTATGATCACAGACATGGCGATGTGAATGCCACTTTGTCCATAAACTACAGCGTTTAAACTCGTAAACTTCTTTAAGCACAAAATACAAAAAATACAAAAAAAAAGATCAGACAAGTCTAAGAAAATACTTTATGCTGAGAAGTGTACAGCATACGTATGCAGGTACATATTTTTTCACCTGACAGTAATGTGATTATAAGGTATATTAAGTTTGCTCACACAACGTTTTGCTTTAAGTGCGGAAGATTTTAGTAAAAAAAAGTTATCCTGATGCACTTGGTATGTATGACTGCGATCAAATCCGCTATTATATGAAAATGCTGACACTGAAAGTAAAGTATACGCATCGGTTCTAAATGTAACACCCATCTCCTACTGAAATATGAGTCAAATTTGTTAATGATGATTTTCTAACAGACCAAATACCATCATTCGAATGGACGAGATATGGTTTTTCAGATCAAACATATGTACGTGTTCTTCAAAGGGCACTTATGTTCATAAAATTAGTACTTATTTTGGTTGTCATATCTTGTTAGCATGATCTAATTTACTGACTAGTTTCAGTGAAATACGGTAATTTTGAGAACCGCCATTGTAATACTTTTGGGAATAGTTATAATTATTTATAAATTTGCAAATTTTGGTAATAGGTATATATTTTTAAAATTTTTTTAACACATTCTACAATTTGATCAATCAAACCAACATCTTACGTTTGATTACACTGTCGCCTGGTTTTAACCGAAATTAAAGCTACTTTAATTTTTATATCAGGTGTACAACTTTGCTTCCGCCGTTTTCCGATAGGTGGCTGTACCGGCTGAGGCTGGTTGAAATATATAGATGATAATGCCTTTAAAGTGACAGTTGTTCTTGTTTTCGTATTATTCACGCTCGAAAATGTCCGTTTATGTGCCCAATTCTCGCCATTTGCGGGAAGTTTTACTTTTCTGTTACAACTCGAAAAAAAGTGCAGCTGAAGCGCATCGAATGCTCTCAGAAACTTACGGTGATGCTGCTCTGAGTGAAAGAACGTGTCGGGAGTGGTTTCAACGTTTTAAAAATGGTGATTTCGATGTCGAAGACAAACATGGTGGTGGAAGAGAAAAAACCTTCAAAGATGAACAACTAGAAGCATTGCTTGATGAAGATTCGTGCCAAACCCAAGAACAGCTTGCCGAATCGTTGGGAGTGAGTCAGCAAGCCATTTCAAAACGTCTCAAGGCCCTGGGCATGATTCAGAAAGAAGGAAACTGGGTGCCGTACTAGTTGAAACCGAGGTACATCGAGCGCCGTCTATGTTTATGTGAGCAACTGCTTCAAAGACAAAATCGTAAGGGGTTTTTACATCGAATCGTAACCGGTGATGAAAAGTGGGTTCGATACGATAATCCTAAACGCAGAAAATCGTGGGAAAAGCCCGGGCATGCTTCTTCGTCGAAGGCCAAACCGAATATTCACGGCGCCAAGGTTATGATTTGTATTTGGTGGGATCAGCTCGGTGTGATTTACTACGAGCTCTTAAAACCGGATGAAACCATCACAGGAGATCGCTACCGAACGCAACTGATGTGCCTTAGTCGCGCGCTAAAAGAAAAGCGGCTACAATATCAAGATCGACATGACAAAGTCATCCTCCAACACGACAATGCTCGGCCTCACGTAGCAAAAGTGGTCAAAAAATACCTTGAAACGCTGAAATGGGAAGTCTTGCCCCACCCGCCATATTCCCCAGATGTCGCTTCTTCTGACTTCCACATTTTCCATTCGATGGCACACGGCCTGGCAGATCAACATTTTCAATCCTTCGAAGAATTGGAAAAATGGATTGCTTCATGGATAGCGTCAAAAGAGGACTCCTTTTTTCGAGCCGGGATTCGAAAATTGCCGGAAATATGGAAGAAAGTTGTCGCTAGCGAAGGACAATACTTTGAATGATATATCAGTAAGCACTTTTTCGCTATAAAGCTTTTAATTTTGGAAAAAACGGCGGAAGCAAAAACGTACACCTGATAGTTTTCACTTTAACTGTTACGAATTGTGTCCTTGTATACTCTAGAGGAATTACACATATGCAACTGTTGTCATTTTATTGTTGGAAACATTTATTAGAGTATAGATTCAAATATGCACTCTTTGTTATTTTCCTATTAAAGGTCAAATAAAGCCGCAAGTGCCGCTGAGGGAAAATTACGTTAGTATTAAGTACCAAATTGTTATTTCTTCTATTGACTCCGGTCGTCAGCCAACTCGTCGAATGTAAGGCCATACATTCACATGGTTGCTTTTGTTAATATATAAATATGTATTATTGGAAGCATGAAGTGTACATTCACTGCAACAAGCGCCATGGTAGGGTATTAAAAACGACCATAAATAAAATGAAGTACTTCGACTACATGATTTTCCTGTTAGGAGCACAAGTACAACGAACAGAAACAAATATAAATATGTACATAAAATAAAATATAATAAAATAAAAAGTTCTAAGAGAAAAATGTTGCTGTACTCGTACATTATGCGAGTCTGTCTATGAGTGTTTCTGTTATTTCCAGTGCCTTGAGGCCATTTTTTTAACTGAGTTTCCTTTCGGATCTTTCGGCAAGCAAAACATTTCAAGTCATTAGCGAGCCAAGTGACCAATTTGCGTCCCGCCAAGTGCTTAGGTGATGATGTGAGGGCCGTGTGGGCAATTGTGGTAAATCGGAAGTTAAAGGAGGTAATAAAATGCTGCAATAAAAATCTATGAATGACACATTAAATCAATTGCCAAAAAATCACAAATAAAATAACTTTTCCTTGTGCTTTTGACCAATACTACACATTCATTCATGTACAAAGAAAAATATATTTGTGTACGAGTGTATGTAATATATATAATTTAGTAAGCTGTATGTAGCTTAATATATTATATATTGTTGTAATAAGTTATAAATAAATATAATAAAAAACTACTTGCATAACGTAAACATTTATAAAACTGTTTATAAATTCCTTGTTTTTTATTCCTTATTATTATTAAATTAGTCAATTAATACCCAATTTTAGATTTGTGAATAATTATATGTTCTCCTTGTGCTATGGTGAAAAAATCGAAATTTTAACATTATATATGTTAAATATGTATATATGTATATAATAAAATTTAATGTATGCAAAATTCAAAATGTGCATTCTATGCGATATATACAAGTGTATTGAAATATGTGAATATATGCACATATGTATGTAGGTGCATTATAAATATAATCTCCTGTTTGTTCCTCTTCCATGCTAATTACTGCTAGTTGGAGATGCACCTGCTTCATTAGAGTCAAGTGAGCTAGCCTCCATTTTCATTTGGACACCTGACATGATTTGCTTGTAAATTCTATTATATTTCATTCTTTACGGCAGGTAGCAGCAGAGATAGCGCCATTTTTAAGTGTAGCTGTCGACATCAATTGTCTGCTTGTTATTGAGATATAATCAAGTGAATTTTTACCCTCGTCTCTTAATTATTGTCTCTTCTTTTTTTTCCTACACAACACTCGGTACGTGGTTTTTATTTTTGACAATTACAACTGAAATTATCAGTTAACTTTTTTTTTGTGTTTTATTTATTAAATACAATATTTTTAGTTTTTTGTTCTCTTGCTGAATATTTTTTGAAATTTTATTACTCAAATCGAGAAATTCTTTTATGACCTTTCGAAGAAAGAAAGGCGGTGATCTGTGATCACATAACTTCATGACTTCGTTATCGTTATGACCTTTATATTCACTATCTTCAACAGGATACAAGTGGCGAGCCGTTTTCCACTTTCTCTGTGGTATTGGCTCTTGCAGTGTTACGTATTGCATTTTAAGACGCTAGCATGGAATAGAAACATAAGTGGCATCAGACAAATGTGGAAAGGTAAAAATGGCGTATATCAAGGGATTTAAAGAAATCTGAGTGCCAATCTATTATTATGGAGAATTTTCTCTTCATAACTTCATTACAATTTTACCGGTATTTGAGTGTTAGGCAATTAGTGATTGCCGATTGAAGTACTGCAATCCGTGTCATATTGCAATACGGGTGCCTACATAAATACAGGCTACACTCATTTTTAGCTTAATTTAGAATTACTTCTATATCAATTATTTGTTTCTAGCTAAGACTAACAAATTTTTTTCATTAATAATTTTTTGATAGTAGCATGATGGTACCTTTTTAATCTTTTAACATATTTCTTCAGGTTCACTGCGCTTCTTAAAATTATATTAATTTCTAATTTCTTCAGTATAAACATTACATTACGACCACAGCTAATGCGATATTAGTTTTTACAGATATTCATACTCGTAACTTCTGCAGAGCAAATACATTATTGACTTAATCCTTCTCTTTGCATTTGCCATTACATTCAGTTATTCGAAGTGCAAAATTCGATTTTTAATGTTTCACAGCAGTCAGGTAGTCGATCCGTAGGTGTAGGTACTTACTCACTTTACTGGCGTAGACACCGCTTACGCGATTATAGTGGAGCTAAACGCATTGTCCTATTCGTTTCTTCTTTTTGCTGTGTGGCGCCAATTGGAAATACCAAGTATTGCCAGGTCCT
Organism: Ceratitis rosa; assembly: GCA_037013455.1. Lineage (NCBI taxonomy): Eukaryota > Metazoa > Arthropoda > Insecta > Diptera > Tephritidae > Ceratitis > Ceratitis rosa. The sequence goes on along the minus strand of JAWMAG010000098.1, from coordinate 1,686,277 downwards.
TCTCTACCTGGTCCTTCCAACGGAGTGGAGGTCTTTCTCTTCCTCTGATTAAACCGACGGGTTTTGCATCGAAAACTTTCAGAGCTGGAGTATTCGTATCCATCATCACCACATGGCTTAGCCAGCGTAGCCGCTGCTTCCTTATTCGCTGAACTATGCCAATGTCGTCGTATAATTCGTACAGCTCATCGTTCCATCGTCTGCGATATTCGCCGTTGACAACTCGAAGAGGACCATTAATCTTACGCAAAATTTTCTCTCGAAAACTCCTAACGCCGACTCATCAGATGTTGTCATCGTCCAAGCTACCGCACCATATAACAGGACGGGAACGATAAGAGAGACTTGTAGAGTTTGGTTTTCGTTCGTCGGGAGAGGAATTTACTTTTCCATTGCCTACTCAGTCCAAAGTTGCACATGTTAGCAAGAGTGTTTCTGCATTGTATTTCCAGGCTGACATTGTTGTTGGTGTTAATGCTGGTCCCTAGATAGGCGAAATTATCTACGACCTCGAAGTTATGACTGTCAACAGTGACATGGGAGCCAAGTCGCGAATGCGATGACTATTTGTGTGATGACAGGAGATATTTCGTCTTGCCCTCGTTCACTACCAGACCCATATCCTTCGCTTCCTTATCCAGTCTGAAGAAGGCAGAACTCGCGGCGCGGTTGTTGAGGCCAATAATGTCGATATCGTCGGCGTACGCCCGCAGCTAGACACTCTTATAGAAGATTGTACCCTATCTGAAACCTCGTTTGGTATCAAACGGCTCGGAGAGGTCCTTCCCGATCCTGACGGAGCTTTTAGTGTTGCTTAACGTCAGTTTACATAGCCGTATAAATTTTGCGGGGATACCAAATTCAGATATAGCGGCATAGAGACAGCTCCTTTTCATGCTGTCGAAGGCGGCTTTAAAATCGACGAAAAGGTGGTGTGTGTTGATCCTCTTTTCAAGGGTTTTTTCCAAGATTTGACGCATAGTGAACAACTGGTCAATGGTTGGCTTACCAGTTCTCAAGCTTGATAAGGTCCAATCAGTTGTGGACGAAGGGCTTTAGTCTTTCACACAATATGCTCGACAGAACCTTATATGCGATATTATGGAAACTTATCCCATGATAATTGGCGCATACTGTGGGGTCCCCTTTTTTATGGATTGGGCAGAGCACACCTAAATTCCAATCTTCGGGCATGCTTACGTCCGACCATATTCTGCAAAGTAGCTGATGCATGCACCTTATTAGCTCTTCACCGCCATGTTTGACTAATTCTGCCGGTAGGCCGTCAGCTCCTGCCGCTTTATTGTTTTTTAAGCGAGCGAACTTCTTCATGGTCTGGTAAAGGAACTTCATTTCTATCGTCGTCGATTGGGGTTTCGGGTTCACTACCCCCGGTTACTATATTTTCAATGCTATTCAGCAGGCTGGAGAAGTGTTCTCGCCATAAATTTAATATGCTCTGGCCATCGGTTTCTAGGTCACCTCTTTGTGTCCTACAGGAGTCTGCTCCGATCTTGAAACCGTCTATAAGTCGTCGTATCTTCTCATAAAATTTTCGAGCATTACCCTTGTCGGCCAGCTTCTCAAGCTCTTCATACTCACGCATCTTGGCCTCTTTCTTTTGTTGTCTGCAGATGCGTCTTGCTTCCCTCTTCAGCTCTCGATATCTGTTCCATCCCGCACGTGTTGTGGTCGATCGCAACTTTGCGAGGTAGGCAGTCTGTTTTCTTTCCACTGCGACACGGCAGCTCTCATCATACCAGCTGTTTTTGCGACATTTGCGAAATCCAATAGTTTCGTTTGCAGCTGTACGTAGGGAGCTTGAAATACCATCCCACAGGTCCCGTATACCGAGTTGCTAATGAGTGCTCGCAGAGAGCAGGAGTGCAAGTCGAGTAGAAAATCGTTCGGCAGTCTGTTGTGATTGCAGCTTTTCAACGTCGAACTTTCCTTGTGACGGGCGTTCTTCAGTATACAAAGGCGCATGCGTATCTTCGCTGCAACAAGATAGTGGTCCGAGTCGATGTTGGGTCCTCGAAGTGTATGTACTCAAGAACACTGGAGACATATCACATCTATCACAACATGATCGATCTTGGTTTTCAAATAAATCCTATTATCTCTAAAGTATCGCTTAGAGGCGCTTAGTTTCTCAAAAAAGTATTATATTTGTGATTGGGCACTCAGCGGATCGCAAAATAACAATTTTAACCATTTGTTCGTTTATATTCTCGTTTATTCTTCGTTTTTTTTTTCATGTCTATAAAATCATACAAATCATCAAAACATTAATAGCGACAAACATTTAATTAACTAATAAATTTTGTTGTTCAAATAACTATTGCAGACTATGGTACAATTAATTTTGTATTAATATTGGGTAATATCGCTCACTTTTAATCCTGAAACCATATGCAAATTTGTTTTATTTGTATGTATGAACATAATACATACAAATTGGTAATGAATTAAATTTTAAATCAATGAATCAAGTTAAACATAAATATTACATATACAAATATAATTTCTATGTTAATGTTTATTACAATAAACAAATATTGTTCATTTCAGTGAACAGTTATGGTCCTAAAATATTTTTAAGAAATTCAGCGCAAGTAATCTGCATCTCTAGTTCGAGGTCGTTATGAGTCGATCCTTTCAATTCGTTTTTCGCTGAGAATTTTGTTGATATTCAGCTTTAGTGCATGCACATTTGTATGCTGTATCAATACTAGTCTTTATCAATTTTTGAATCTAATGACTATACCAAAATATTGAATCCGGGGCTCCTATCAGAATTAATATTATGAAGCTGAAAATGATGACACGAGAACACGCGGTTATCTACGGCTTATGCAACATTGACAAAAAAGTTGTCCTCCTTCCTTAAAATACCTTTTAAGTATACTCAAAGCTAAAAGATACACATGTATATAAATTCATTCGAAAACGATTGAGATATGAACATATAATAAAACAAATAAAAATTGAATATGAAGATGTTTTGAAGCAAATGATGAAAAATTCATTTCATTTTCTTTTGTATTTTTCGAATAAAAAAAATTATATTCATGATATGTTTTTCTTTATCAAAATTATCGAATGTCAAAAATACTTGTATATGTATATTTTTATATAAGATAGATGATAAATAAAAAATGATATGATTTTACTTAATTTTGGAATGCATATATATATTAAGGAGATATTGAAACTAAATTCATAATTATACAGCCATGTTCGGCATTTCACTTTTGAATGATAGCATATAGAAAATACTTTAATGTGACATTTTGCTATTTTACAATCTATACAATTCATTTCAACTTCAGTTTGTTTTCGAAAATGAAATTGAAAGAAACGAAATGAAATTGTTAATGTTGAGATACACAGTTCTCCGTTCATGTTGGTTAAAAAATAGCTGCTGGCAATGGCATTACCAGTTGCAATCAACAGTTTGGAGCTTTTGCAGAAACCAAAAATGAAAAGTTTACTTTTCGAACTTCATTTCATTTTCATTCCACTACTTCTTTGGAACAAAGCTGCTAGTGCTTCACAACTGATTACCCTATTGTTCATACACTTACATTTACATCAATTTATTTGTAACTCTTCAAGTGTGCATTTGGCTTATTGATATTATGAATCTCATTTTATTCATTATTTGGACATGGTCTGGATGAACGTTGTCTTTGCCTTCTAAAATACCTGCGTTCTTCATACATATTAATTGTAGGCTTCATGTCTGATATTTCTATTTTTTGGAATTTACATCTTTTAAGTATAACATATTTATAATGGAAATTAGCTCTATCGCATTATAGTAATTTCCAAACTTTTTCTTGTTCTTATTATATTATATGCACATATATATTGTATATGTGTGTGTGAACGTTAATGAAATTCCAACAACGCCTCAAAAACTGTTGGGGCACGTATCACGTAATCAACGCCGCTCAGACAGCGAGCATTGGGTAATAAAATGTTAAATTTATATTTCAATTAATAGCGTCATCGGCGAATAGGACATAGCAGAAGAGCCGATTGTCAGCTACAAAGAAAAAATAAAATAAAAAGAAATAATAACAATAACAACAAAAACGACTTGTTCGCATGTATGCTTGAATGACTTGGATGCAACAAGCCTTGAAATGGCTGATGTTAACAACATTAAAAAATGAAAATATATTCAAATAAAGGCGAGAAAAGGCCAGCAGACATCACTAAACAGACATAAGACAACAAATCAGACATTTTAATGCATTCAATTCTCCTCGTTTCGATTCGATCTCCTTGTATAAATTTTGTTCGTCATTGTTCGCCATTACTGGGTTTACGGAATTTAAATGCATTTACACGTATGCAACATACATACAAGTATGTACAAGTATATACATACACCGGCATATCCATAAGGTTTCTCTGGATTAATACAATATTTCCAACATCTCAGATGCCAAGAAGTAATTATCGCTATTATTCCATTGGAATTCATTTAACCATAAAAGGTTATGGAATTTTAAGTGCATAGCCTTATATTATATATTTGTAGAATTTAGTTTGAAGAAAACGCTTCCATGATGCCGCTGTCTCTAACCGTCTAACTGACTTATAACCCAAATTAATTACTATGATCATCACATAGAGTATAGACTGAGAGTAATCTTTGGAAAATAAACAACAACTAAATTTTGTATAGAGCCACAAATAATTCGAAAATCAAAATAATTACACACTGACAAACTGAAACTCTGTTGCATATTTACACACACATACATACACTTGTGTATTTACATAAATTTGATTTTAACAAAGGACCTCCATATCAATTGAGCAGGTTGAAAATACCCCGCAGAACAAATAAAGTTAACAAATATACATAAATGTAAAAATGAGAATAAGGGGAGTAGATTTGTATATTTGCCAAAGAACGCATACTGCGAAAAAGTTACTCATTGTTAGGTTGAAGAGGGATGTACGTATGTATTTTTATAATAACAATGTACGTGCATGCGTGAAAACCCCAAGGGAGATCGATATTTCTTTGTGTTATGCGACAGTAAACGAAAAAGTTGAATTCAAAATACAACACGGCTACAATCATCGAAAAATATAGATGAATTCACAGCGGAGGGTTTGAAATTAGTGATGCCATTACTATTCTCTTATTATTCCGCATTTAGCACATTCGGTAGAAATTTTAAATATTCTATGACATTTTCGAATATTCGGTATTCGGGCAAAAACCATGTACATTCCATGTTAAGATGGTGGTGTTGGTAACAGTAACAAACTCACTATTCGGGGCAACACTAATTCAAACAGTCTGGAAAGATGGTATTCATGAAATAAATGCCTTTAAGAGAATTTGGATTGTATGGGCAGCAAATTTGCGGGCTATCGGGATATTTCATCTTGGGGGTGCGATTCGTAACGAGTGTGTAGTGTTAGCAAGTTGGGTACGCTAGAAGGCTGATTTGTTGTCAGTCAAATTCATTTCTGACGCATGTGCTGTCGCTAGGCAAAGGAAAAAGTACGTGGGTGCTTTTGAAATGGTTATAGAAAAAACATTGCTTTTTCAGCCGTTTAAGCAAATATTTTTTTGGTGACTTTGGGAAAGCCAAAGAGTCAAATAGCGTGAATATGGAGTTAAGAAGAACACACAGAGTTGGGGAGGATTTGATAGTTGCCAAGCGTGCCGTTTTGGAACCTGATTTGTTTATCGCCCACTCATTCAGTTGACGACAAACGAACCAAAAATTTGAGCATGAATACTTGCTCTTTTTGCGCCTTCTGCTTTACACAATCCTTAGAGATTATGTTTGTTTGATTATAAAATATGTATCTATATAGTTTGCCCTTCACTGTTGGCTTTTCTTTGTAAAATTTCAAAAATACATATACATACAAATATGTATTGGCAAAATATAGGTACATGTATTTTGCATATACGCAATTCTAAGTCAGTGTTTTTTTCGTTGTTTTTAATAAAAACTTGATAGCTCTGTGCTTCCTGTAATGATTTCTTTCTGTTTTTAGTATAAACGTATTAATAATTTAGTTTTTAACATACTTAGAAAAAGATGGTTAGTTTTTAAGATTGTTATGTTCAAATGCAAAATCACACATTTACGAAACTATAGCCTGGATCCCGAAATGAATTGGTCACACCATGTCTGCATTGCCTATCTGAAAAGTTCTATATTTTTTCTTTTTTTGCTGCTTTCAAGCTAAGAGCTATGCAAACCAAATTTATTCGAAGTATAGCTCCTAAGGGAATGAGTTTACTTAAAAATTTTCTTGATTTTTAACTTTTTCCGCTAGCATTGAGAATATTTTCTATTTTGTAATTAGCTTAGCTGGCAGCTTGAAGCAAATCTTTCATTTCATGCCTTTTTAATAGCTCGCTTCATCAATCGCTTGCGTTCAAGTTTGTATCTAAATAAGCCACTTTCGGTGTCATAAACATATCATTAACACCTTATAAAACAATTAACACATTATGGCTAACCATAAATAACTAAATGCATAATAAAATCAAATAGGTTGTAAAAAGCAAACTGAAGCAAAAAAGTGTTAAAAAAGCGTGTAATAAAAAAATGGCATGGACAGAGCAGAAAAAGAGCTTATAAAACCAGAAGGAACTCTAAAACAATAAAATATTAACAAATTAAATAAAATAATTGTCTGGTAATATAATAATAACAAATTGCCGCCGAAAATGGTGTTATGCGCCTATCCGTCTTACTAATTATATATTAGTTTAGTTTGTTGGGAAATCGTACCCAGTTTTGGTATGCTTTGCACGTTGGAGTAACTCAATAAAGAATTTCACATTAGTGCAACGAACTGCACAAATATTTTTATTGAATATTAAAATAAATGTACATACGTAAAAACCGTAACTAAGAATGCGTGAACAGAGTGCCCACCAATAATTAAGCCCTAAGTTCATATATCAATTGCTGGGAAGGAATGCCAGTGCTGAATATTTTTCAGCCCTTTCTTTGTTAAGTTGGTAGCACTGTCCTTAATTACTATGCCAAAAATGAGCGCGATCTGTCAACCAGCTTGTTTGCAGCAGCTGTTAAAAACAGTCGACCTCAGTTCCCTCTGCGAATTTTCTTCTACGGCCTCAATCGAGGCAAAACGGGTTTCGCGGAGTGGTAACTTGAGTTTTGGAAACAAAAAAAGTCGCATGGGGCCAAATCCGGTGAATACGGTGGTTGATCGATGGTATCAAATAAAGTGTAGATAAGATTTTTATACAAAAAGTGATAGAGTTAATGACGATAAATAAAATAAATATTAATTTTATACTGATTCCTTTTTTATCCGGCTTCTTGAATATTTTGAATTATAAATTATAAACATATATACTCCTCAACTAATCTTGAATAAGTAAACAGGGAAGAGCTGAGCCAAGGGCGAAATTAACTCCTTCACCAATTTGTGGTTTTGCGATGTTCTTTCCAACAAATGGAGGGACCTACAGTTTATTCTAAGCTGTCTTCTAACGGCCGATGGATTTTTATGAGGAGCAGAAATATATTCGAAGGGCTTGACATTCCCTGCCGTTGGCGACCGCAGTGCTTTGAATTACTCTAACAAAAAACTGGGAGGTAAGAGCTATATTTCAGCTTTCTGGCATAATTAAGAGCAACTCGATAAACAAATCTAATGTGCATCTGTAGTTCGCATTCTATAAGCGCGATTGGATTAAGATAGATGGCCTTAAAAAGATGATCTTCTGTATTAAAAAAGAAAATGTTAGAAGTGTTAATCACTTAAATTATGTTGTGTTATTTAAACGAAATGAATTTGTTAATGTTGAAACCGCACAAACTCGTCGTTAATATTCATTTTAAAATGGCTGCCTGCTATGATTTAACATGTTTGAATTTAACGTTTATTATTGGGTGCGTTCAGCGAACTGAGCGCTCAGTAAACATGTTGAGTGAGCGCTTTTACTAAGCGATTCATTTTGATGAACGTACTGCTACTTCAAATGTCGAAACGATCACATTGACAACTGATTGTGAAGTTATTAAGTAATTTTATTTTATGCATGTTAACGTTTGCGCTATTATATCTTGCTTGAACAGTTTCGCTGAACGCACCCATTATCTGTTAACGATTTAACAGTAGCGACAGCTTTTTCATTCGGGTAAAAACAAAATTAGATTTGTTTTGATAACTGCTTTATTGATAACATTTCTGCATGTTTTAGTGCATGCCAAAGATGGACACCAGCAAATGAAACAGCAGAAAATGTGAATAGTGTTTATGGTCCTGATACTGTCGCTTCAGTCATACACAATTTTGGTTTCGTCGATTTCGTGCCGGTAATTTTTATAGAAAAGATGCTCAACGGTGTGGAAGGTAAATTGTCGAAAATTTCGATAATATAATTTAAATCGTCGGATCCGAACATCATGCGGACAATGTTTGGATTAGTCAGGAGCTAAACATTGCTCAAAAACTAGTTTGAAACCTCTTGTACAAGACAGCATACAGAAGTTCTATGGTACCTCATGGATCCATTTCTGAAGCGGATGGTGACTTATGATGAAAAGTGAATCATTAAGAGCAATGTCAAATAAAAACGGTCGTAGTCGAAGTGTAGTGAGCCGGCACTAACGGTCTTCAAGCCAGGATTGACGACCAGGAAGGTTTTGTTGAATATTTGGTGGAATGGGCAAGGAATCATCCTCTATGAGCTGCTAAAGTACAAGCAAATCTTAATTCGGACCTGTACTGTCAGCAATTAAACCATCTAAAGAAAATGATTGCCCAGAAGCGCCCAGATTGGGCCAGCGGAATCATGTTTCATCAGGACAACATCGACAGTGACTTACCATGTTCTTAAGCATCCACATTGTAGACCAGACAAGTCCGTAACAATTTATTGCCTTCTGTTCCTGTCTATAGCGAATAATTTGGTTGGTGGAGTATACATCTCTAGGGAAGCCTATGCTCATGACATATTATTGTTATTACTTTGCAGTGGATTTTCTATTATATTTTAATATTGGTCTTATCTGATGCCACTAAGAAATGAATTAAACTAATATTTAAAATATTAAATATACTGATTATTATTCAAATGAATGGAGACTTATCAATTATATATTTTTCTGAGGAAAATTAGAGGATTAATATATCTTTACTAATTTTATTCTGTAACCATTTTGATGCCTTTAGACGATTGTAGTATAGATTTAGATTGAGGTCATGTTGTATAGCTTTTGCTTTGTTTTTTACTATGCATCGCTCATTTTTTTATGCTCCGCTGTATAGCATGATTTCTTATATATGTATGTATACCTTATTTTTGTGGGTGGGTTGCTGTTGGTGTTCAATTTTTTATTTCCTTTGATCCAAATTCGCAGTGCCTGTATCGAACAGCAGTTATGGCTCCACACAAGTTTTTTAGCTTATGTCTCATCTAGCGTTGTCTTCTTTGGAATTATAGCATGAATACGAAGTATGTGTATGTATATAAAATAGGTATATACTTGTATGCATGTATATACCTATAGCATAGTGTTTCCAATTATCTTCACGTGGAGGCAAAGAAATTCATATGAACTAAATGCGTATGCACGCATAAAAATGTGTTGTATGTATGGACACATCAGGCTTTTACTGAATAAACAAGTTACACATGTGTACATAAGTATGAGTAATGCCCCTTAGGACGCAGTTAAAAACATAGTTTTTTCTATTACGCAATCGCCCTTATAATACGGTGCAATTCTTCTTCTCGATTATATATTAAACTTCTGTTATTACACCTCCGTCGCACACCCAGGACCTAAGCCTCGGGTCACGGCTAAAAGAGCGGGAGTTTCCCAGAGGTGTGAGGTGCAGGTAATATTGATATCATCGGCTTAAAGAAATCCACCATTAGTTCTGCTTTCCCCAGACAGGATAATAAAGCCAGTTTTGGAAGTTTTCGGCCTCTACTTTGTTGAGAAGATCAGGCGGAGTAAGATTTAGTCTTACTTGGAACGACTGGTTGGTGTGCTATTGTGGATTGGACTACACGATTTCCGACCGGGTAGATTAAGCGTAATACTCTATGCGAAATCATCGACTTTACTTTACACAGAACACTGTTTTAATTTTATATTCAGTAGCATACATATATATGCATGTATGTACCTACATGCATGTACATATGTACATATTACTTAATACTAGGAAAATTGTATATCACAATGGAGATCAACAAAGTCTATTCCAAAGTGTTATGAACCAGTTGAACTAAAACGAATGCTCACATCTTAAGATACATACACGTATATACAAACATCCATACCAACATTAATTGTTTTAATGCTCTTCCTGCTACAGATTGTTAGACAAAGTCTAATAATTAAAAAGCCCAAAGAGTTTTGTGTGTATAAATTGTGTGAATATGTATGTACATTTATACGATTACATAAACGATTTTTATTAAAACAGGAGATGAAAATGGCGCATCACTATGAAATATTATAAAGCTCACTAACCTGTATAAAAACCTTAAGTTCTATTTATCTCTAATGATTTGTGACTATCGACAAAACCAATCAGGGCTTAGAATAGAGATACTGCAACCGAAATCCTGATTTCAAATATACCTCAATATCTCTTGTTTTTGAGAAATATCTTTCATTGTGTTAGTTGTCAAATAGAGTGTATATCAATGATCCCGGTAATTTTTGATTCCTTTGCGGAGAGTATATGTTTCAAGAGTACCGTTTGATTTTGACAGCGTTTGTTATTGAAGCTTAGCAAAATTACTATGGTCACACACCGGAAATGAAGCACAAATCTAGGGTTCACCAATAGGTATGAAAACCGTGCATTGAGCTTATACTTTGGTGGACTAATAAGAAAAGGAATAGCGTTATGTGGGAAACCGTCATAATCTGGGCTGATCCTTAAAAATTTATGTTGAGAAAACGCATTTGATCGTTTGTTCGACTTGATTAAAATTTATTGAGAAATAAGAAAATTTCTGATTTTTCTCAACACGTCTATCAGCTAATGAGTCACAGTCAAACGTCTGAACTATTTCGAAGACAATTTTGGTGACCTTAGTGAAGAACAGAGCGAACCATGCCATTTAGCCCTCCGTACCAAGGAGGAATTCTGTCAGAGCTACCGGGCCTATGTATATGGATGACCATTGTTGGAGAATGCACAATAGCTCCTTGCCCTCAACTTCAGTAAGAAAATCATGTAAATCATTAAATCATATGCCACAGAGTATATTTTTTTAACTAGAGCTTATACAGAAATCTCGATTACGGAAATGAAATCATCATCAAAAAGTTAATTAGTATGGAGCATAAACCAATCATGTTGGGCAGTGCAATTATGTCGATGGGTTGTTCTGAAGTCGAGATATTTTTTCTATAATTCTATTCAATTATTTTGTAAATTTTGCGCCTTATTGCACAAATGTATATACATATATAGATAAAATATACACATACACATATACTATTTATTTCCCCAATGCGCTCATCTTATAACAGTTTTGTAATATGCGAGTATGGACATTCGGCCTCTTGTACATATATCTCCGATAATCCGTTACGCAAAAGGTGGACAAACGAGTGGACAGATTGGCACGATCAACTCACGTTATCTTTTTATCAAACATGGATGTAGGTACACCTAATTCTCTTTTATACGAGTAGATACGTTTCGGAAAAATTTGTGTATACAAAAATTCGTGTTAAAAGAGAATTAAGGGGAGACCATGATAGAAATATTCACAATTAAAAACATAATTTATTTAAGTTTCATACCTTCAAACTTTTTAGAAAAATGCAATGTTTTGTTGAGCAATAAAATCTCAAGCTCACATGGGGACAAAATTATAGTTTACAAAGGTTTCGAATATTTTTGTACACATAAAACCTTGTTTTGATTGTATACTTTAGTTTTTATTACTGAGTTCTCTTTGTATTTTGAATCCATTGATTAGTGATTAAATGAATGGGGGGTTTGAGTGAAAAAAACTATACTAGAGTTCACGCTTTGATGCGTAAAAGCGAAATGCAAAAATTAGCTTTTAGTTTCGCACAAAAAGCGTGAACGGTGCTTATGTGTTAGTGCGAAATGTCAAATGTCATAAACAGCTGTTTATGAAAGTGAAGTAAAAATAGACAATGCCGCAACAAAGTGAAAAAAGTAAAAATCTTACATTTCTTATTTATTAAGACCCTATTTGACGTAAATTTATTAAGAAATTGGTAAGTAAAATTATTCATACATTCGGTAGTCAAATAAATAAACTGTTCATATACACCCCTCAGAAGATGATGACATGAAAGTATAATGTTAAATGTACGTACATATATACATATATGCATAAACAAATTAACAAAACCACTTTTCCGTTTTCCTTGTTTGCGCCATTGTACTATCTAACTGATTGTCAAGAATTTTCGCATTTTGCATTTCAAATAGGATTTCAGCTGTGCGTTTGTGCGAAACTAAAATGCGAAACGTTGCACAGTCTCGCATCAAAGCGTGAACTCTAGTTATGATACCGAAAATGGCGGACCTTCGTTGTTATTGCTCAATGCTGACACTAATTAAAATTATAACATGGCTTAAAAATTGTACTACCAGATTCCATAAAAAAAAAATATTCGAATAGAAAAGATAAATATTCAAATAAAAAATTAAAAGAAAAATATTCTGTTTTAAATGTATGTATATTAAATAATTTTTTGTTAAAAAATGTTTTTTGACAAAACATTGCAATTATGAAGCCTTAAACTCTGTTTGTAGGTGGCCAGTGTGCCTCAGTTTCTGAGATATTTAAACCAAACTTGATACACACATGCACTGGTACTTTTAAATGATTAGTTGTCAGAACCGATCCGATCTGACCAGTATAGCATATATACGATCGATTTTGCAGATTTGAAAATCTGTCAAAAAGGCATCTAATAGCTTAAATAAGGTATTCTACATACGTATGTATATACAAATAAACGTAGACATCGAAAATCATATAACCCCCTCCAACAAATTTTTTAGATAGAAAATCAATCAATTCTAAAATGAAATGCAATAAATTTGATACGATAAACCAACCATGCAAATGTTGAATGAAAAATATAAATATTTGCCCTATGAAACCGTTGCGATACACCAGCGACCGTTCTATTTAATAATATTATTTTTTCTCGACTAAAATTATTTCATAACTACTTATAACTTGAATTGACGTAAACTCTCTGAGCTGTTGTATTTTGTCGAATTGAATCTGTAAAGCTTTAACATAAAACATTCTTTAGTGATGCGTTATTTAAAACTGTATGGATCATTAAATTTTAGAAAAATGTATTTTCTGCCGAGACATTTTGATTGAAACTACCCTCAATTTTTGTTTCATAGAAAAAAACCATTATTGTATCATTTATCGTGCTGCCCTCTTCTCTTAAAAAAATCTACCACTTTTAAATAAAATATATGTGCAGAATATTGATGTTTTTCAACGTCAAAAAAATTATATATTGTATTTTCCGACTCTTGATAGTGGACTTCATCGAGTATATGCCTCTCATGATTGTTGTATTACAACATTAGTAAGTTGTAAGAAAGTACCTAAAAGTGATGAGATTGACCCACCAAAATTTAAATTTCGATTTCATAATAATGAAGAGCTGACCAGATTTTGCTATATCTACCCGTGCGTTTGAATACAAACCATTCTTAACATTTTAGAGATATTACAAAGAAATTTTGTATGCAATTAGGACATTATTTATATAATTTTTTGTTTTTGAAAGTGCTGTAAGTTAAAAATAAAAATTGCATTATTACGCTTTAAGTAGATTAAATTTTGTAACCCTTAATTTTTATTCTAACCACTAAATATATTAAGATTTGGAAATATACGTTTCGAAGAAAAGTAAAAATTATCAAATCTTTCCAATTTTTATATTATATAATAAAAACCATCTAGCAATTTTAAGAAAAACGGCTTCGAACTAATATTTAAATGGATTCATATGTGGATTCAATATTATAACTTTTGCGTAGAAGATAACCCCTAGAGTAATTAAAAAATCTTCAAGTTGGATAGAATTTTTGTATTAGTGGAAAAACTTTGGAGCTGGTTTCTCAGGCGTTGTATCTCTCTTATATGAGAGGTACATAGAGTATTACAAAGTTCTTATTAAAGTTCACTTGTGCTAAATCAAATCCATGTGGAACAAATACATGTAAAATGATGAATTAGAATATTCCCATATCTTTAGCTTTAAATAGGGAAAACTGTCATTATCTACTATTGGATGTCGCGGTGGAACAAGCGGCTGTGTAATGACGAATTAACTCAGATTCGAGAGTTGGCTATGAATACCGCGTTAACTTAAAATTAACCATCAAAGAAATTTAAAAATGGTCGATTTTGAAATTTTTTGAAATAGATATATAAATTCATTAATTATATTTTTGGAAATAAAATAAATAATATTAAATTTAAAATTTCATTGGTAATCGATTACCGGATCGAAGTTAACGAAACCAAAATTGTGTATGGTTGACTGTTCCAGAAACAGAAGCATAAACAGTATTCACATTTTTCGCTGCCTCAGTTGGAGTTTCATCTCTATCGAAGAAAAAATGTAGAATAAAGCGTATTTCCTCTTTCCTGGTCGCTCAAATAATACCAAGTAAAGTGATCAATACCTCTCCCATAATCTTTTTAGTACAAAATATCATCTTTCTAACGCGATCTAGTGTAATCCAATCGCTATTATAGAACGTGAGATGAAAGTCACTAAAGCCATCTATTGCAAGTTATGGATGACGTTTTACTTTTCTAATCGAGCTTTGCAAGGGTTATTAAGGAACGTCTATTGCAAGCCTTAACTAAGATCGAAAGATCGGTTACCCTATTTTACAACTATTTCATTCATCAATTCAACCAAATGAAATCATTTCGTTTCGGCGCCATGTTATCAAAACGACATGAAATCGTTAACGTTGAAACTGCAAAAAACTCATCGTTAAGGTCAATTTTAAAATGGCTACTTCTTATTATTTAACAGCACAGTTCAATTCTAGCGTTTAACATTATCTGTTAACGATTTAACATTAACGACAGCTTTTCGTTTCGGGTACAAATGATAAGAAATTTATTGGGTTTTTATTTTTTGGAAATAGTTAAAAAAATTAATTTTGGACGGTAGAAGTTATAGCTGCTATTTCGGAAACCACCACGCTTACTCATCAGACTTCTTTCTCCAGACACCTTTGTTCGAATGGAATTCGAGCTTGGGAAATTTATTTTGATAACCGCTTTGACGTTCATATTTCCAAATGTTTCAAACAAAACGATAGACGTTTTTCGATTAACGTGAAATTTATCGTTACGATAGCGCCTTACGTTATTTTTGATATACATATGCACATATTTGAAAAAATAAATTTTATTTCTGTGTAATTAGTTTGATTTCCATTTGTTAGCAGCTCAGATTCATGCCTATAATGTTACTCAACACACTTCAAAGGCTATAATAAATAGTTATCTTGCAAATACGACATCTGCATAAATACATATACATATGTATATGCCAGTATAGTTCGCCAATGGTATTGTAACTTAACAAATGTGGCTTGAATGTTTTCATTAGGCAAGCTCGTAGAGAAATTAGACGGGATAAATAAGTAGATTTGCATCTTATGTGAATATACTACGGTATATACATATATATCAGGACGTCTATGGGGGAATACATACATAAAGCAGTATGCATTTACTAGAAGCTCTCATAAATATATTGCGTTTGACCCTGAACGGCAGTTAACGTCCCTGCGAAGGCACAAATTTGAAATAAGAAATAAATACAAAATGTCTAATGGAGCCTATAGGGAAATAGATGAAAAATTAGTAAAAACGTGAAAACAAATCAGCGTGCGACTGCACGATTCAAGATAATAAAGTAATATTTACGATGTGTTTGACTACTGTTTGCTTTATATATTTATTGCGTTTTGTTGAATTACCAGTCAGTAATGTTGTTGTTGTTAATGCAGTTGTCACTGCCATTGAGAACGACTTCCTGGTCACGGTTTTGCATTTCCTTTTGCCTTCTACTCATAGATACGATTTTTGCTGACAGGCATACGCAATGAACCTTTCGGATATCCGTATTCCTTTGGCTAACAGATTCTTTCGACAACGCACCGAGACGTATTCGCGCGCCATTTAACAATGCTGCCTTGAAATTATCATGAAAATATTATGCGCATGCGCAACTACTCTTTAACGTCGTAAAAGTTCATTGAGTAAAGTAAACAATTTATGTATTTATCTATTTACTTTACTAATTGCCATATACTCGTACATGTACATATGTATGGCTTTTTGTAGTTTTCATATACAAGAAATCTTTATAAATTGAAAATTTGTTCACATTTAGACTTGTTTCTTCCCTTGTATTGTGGGTAAAAGGTAAATACGTAATTATGTATAAAGTATTTAGCAAAGGTTAATTGAAAATATATAATTTCAATTTTCATTTAGGGGCTGTGCAACATTTTACATAATTATACCTTTCTCGAATAGGAAACGATTTTTATTTCACTCTGAGGTATGCATGTAAGTAAAAGAAGGAGAAGATATATACCCATCAAAATTTAATCCCCTACGATCAGTGGAGTTCATTTATTCATGTTCGTTTGTGTATTTACTTCCCTGTCTACATCAACTCATACTAGTCTCTCAGTTTCTGAGATATTTGAATGGAACTTGGTATGCAATTTTTTTATGAATGAATTGTCGGAACCAACGAAAGGATCGGATCGTTAAAACACGGAGTATTTTTTATTGTGGCCATAAATTGCGGAGTGCTTACCATTGCGTTCCGCCATTCTGAAAAACAATATTCTAGTACTGGTTCTACAAACATTCCAACAAATGGAGGGACCTACAGTTTATGTATTTTAAGTCGCCTCCGAACGGCCGATGAGTGTTTATGTGGAGCGTTTGTGTCATATTGGAGATATATCGGAGCCGAGGGCCGACGTCAATTAAATCCGCTGAAGCGATTTTCGGCCGAGCTCCTCCTCCAATTTATGGTTTTGCGTCTTGATATTTTTCCAACAAATGGAGGGACCGACAGTTTATACTAAGCGGCCTCCGAACGGCTCATCATTTTTACGAGGAGCTTTATTTCATGTCAGAAATACACTCGGAGGGGTTGAAATTCCCTGCCGAGAGGCGACCGCAATCAGAAAATTTAGCTTATTTTTTTATTTCAATTAATTTTTTACAACTTTTTGGATGTTAGTATGGCACTAGGACTTGACCCTGAGCCTTCGGACGGGTAAAACGCAATGCTAACCATTTGGTTAGCGCGGATGCATTGTGTTATTAAATATCATTAATAATGGTCTATAGATGTTTAATTGGGCTTGACTTATCGAGATTATTCTTACAAAAATATCAGATTTTAGGGTAATACGAAAACATGTATTATGCATGTAACATCTACTTAATATTGGGTTTATAGGGAATATAGCAATTAATTAGAACAAACGCGAAACATTCTGGTAGCTGGTCTTTTGTAGGCATTATCAACGTTTTTCTTCTGGGTAGATAACAATTGGATTCCATTTATTTGATGACTTTTGCATATTACGTATGCATGTGATGTAATCTATCCGCTTTTGGTCGAAATTTTAAATAGGCGGTCTCTCTACAGATCCTAGCTAGAAAGTTAGTAAGTTAGTTCGATTTTTGTGTTTCTTTATAAATAAAACAATTACAACCAAATGAAATAGTCGGCTCCCGTGGAGCATTTCATAAAAAGATAGCAGATAGTAGCAGCAGGAATGAAATTAAGTAAATCCCCTCTCATATTATGGTTGTTTCTATATTTCGTTATGTAATGTTGGATGTAGATATTTCTCTACTTAGCCGAATTATTATTTGCAATTATTAAAATTGTCATTTATATTTTGAGCTTATTTTTCAATTAAAAACAATTTTATTCACAATTTACTAATAGTACAATAAGTAAACATTATTTGTTCATTTATGTACGTATGTATGTAGACTCTACAATACAATTTCAATTTCTAACTAAAAATCCTGAATGTTATAAAATCGATAAATTTTCTTTGCACGCTTTTCTTCCAGTTTCTTGAATGTATATTACATATACATACGTATGTATGTCTGTAAGTAAGTTACTACAAACATATAAGACAGCATTTACTACTTGTGTACATACAACATACAAGTACAGTATATAATATTTGATAATTATGAACATGTGTATGGATATGAAGCGGAATGTATATTGGTTTATTCCATTAGGGTATATGAGGGATACAAGTTTGAGTAAAATTTAAATTTAAACGAAAATCAGGGCTAGTTGGATTGAGTACAGACTGCAAATGTTTAGATATAGATGGGGCCCTTTGTATAACAGAGCCCATAACCTTGCAATAGACACATGACTCAACAATAACAATATGCACTCACAATGACTTCAAATTCTCTGTAAACTTGCTCTCCAGAAGGAGATTTTCAGTTGTTGAACGGATAAAGCGCATGCGGCTTTCACATGTGTCTATACTCGCACATTCATACATATGTACATAGTGCTATTGTGCTTCCACATAAATGAATTCGAAAGAAAGCTAAGAGATATAAACTTTATTTGGCGACCAAACAATTGTATGCGCTTATACGTAAATACAACAACAATAAATTTTAGAGCAACTGAGCTCGAGAGGTTTTCAAAATAAATTTTAAAATGCATTTATTCCCATTATTGAAATTCCAAATAATCTTTTTACTTAGAGAATTCATATTTCTAATCTAGGAAAGACCGAGAAGTAACGACATTTTTGAAAATCTTGCATAAGTGAAGCAAGAAGAGAAGTGGCCGAAGCATTTCTCTTGATAGTCGAGAGCAAATACCCGCAAATGAGAGTAGGTTGCCGTATGCACTTTAAGCGAATATGGTGGCTGTATCAAAATTGGGGCCATCAAGTGGAGAAGAATTTGTGTCTAACACAAATACATTATTCCGTATATGTACATGAGCGTATACGTATACGAAATACGTGTGAGGCACAGTAAAAGCACGTTTGTCACAGCGCCAGCAATACAGAGCTGCGCAGTGCTGAGCCAAGTACAATATTAGGGGCGGATATGCTCATCGTAACAGGCATTTCACTGATTTCTATTAAAATTTTCATATGTTTGCACCACTATGGAGTGAATAATTTGCAACACTTGTCCTTACAAAATTTACTCTCTTGTGTTCTGCACTCTTTTGTGTGGCTTCTTTATATCAAATAATCGAATCAAATGAAATGGGGGTTAGGAGTATTGCCTCTTTGAAGACAAGTGCGTTCGTATGGCGAGGATCCACACGTTACTTGACTTAGTATGTGTATGGGTGAGAGTGCGTCCTGTATATTGTGTGCTCAGTCGTATGTGTCTTGTGTATGGATACGTATGGCTTCAAGTAAGAACCCACACACTTAAAGCCATGAATGTTGGGTACACTGTTTGCTTTGCATACGTGTAGTGTAGTTTGATGGGAGCTCGCTCACGCCAGTGGAAATGAATTGCTTGGTTAGCTTGCTATTGCTGCCTTGCACGTTTGTTCGCACCTCGAATGCGCCGCAATTACAGTATTGTGTCGTTGTGACGCTGTTTCAAAAAATGCTTGTGAGCGGTGGTCTGACGCATATCATATTGTAGCGATATAGATGAGAAGTGGCGCGGTGCTGCGCGGTAGAATGTCGCTGTAGGCAGTCATTGCTATTCAATTGTGTGTTGCGTGTGTTGACAAAAGAATCTCTGTTTTCAGTGTAGATTTGTACTCCGCATCGCACGGTACGAAAAATATGCTTTACGTAGTATTTGTCGTGTGCAACGAAACATAAGAACAGTTTCTTCGTAACTGAAAATATTGTTGAAATTCTGTAAAAAAAAAAAATAATTGGAAAATTGAGGGCGCGTTACGTTTAACCGATACTAAAATAATAAGACACGTGGACTCAAGTCTATAACGTGCACTGGTCCTACTGCACTTCAAAGAATAAAAATAAAAATAAAAATAAAACAACACGTATTTGAATATATTTAATGGCTTTGAATTTCGTAAACAAGCTGTGTTGAAATCATTCAGGTTTTCATTCTTCAATATGTAAATAAATGGTTTTATAAAAAACGTGAACATCGTAAATAGGAATGAAAAGTGTTCTAATATTCGGTATTTTTGGTACAAAACTTTGTACATTATAAAATAATACATATATCAATTTCTAAAAAACTTAAGCGTACATTGTTGATAAATTATTAATTGAACATTTAAGAGACTAAATAAAACGTTTTCTTTTATTTTGATGCAATGACTTGCCACCCACAATTAAATCCAACCTGAATACTATACCATTGCCGCAACGAATTTAACTATTTACGCGCTCTACATTAAAAACAACAACAACGAAAAACACAAACAAACTACCATCAATCTGGGATCTGCAAAAATTCATAAAAATAAAAAACAATTAAAATTTTGTGTTTGTTTTGATCGTAAAATAAATTTTTATTATTGACGCCGGCTACAAAAAACACAAAACACATACGGTCGCAAATGCCGCTTGAACATATGTTCTGCAAATAACATTAACCTACAACAAACAAATATATGTGGCATATGTATATGCAAATAAATAATTTCAAATTATAACAAATAAAATATAAAATCACGCACCAACTCGTAATTTTACCTCTTCATTATCGTAAACCATAAAAACCGCTATACGTACCACGTTTGTTGATTTGTCATTTTATGGGCCTCACACCGGAATACCCCCAATAAAAAATTTTACTCCAACAAAAATATTTCAACAACAATAACATCAACGAATGCAAACGATAATAAAATGACGTCAAAACTGACGCTTGTCAACTATTTTTGATTTAAATGGTAAATATTAAAATGAAAACAAATCATACAAATTATTTTGATTACAAATTGTTCAATTATTCTAAAAATAATACTGGAAATTGACCGAAACTAATAACCTTACCAACAAAAACACAAAAAATATAATTATAATAAAATAATAAAAAAAAAATATTTGAATTGAATTTTGTGACTATTTCAAAATTGAAATCGAAAATATAATTCACCTTTTAATAAAAAATTATGCTTTTTGCATAAAAATACTGTTGTAATAAAATAATTGTTTTAAATATTATGAAAACGAAACGATTTTAACTCGGTGAATGGTTTTTGACGTGCATATGTACCCACCCGTCCGCCCACACGAATCGCTCACTCGTACTGCCGCTAAATAATTCCACCACCATCATTACTCTATGCTCTTGTGTGGCTCTCTTCGTTCAAATCGGTGTATTTGTTTGTGACGAAAAAAAATCAACTCGTACTCTCGCTCTCTGTTGTAACAAATAACTACATGCTCAATTACTCACATTGTGTGTTTTGTGCTCTTTGACTACGGTTGCCGGGTTTTGAAATCATTACGTATGGAAAAATACACATTCAATTTATTTAAACTGATCACGAAACTATTCGAAAATTGAATGTGTTTAATTTTGTATTCACATTAATTGAAACTGTGCCTGTGCTGCATTGTGGTGTTTCGACTGTTCGAACTGAATTTTACATTTCGGATCGCATCGCGCTCGCGCTGTGATTATCGAACATTGATTTCGGTTTTGCTTACAAAAAATATACGACACTGCTTTCATTGAATCGCGTTCAAAATAACCGTAATTATTCCACCCCTCCCCCAAACCCCAACTATCCCGCTGGCGTGCGCTCTCTACGACCCCCACGATGTCTCGGCAGTCGGGTCGCACGCCGCTGCCGGGGCTTGGTGGGGGCCACATCATCACGCTCCACATCCAACCGCTACTTCTGCCACCGTCTCCGCTGCTGCGATCATCAATCAACAACCCGCCGCCAATACTATCAATCAATTGCATCACCACCCGCATCATCATCACCACCATCATCATCCGCACCTCCAACATCATCATCATCAACTTCAACATACTATACCGACTGTGTCGACGAATTCAACCTCACTCTTACCGACGGCGGCTGTGCTTCCACAACAACAACAACAACAACAAACGACACCCACATCACATTCCACACCCACACATGCGGTTATATATGAAGAACCCCCTCCAGTGCCAATTGTCTCTGTACAACAACAACAGCAACAGCAGCAGCAACAACAACAACAACAGCAACAACAACAGCAGCAGCCACAACCACTTCACCTGCCCCCACAGCAGCAACAGCAACAGCAGCTCACAACTACACCAGCAGGTGGACTTAGCCCCTCCCAAACATCATCGGGCGTACAATCACAAGTACAACAACATCTCACTTCACCTCACCATCAACAACAGCAACAACAACAACAACAACAACAGCAACAGCAGCGACAGCAAACAAATAGTGTACCTCCTTGTGCGCCAACAAGCCTCCAGCAGCAGCAACAACAAAATACAGCAGTGGCGTCCGGCCAAACTCAGATCGTTGCGCCGTCAACGGCGAGTGTTTCTCCCTCCAGTGTTAGCTCCCAACCTCCAGGTAAGTTAATTCAAACAAATCGGTGATATTTGGAAAAACTTGTAATTGCATTCCCTTTTAGCCAGTTTCTAATATGTTTCTATTCGCAATATATGTACAAATAGCAAAATATAGCCCTATATGCCAATCGTCCGATGTTATGAACCTATTTAGCCAAATCGCTGCGATCTGAACTTACCCATTTACTTAGGAAACTGCTTGGAATAGTATATCAAAATATCAAAAAAGTTTTATTTCATAATTTATAGAAGTGAAATTAAATTTTTGGTCAAAAAACTCCCTAGTGCCAAAAAAAAAATATATATTTACGGATTTCTCGAAAATTCATATAAAGATTTATTTTTTGTAAAGCTTTATACAATTCCGGCCGCAATCCCTGAGGGGTTAGCATTGCGTATTTCCATTCTGACGACCGGGGTTCGAGTCCTGTTTCGACTAACATCCAAAATTATAAAAATTTTATTTTGCTAATTGCGGTCGCTCTTCGGCAGGGAATGTCAAGCCTTCCGAATGTATTTTTGACATGAAACAAAAGCTCTAGTCACAACTTGACTTCATATTGCAACTCAAAAACTATTTAATTTATGGTGATGGGAATGCCACCCTTTCCGATTATATTTCTGATATTTCTAATGTCGGAAAGCATCAAGCAAGATTCCCGCACAAATCGGACGACTTCCTTCTGCTGAAAATTGCTATCTCAGGCACAATTATGAATTATAACATGTCATATTTAAAAAAAAAATTCTCATTAAAAAGCTTGTAGAAGGTTCTAATAGGACCCAGTAGTTAGATTCATAACATACGTGTATACCCAGACAAATATTTTCATTTTATGTTTGAAGTTTTTTTATATCTTCAATTTACAGACTTTTTATGCAATTATTTTATTGTTTACTAGGACCTAAAATTAAATATTTTAAAAGAAATTCAGTGGATTTTGGCACAGAATTAAAAAAATCTAGTTAAATGAACTATATGTTGATTGTATGATTTTCAAATAATTTTTTTTTTTTGTTAACTTAAGTACGTAATTAATTTATTTTATTCTATGATATATAGATATTAGTAATAGGTAGCAAAAATACTCTTGGTAAAAGTGTACGAAAGTGCAGAAAGTTTTTCACAGCCTTTCACATGGGAGTGGCCAGAAATGATTCTTTTGCATATTTTTCAAGTAGCTCACGACTTCCAACCTTAGATTAAGTATTCTCTTTGTATTCATCAAAGATGTGAAGTGCTTGTACGTAGGATTTGGGACCCACTACAAAAAAATCTGCTCCAATGAAAGATAAAAACAAAGATTGTTGTGACAACGCCCCTGCAAACGATTTAATATTCAAGATTTGAGGGAATGTACCAGGAATGTTCAGTCCCACAATTGGGAATGTGCCGTTGCTGGTTGGTGTTCTTGTAAGTCGCCGCCGTCCAAGAAGTGCAATGGACGGTACAGGTTCGGAAGAAGGGTATCCTTTTGAAATTTACTACATCGGTCATGTAAAGAAGCGGGTAGATAAAGAGATATCTTCGGCGCAAAATTTTAAAAATTCACCAGCCAGTCAGCCAGTTTTCTACTCGACTAACGGACTAATCAGAAACTCGATATAAGAAAACTGTGGAACAGCATTTCAAGTTTTCTTCGCACTGCTGCTTCAGACACAATAGGTTTCGACAATGAGAAATGCTGAACTGTGGTGGAGAGAAAGTAGTTTGTCTACTTCACAATGTAGCGATCGACCACGACACGTGTGGAGAGAGATAGATACCAAGAGTTTATGAGGAATGGAAGATGTTCTTGAAAATTTTATCCGAAAATGCGTCAACTTATAGAAAGTTTCAAAAACTGAACATATTTATGTAAGAACTAAAGATTCAATTTGGTGATTGATTGATACACCAACTTAGTGTGGTCTGCCCAATCCATAAAAAAGAGAGGCCCAAAGTCTCCGCTAGCTTCCGCGTTATAAGTTTTTCCACGATACAGTCAAGAAAAGAAAAGAGAAAATAAAGCCCATTGTTAACAAACTCCATATCTACAATTGGTCAGATATTTATCTTGCGCGAAATGCTGGAAAATATCAGTAAGAAAAGGATTGACACGCCTCACACATTCGATTCGGTTTTAAAGCTGCCTTCGACAGCATGAAAAAGATCAGCCTCTATTCCCGTTATGTCTGAGTCTGCTATTCCCCCAAAATTTGTACACTGAACGACATCAAAAGTTCCGTGAGAATCAGGAAGGACCTTTCCAAGCCCGAAGAAGCAAGGTTGACACAATATAGTGTGACTTGTTCAACCATATTCTGAAAAATATACGACGAGTTGCAGAGGTAAATAGGCAATGTATGCTGCCGTTGGTGCTTTCCCCAGATTAAATAAAGATGCAAAGCGAATGAGTCTGGAAGTGAACGAGGACAAAACTAATTATCGTCTGTGGTCAATGCACATGCGTCTCGGCTACCACATTGTTGACAGTCATAGTCGTACAGAAATATACCAATTGCCCTTGTTTAACATCATCTTTAACTTGTATGTTGTATATTGTGGAGTGGGGTATTTTAATTCCTGAATGTACATATATGGTATGTGTACGACATACTGTTCTGCTTGTTAAAGTAATCTATACAGGTGTCACCAGCAATTAATATGGTATAGGATTGCCATCAATAAGGAATAACTATTACCACAAATATTCCCATTTGTGAGTAGGGTCACTACTTAATTTTAATGATATATTTATTTAACTTATTACATTCCTGTGACGAGAAATTTATAAAAAGTTTATAATTAAGGTCGCCACTCTGTTGACAAAGTTGCATGTGCCTAAAAATACGTAAATATGCATGTGGAAGGCTTTTACATTTTTTTAACTTAATTAGGCAATCTAAAAAAGATCGTAGAAAATATATTTACACTCTTGATACAGAAACTAGTTCACTGTTGACCATGAACAAAATAAATCGTTCTTTAGAATTTGGAAATACAACTAGGCAGAAGTAAAATAAGGATAATGATATGTTAGTAAAGGCTTCGAATTGCATTCAGAGATTTCTAAAATATTTGAGTTTCAGAAATGTACACCTTAAGTTTATTTTATATATAATATTGTAATAATATTTTAATATTGTAATACAGACTTTAAGCAATAAAGTACAATCAAGTATATGCAATCGATCTAAAGGTAACAAATTCGAAAATATGCTCACTCCAATAACTTATATAACCTTCAATAACTTACAGATGAACATAAGTAATACGATCCTGACAATCTGGACATAATTCTTAATTAATTTATATATGTAGTAACAAACATTGGACCAGAGTTATAATGCCATCTTTTATTAAAAAGAGGGTTAATAATTGGAAAAATTCTTTTTGAAACTTAACTTTTCGTAAAATGCAATCGACGATGCAATTTATACACTGAACGATATCAAAAGTCTCTTCTTTTTAGAGCTATAATTTTGGTTAATGACCTCCCGACATTTCACAACGACTTCATTCTTCTAGACATCATTTTATTGTAATAGCATATTGTAATGTAATAATAATGTAAACATAGCCACCCGTAGTTCTTCAAAATGGAAATGACTAAAATACAAAATTCAACGGTAAGAGCGATTTTGCTAAATTATAGGACTTTGCTCTAATAAGCATTAACCTTCAGCTTTTAAAATCTTAAAAATATGCTAAAAAGAATGAAACGATACACGCTTCAACAACGCATTGAAATTATAAAAATTCACAATAAAAATTTCATCGAAAAATCATCTTGACTGATGAGTCCAATTTCCACCTCGATGGCCACGTCAATAATCAAAACTGTTGAGAGATGATTAATGGTTTTTATCGCCGGGAATGGATGGTATTGATCTGCGCCTCTCCAATAACACCTCA
The DNA here is from genome assembly GCA_037013455.1 of Ceratitis rosa. Taxonomy (NCBI): domain Eukaryota; kingdom Metazoa; phylum Arthropoda; class Insecta; order Diptera; family Tephritidae; genus Ceratitis; species Ceratitis rosa. The sequence goes on along the minus strand of JAWMAG010000098.1, from coordinate 1,659,755 downwards.
TATTGAAAACGCCTTTACAAGTATATATGTTTATATAGAAGAATTGTGGTTTAAGGGGTTATATACAGTTAATAGGCAAAAAAGAAGCGAATTTTTAAGAATTTTTTTTTTTAGAAGTCTTTAGAATTTATTGATTCAAAAAGTTTACATACTTATTATGGTATTATTCAACAATATTTTAATCCTTATAACTAGTAAAAATATTTCTCTGGAGAAGAGCTATGGTACAGCTGATCTCCAGGAGGTCTTCTTGCGGTGACCACTCTATCTCTGAACTAGATCATCTGAAATTAGAAAACCAAACAGATTTCATTAATGTAATATTAAATCTAGTGATTAATTACGAATGAATAAGCACAAAAAAATTTTTTGTCAAAATGGCGCCTTCTCAAAGAAAAAAGTCGATATTTCAGCGAAATTTCGATTTTAAATTGTTTATAAAAAAAAGTATTTATCGCAAAAATAAAACCTTAGATTAATTACTGAAAAATATATTCAAGAAGCTTGTGTTAAAATTTTAGACAAATCGGTTCAGCCGTTTTCGAGTTATAGTGGTCACCGACTTTCAAAACACCATTCTGAGAAAAACGCGTTGAAAGTTATACTTACGAGTATAACTTCGAAAATATTTGCCGGATCGATTTGAAATTTCCTGTGTGTATTCTTAAATATATGTAGATACAGAAAATAAAAATAAGTCATTAGATTTTCCTTTCTAGGACATTTTTTTTTGTAAGTCGTTGAAGCAGACGTAGTAGTTTATTAAACCAATTTTAAAAATAATTACATATTATACATATTATATTATTTTTGTTATTTTTAGATATGTCCTTGTTAGCACCTCTGCATATTCCTGCGATTCGGCCTGGCTTTGAAGCTGATGCAACTGCAGCCGTTAAGCGACATCCTCATCCATGGGCCTATGATGGGGATGGCTTTAGCTCTGCTCAATACCATGCTTCGCAATATTTTCTCGATCGAGAGCGCAAGCCAGTTTTTTATGGGTATCCTGAAACACAATATCAGGTAAGTGATATTAAAATTAATGCAAAATTTTTAATAATTGAAAAAATCTTTATTTGCCGAAAGCAACAGTAAAATATAGACCATAAGCGGTTTCAGATGAAAGCTCTTTAACAACATCTACCTAGATGTTATAAACGTTTTGATGGAAAATTAAAATATAGTAATAATATGGAAACGAAAATATAATTAAGGGATTTAAAGTATTTTTTTCTACCGAGTCGGATTCAAAAGATTACAGCTAACTTAAATATGTTTATAGCATTTGAAGGTCTCTTAATCTGAGTTGCCTATTAATTCTAATAGGAAAAGTGGATTGGTCACACAGACACTCCAAAAATAAGATTTTTAATTTTACTCTTTTTGTGAGCAAAGATTTTTTAAAATTCTTGATAAAATGAAGATACTGTTAAAATATAAACAAAAACTTACACGCCTTTTACTGTTACTTTTGAATACTTTCAATCAAATTACGACCAACTTGTTTGACATTTATCGATTGTTTACAGCCATATTGGAATTACCGAGAACAACCTACGCCCACAGCAGCAGCTTATATGAGTGCTAATGACGAACGGCATGCTGCAGCGGCTGCAGCCCGCCAATCTGTTGAAGGCGCTTCACAGTCAAGTTATGAAACACCAACTTATTCTTCACCTAGCGGACTACGGGGCTATCCAAGTGAAGCTTATACAAGCTCAGGTTTGTATTAGAAAATTGTATATGTATTTGATTTTGAGATGAAACAAGAATAACTTCGACATATTTGTTTCATTTAAGCAAGTTTATGATTGAGATAGCTATTTAGTTGGGTTTTATAAATTCTTTATAAAAAATCAGCAACACTTACTGCCTTACAAAATTTTTTTTTAGAAAAATAAACATCATTATGGTCATAAATGAAATCACAATGTTTCATGCGTACTCAGCGCCCTTGCTTTTATAAGTGATGCTCAAAAGAATTTAAAGACCAAAATACTTTTTACGTCATTAGTGCGACCTAGCCGTAGAGTAATGCTAGGGGTGATTTTTATTAGTAAAACTTCTAAATGAACTGGTTTGCAGTTCATTTTTCTTAGGTGAAATAAATTTTAATGTCCTTATCCGATAATCAAGACAGTTTAGACCATTATTTTTAGAATCTAGAAAAAAAAATAGTTTAACAATATGAACCATTTCGCCGTATAGGTATGCTAAAATTTCAATTGTTATTAAAACACATTTGATTTAGCAGACTCACTTTTTGTAATGAAAAATTCTATACTAACCTCTCTTAAATAATAACTCGTTAATAGCTTAATCAATCGTATATTTCAGCTGATGAATTTGTTTGTCTCTAGCTGAGCAGTTTCAAATCTCGACGCTTAACAAACTCTTGCTTTTCATGACTCGGCAAATTCCGTACGTCATGGCCGTTGGGCTTATTACTATTATAATCAATTCTTCTGCCTTTGAATAAAATCAACAAACCATGTGTCCTTCATGATTATTAATAACTTTGCAAACACATTGAACTGCGAGTGTCATCATTTCGTAATGTCTAGGTGGTCCTTAGTGCTACCTGCAAAATTTATTTCTCTGCAGTTGTAAGGATTGGCAGTTCTGCGCTAAATTGAGTTGTACTTAGCGCTTTTCTATCCGAAAATAGCTTTACTTTACATATCAAAACAAAACCATTATATATATATCAAAATAAAAACATTATATTACATTATATTTAGAGATTATAATTTTGAACTTACAAGCTTTTGTGGTTTAATGTCCTATTGTATAACGTAAAATTTCAATAAACCTAAATTAAAAATTATAAAAACTGAGTCTTGATTTTCTTGCAACTTAATTTTCAGGCGGCACTGCTGGTATTCCCGTTGGCACAGTTGGACCTTGTACTCCTACTAATGCGCTACACGAATGGACCGGCCAGGTTTCTGTGCGAAAAAAACGCAAACCTTACTCCAAATTTCAGACTCTTGAATTGGAAAAAGAGTTTCTTTACAACGCATATGTTTCCAAACAAAAACGCTGGGAGCTGGCTAGAAATTTAAATCTTACCGAGCGGCAGGTGAGAAATCGATGTCGAGTTGTCATATTATATAACGTTGGCTAATTTTTTTTTGCATTTTATTTATAGGTAAAAATTTGGTTTCAGAATCGTCGTATGAAAAATAAAAAGAATTCGCAGCGTCAAGCATCCCAGCAGAGTAACAACAACAGCGTGAACAGTAATCATAATCATGCGCAGGCGGCACAGCAACACCACAATACTCATCATATGAATTTGGGCTTGAGCATGGGACATCACACTACTAAAATGCACCAGTGACCTTTGGACAACAGCAGTGCCAGTGCTATGGGCTTCCCCACCTACTAGCATTTGGCGAATATAAAGACAGAAATGCAAACGGAATTTCAGTAGCTTTGCAAGTAAACCAGATACGGATAACCAGGCAAATCGTCAATCAGTGACTGCAATCCATAGCCACCTAAATCCATATTGTTAATGTTTTATGTTTGCAATTTTTCAAAAAACCGACAGTTTTTTGTATTTTATTAATTTATTTTTTAGTGTGTTTGAATTAATCTTTATGGGTTATGTTTGGTTAACACAGAAATGTTTCAACTGTTTTACGAACTTTTCAAATTCTGTTGATTATGTAATCTTAGCGTATTTATTTTTAATTTACCCTATAATCTGTTCCACGTGATATTTTAAAAATATACTTCCTTTGTGGCGTACATATTGACTGAATGTATTTTTGTATACTCAAATTATTTTCCCAGTTCAATTAATCCGGGGAGTTGCAATTTGTTACTAGCTTTTCAATGTTAATCGCTTTAAATAAAATTAAAAAGGTTTGTTTGGTATTCTCAAATTAGAAATTCTACAATTAAGCTGTCATTTAATATTGGGCTTAGCTACCGTTTGAACATATATTAGTTAAAAATCTGTAAAGTGATTAGAAAAATGATAAATTACTGAATTCCGATATACTGCGTTAAAGTCTAGAAACATTTGGATATTAAAGACACACTTATGGCACTGCTGAGGTCGAGGGAATATTTGAGATAGAATATTAAGAATAAAATACTAAATATAAATATCTTAAACATACATATTTAAATTTAAATTATATTAATAGTAATTTAAGTAATTTAAAATTAATTTGAAAATATAGAAAAGTAGTTGTTTCATAAATAATATGTATGTATACATTCTTTATCAAAGTCTCAAGAGAATCTAAAAAATAAAAATAAATTAAGTGTAACGAAAATATTATTAAAATACATAATTATTAAGAACATTGAAATCTAATTTGAAACGAATAATGGTTTTACTTACTATTAAAGGCAAAAACCTCCTACTTAAAAATAAAATAGCTTAAAAAGTAAAGTATAAAAGAACTATGAAAGTTGTGTAATCTCGTAGTTTTAGGCTTCAAATGCGCACATGAAAAGAAAAATAACAAACAAGTAATATTTGCACATGTGCCGAAAATCACTTTTTAAATAAATATACACCCGAGCATAAGCAAATTACTTACCATATTATGCGAGTGTATTCAAATGTCCAACGCATTATCTAAAGTGTGGTAAAACTTAAATCGATATCGAAATTATTCCGATGCCCACAAAATCTGTATCGTATTTCTAATCGTATGTATCTGCATTGTATTATATGTGTCACAATATGCTGCTGTGTTATTACTTGGTGTAATATTTGTGGTACTTGTATTTTGTATTTGAGTAAGTTCCTGTAAATACATTGCTATGTAATATACGTATTTATAAAAACAGAAAGCCAAAAATTAAACAAAAAAAAAATATATAATGATAAAAATATTTGGAGAATGTTGGGGTATTTATTTGAAATGAAAATCAGGAAAGAAACTTAGCGTTGGGTTGATTTTGCCTCATTCAATATTATCTGGCTAATGCAGTTGTGCGACTATCGCTGATTTGCGAAACACATTGCGCAGGATTTCAAGAAAAAAAAAAACATTTGCATGTGCTACGTTCGAATAAATAATCTGGCGATTTTTTTTTCTAAAGGCATTTATTTTATATCAATTATAGTATTGGGTTTTTTACTACATTATTATACGTATGTGACGAAATAATTGGTACAGCTTCCCTTAACTGTTCAACATGCACATGCAAATGCTTTTCATAGGCAAGGAATGTTGGAAAAATCTTGATAATGAAAAAATGTAAAATAACGAAATTTTATGTGGAACTAGTATTATGTAAGTTTTATGTGTGCAAGTCCATTATATAACTATAAATGTGCTAATAATTATCTACATAACTACCTACCTAAAGTTCTAACTACCAAAACGTAATTAAGATAATATGGCTTATATGTAAATTGAAGAGAATATGATATTCCTATACTAAAGGTTTAACATATTTCAATTTCAAGCAAGTCTACATACATACGTGTACTTAGCAATATAAATCGCTGGATGTTGTTCTTACGCATAAACACTTTTGTTGGTTTAATTAAAATAATTTACAGACAAATTAATTGTAAAACTAGATTTTTGTCTTTCTGTTTTTATTTTTTGTTACCGTTGCTTGCTTTTACTCAATTAGTTATGAATTAAATGCAAAATTCGTAAAAAATGGAATAAGTTGAAATCTTTCGTTAAAAATTTTAAATTCGATGCAAATTTATTTATATTTATGTTAATACTAAATTAACCTTTGTAATAAGTGATGACAAATTTAGTGAATTTAGTAGTTAAAATGATTTAGTTGCTCCTCTATATGATATAATACAATAGTATATACATAGATATTTTTACCATCTATCTTTTTTCTAAGCGGACGTTATTGTGAAAAATAATAATAAATATAAATAATAAATTAATTAAAAATTAAATTTTCATTTATCTTTTATTTCGTATTCAAAAATGGTAATTTTACTGATTTTTAATTTTTAGTTTTTCTTTCTGAAATCTGAGATACATTTCGCATACTTGGTATGCCACATTGGAAATCTTTAGGCGGTATAATCAATATTAATAATAATTAACCTATGTTCTCAGAGCAAACTATTATCGGTAAGTAATAAAACTTAATAAATTAATTTTTAATACATTTACACAATTTCCGAAGCTTTGGATGTTTATTGATAATTTGTCGAATATAGTGAAACTCTGTATAAAATATGAATACAATATACATACATACGAAGATATCCAACATACGTAGATATACATATAACCTCTCGTTACCGAATTTATAAATAAATATATACAAGCAATAACTTTAATCACCCCGTAACGTATAAAGTACTTAGATGTCTCACATACATACCTATGTATATATGGTATATAGGTATATGCACATACGTGCATATGTAGGCATGTTAATAGGAAGAAAACTGTATAGGAACAAATAATAAATAATGCTATACATATAATATATATGCTCACACCAACTATTAGCAATTCAGATATTGAACACACATCCATAATTACATTAACAAACATTAATAATCAACAGTTCTACGGAATATAAAGTTAAACTCTAGACTATAATGAATATGGCAATCGTCAAAATCGTAATTATTGTATAAAAGTGATTGCACAACTTGTTGCAATAATAGTATGTATTTTATGTAATTGAAAGAAGAACATATTACTTAAAAAACGTATTTATAAAATATTTATATGTAGAGAAACTTACTTTCTACTCTTTATTTCCGTTCATATATGTACATATACTCGTACAATAACATTATGTTATATATAGGTTATGCAATTCTGTTCAGTTGTAAGTGTTGATGTAATTGGACTATGTACGTGTATGTATGTGAATATTAATATGAAAAAATTGCATAGATATTCAAATAAAAACAAAGTATTCAAAGGTTGACATTTGTGTCTACGAGTAAGAGTAATTCATTAAACCAATTGCGCTACCATGACAGACTTTTTATAAATTAAGTTAAGGTGCCAGCTCTGGAAAATAAATATTATCATAGATAGAATAAATAAAATGGCAGTGCTGAAAATAATTTACCATATATGTATCTACACTCCATTAACGAAGTTAAATTTATGAGTACAATATGATAACAGACGAATGATAGCGAGCTTTCATTCCCTCGAGTATTGGAAACATACGTGTATGATATACCTATAATATGATGTCATATAGACGCGCACAATTTACGAATCGATGACATTTCGTTTGGTTTATATAAAAAATACAAGTAACGAAGATATTTTGTATCGTTTCGGCGCCATGTTATCAAACCGAAATGAAATTGTTAATGCTAAAACTGCACAAAGTCTTAATCTTAATTTTTTGCTGCTTGCTATGACGTTAACAGCACACTTTAATTTAAACTTTTAACATCATTTGCTAATGATTTTAACATTAACGATAGCAACTTAACATTATCTATGAACGATTTAACGTTAACGTCAGCATTTTGTTTCGAGTAAAAACGAAATAACTGCTTTAAATGCTTTAACGATGACATATCCAAATGTTTCAACCGAACAGCCTTGCATATAATGAAACAGAAAATGGTACAATACTGACGAGATGTCAGAGGATATGTCTTCTTTTCTAATGAAATGTGTATCAACAAGATTAGAAATTTTTTTTCAGTCTTTAAATATCCTACAAGTTTTTAAAACGTGTGATATATTAATATACCTACATACATATGTATCTCAGTGAGTCAAATATTGGTTGGTTTCATTAAAGAGGCAAAATATTATCAATCGTATGTACTAACTGTAAAAAATGTTGTAAAGTATGATTATGTTACTTGAAAGAAAATTAGTATTTCTTTAATTTTTTAAAAGTAATTTTTACTGCTATGGAAATAGGAATCGGTTGGATAATCATGTAAATATATGCAAAATTTTACTAATACATATTCATTCATATATAAGCGAACTTTTGCACATCGCACAGTAATCGTTTAAGCGAGACGACTCTCTAAAATTAGAGAGAACTTTTTTAAATAAACTAATATTATACTTTGGCGGCCACAGCCGGATAGCGTGCTTTCTAACATGTGAAAAGTTCTGGCAAGACCAACATCAAAACTTAAGGAAATTTATTTAAATACAAATATTATGTAATTTTTTCTAATAGTGGCTTCTCCATGTGTATTTTTGACAAGAAATACATAAGACTCAACAAACGCAATAGTCAAGTAGTTAGCATTACTTACTGCAATTACGAAGGCCAGGCTTGTAGTCCTTGTTTTAATTTTGATAAGTACTATCTAGTCCTCTTCATAAAAATTCATCAGCCGTTTGGAGGCGGCTTAGAATAAACCCTCGACTTGTTGGAAAAGCATCACGACGCATTCCACAAATTGCTTCAGCGGCTACAAAGGGCTATAAATACCAATATTAGTTGGCTAATAGTAAAGTTTATCATCAATGGAAAGCGAATGCATTCAGTCTATATACTCGTAGTACCTGTTGTATTACTATCATACTCAATTACAGATTTCTTTCAGTTTTTACATCGTAGTGTAACAAAAAATCGCGACTTCTTGACATTTTGTGATTACACATCGAAAATATATTTATTTTAAAGATATTTCATTATTGTTTCGCTGAGGACGCCTTGTTAAAAGTAGTTTGGGAAAAGGAAACGGATTATTTGAAAACGAAAACAATGTTAGAAAAAATAATTAATGTTTAGCTCGCATGTAACAAATATGTAGCCCAATGCAACAGCTTTCCATTGATGTAGTGAATTTTCTGAGATCGAATAAGTATTAGCCAATTTATGTCATTATTGACTTTATGATTTTCTAAAAATATTTTAGGTCGATTTCTTTAAGTTTCAGTATGAGATTAAAGCAGCCAAATTGAAGACCATCGCGCAGAGGCCGGTTACGTTTGATGTGAAAGGCACGTATGTATGCATACGTGTATTTACATTGAATATAGATAAAACTACCTAAGCGTATGTTTTCCTTTAAACAAAAAAAAAAAAAAAAAAGAAATTGTACATATGAAAAATCGCAACAATATTTGCACAATGCCATGCTGAAGACCAGGCTTCGAGTCCTGGTTCGACCAAAATTTATTTTTCTAAATTTCTATAGTGAATACCAAGCCCACGGAACAGGCATACCATAAATTGGAGGATGAGCTCGGCCGAAAATTGTTCATTATATACTATTTATAATTGACGGCCACGCTGAGTGTGTTTCTGACGTCAAATAAAAGTTTATCCAAAAAATCCATCAGCGGGATGCGGTTTAGAATATACATTAGAACCCTCGAGAAGGAGCTCGGCCAAAAAGCGCTTCAGGCTTTATAAAGCGGAAATTATATATATAATGTTATATAGTTATATGTTTATACGAGTATATGTGTATACACGTAGTAGGGGGTCGTAGTAGGTGGTTCTTATAGCGACTTTCCAGATGTTTAATATGTCACTTCTTCTTTAGTGTTGTCCACTATATATATCTTGATCTTGCCACTTAAAAAGTTTTGAAATTCGAGATTTTTGAACTATTTTGGGGTTATCGTCTATGCAGATGCTATAATATTCAATACACGTACGTATATGGATCTATTAAAATATTTTTTCAAGCCATTTTTCTAGGCAGTAGAAGTAAGAAAAGGAATTGATAGGTGTATAATAAAATGGAGATTTGATATTTTCCACTTTTTTTTTGAAACCTAGGCTTTTAGGTTTTCTCAACTACATACGAAACATCCGTGGTCTGGGTGCCTGGTCATAGGGACATCCAAGGAACTGCGGGGTCGATGAGCTGAGTGGATAGGGATAGTCATTACCCCGATAAACACTGCGATCTGTTATCGCTTTCTCGGATATATCTTTTCCGATTGCTTAGCATAGCTTGCATCTCTCATTAATCTCCTGAACTTCGTGAAATACACCAAGTGGCTTGAGCATCTGGAAAGGTGAGAGGAATCTTCTTCGTAAAACCAACATAGGTGTCATCAAGAGATCGGGGTTCCGTGATCAAGCAAGCTTTTTAACTAACTAATTGACTAATATGAATATAATTAGCGGTTTGAAATGTTTAATCGACCGAAACGACTTTTAGCGTAATTATGAGATTTTTATAATGAATTTGTACTGCTCTAAGTAACCAACAATTAATAAAGCAATATCCTGTTTGCTTACAAAATTTCCTTGAAACATCTCTAAAACTGATTGATTTGCATTAAAAACGTAGATAGAGCAAATCTAGCCAGCTCCTTTCCCTTTCTGATACTGTCTTACAATTTATCAAAGTTGTAATCCAACAATTATGAAAGGTATATGTAAACTCGATGAAGTCCACTAACAGGGGTTGGAAAATACAATATAATAAGTGATTCTTGAATGATTAAACATTTCAAAATATTATATATGAAAATTATCCACATATTTTTTAAAAATGGTAGATTTCTTTTTAAGAGAAGAAGGTAGCACGAAAAAGCCGAAACACGTTTAATGTCAGATAGCTATGAAGCCGACTGGAAAGAGAGAATAAAACTACCTTTAAATTATTAAATATGCTTTCTCCAGCTAAGCTTTTTATAAATAATTAGTACGAGATGTTTGACTAAGTTGGAGAGTATTGTATTTCCCTTTGAGAATGTTGTGTTAAGTTTGAAAATTTTTGTCTTCCTCGTGGGAGGTAGACCATAGATTTTTCTGAGCTTACAGTAAGCTCTTGCCTTAGTCGAATCCGATTAGATTTTAAGTGCACGCTCTATTATTAGTGATCAATTATTGAGATATTTGCAATACCATTCTAGAAACTATCTTCGTTTTCGCTTCAAGCGGCTGGCTAATTTGGTTCATAAATGTCACCCCCAGGAGAGGTGACAGAATACGCCCTTATGGAGATCTGCAAGTGATAAGTTGAACATCATCTCGTTGCTTAACGTATGCCTCAGCCAGGCAAGTAAACTGTGGTTGATCTCAAATGAGGCAGCAGATGGAATTAATGCGTTGGTGTTTCCATTATTAAAAGCTCTCCTATATTGCTTGTTGCCACCTGCTTGGTACGTCAGTTCGTCTTTTGCCACCAAATCAAGTCTTTGTGCGAATAGGTGTGACCCTAGCGAATTTTTATAAAAATCCATCCGTTTGATTTTTGATATCTTTTTGTCATACGTTGACGAATGTTAGTCCTTAAGAGTTAAAGATTTATCCGCATAAAAACGATGCTTGGATCAGGCATTTTCTCTCGCAATAAAACCATATTCGCTCGTATTGTGTGGCATGGGCACCATCTTGTTGAAACCACACGCTCCTAATTGACAGTGACAGTCTCGGTGTTGTCGTTTCAAAGAGGTAAGACACAATCACACCTCCGAATGGCCTCTCTTCAATTATTTTAGAAGTGAAATTGTGCCTCATCGTTAAAGAAAGTTTTGTCAGTCCATTGCTTGTTGTTCAAGCACCGAATCGACGTATGTACGGTCAGTATGTTTGGTTAGATGATTTCAGTTCTTATATGAGCATACTAGGCTATAAGAAAGTCACAGCTCTTGAGATTGTCGAGAAATATACATGTTCGGGACTTCGGCTGCACTCCTCTTACCCTGGCGATATTTGAGAACAAACAAAACGATAATCGCCTAACAATATCGGAAGCCGAAAAAAAATTGAGTAATTGATATATATGTGATCGGGGTTTAATTGATGAAGAATTCGACACCAATATTCAATTTGAATTCACGAAAGCTAAATTTGGAGATCTTAATAAAGCATTACCTAAATTAACGTCCCTGTATTTCGCATTTTAACATAATCGTATTTGTGTACATAAACAACCTATTCAACCGTACACTAAAGAACTTGCACATTTTAAGATTTGTAAAAATACCCATATTCCTTTACACCATACTTAGCGACTTTAAATCCAAAATGTTGCAATGCTTATTTGTGCCAAATTAAACGTTGAGTAATATCAAATTGGCGGCCGCGATAGCCGAGTGGCTTGCATTGCGTACTGCCACTAGTCCAACCAACATTCAAAAATTATAGAAAATTGATTAAATTTTGTAATTATTATTCCCTCGACAGGGAATGTAAGCCCCCTCCGAGCCCCTCATAAAAAGCCATAAGCCATTCGGAGGCGGGTTATTTTATACTGTAGGTCCCTTCATTTGTTGGAAAATCATCAAGACCCAAAACCACAAATTGGAGGAAGAGCTCGACAATTATGTAAACATGTATATAATCAAATCCCAAATATTTTCATAGTTCTGAAACTCTTAAAATTAACTTTCTAATTAATATTTCGATCAGTTTTTAAATTTAATTATTCTCCGAGTTATAAAATAATTAATAATAGAAACTGCAAATCTGATATTATTTGAATCGCCAGTAACATTCCATTCCATTATAACACATTGCCAATATGGGTTTGTTATAAGAAAATCTATAACCACCAATTTACTTGTGCTCAATCGGTTCAAAGAAAAAGCAAACGTTGATGTAGTATAACCGAATTCAGTAAAGCTTTTGACAAAGTGTGACATTAGTTGCTAACCAAGAAACTTGATTTACTGAGTTTCCAATCAAAACTTTTGCGGTGGGACCCTATGTGTAGGGTTTAAATATTCCATTTCTGATTTCATTAAAATGCCTTAAGGTAACCAGTTACATAAGACCGATTCAGTTATTCGTAACTGATTTTTCTACTGAGATAAAATTCTTAAAAATTAAAAGCATTTCTTTTAATAATACTTAAAAAACCATTCACTTAGATAAATTACGTTGTCTTGCTACGAACAGACATAAACAGTTTAAAAATAAAACGCAATTGGTTTTTCCCGAAGAACCGTACAAGTAGCTACTTTGGAACAGGTTCACCGTTTTATTGACCTGGGTATCATTGATAAACCTAAACTGCACTTCACTTTTCACATTGGCATGCCAGTTAACTATTTAAAAGAGTTAATTTTTTTTTCCAATAAGAAATTTGCTTACTTAATATGTTATGGATTACATGTAGTCCGAAACTTTTTAATGATCCCACTATTGCTGGTCATAGGGAAATGCTTGGCGAAACTTTGATAGTTAAAAAATTATTAATTAAATACGACACTAATCAAACTCCTGCTTATCTTGACTCGCTATCAAAGCAAAACAAAAAATTTTCCGTACATCCCAATCAAAGTTGGTTTTTTATATTTCTTAAATATGCTAGGTGGTGCGCAGGGTTTGGGACCCGCCACGTAGAAACCAGCTCCAATGAAAAATATAACTTTCTGTTGACGACCTCCGCAAACGAATTAAGGATCACGATTTGCGCGCATGCACCTGGATGTCCGGACCCTTAATTGGGAAGGTGCCGCTGCCCAGCTGGTTGATGTCCTCGTAAAAATAAATGCTGATATCACCGCCGTCCAAGAAGTGCGATGGGCGGGACAAGGACGAAAGCGAGTAGATTCTTGTGACATTTACTATAGCGGCTGGTGTCGGATTCGGAGTGGGAGAGAGACTCCGTCGTCGAGTACTGGCATTCACCGCGGTGGATGAGCTTCTCTCCACAATCCGGATTTGGCCAAAGATGCCTTTTATGAGCTCCTAGAGAATATTTATGAGCGCTGTCCCCGACACGATGTGAAAAATGGGTTGAGGCTGATCGCCTTCGCCGGGGCACGAAATATTGTTGTCTATAGTACTGTAGCACAAAAAAAAAATACATCAAGCTACCTGGCTGTCCCCTGATCGAAGAACACAAAACCAGATGGATCATGTTGTGATAGACTGCAGACATGTCTCCAGTGTCGCACACAAGGAAAGTGCGACGTCGAACCTGTGGGATGGCATTTCAAGCTCTCTACGTACAGCAGCAAACGAAACTATTGGATTTCGCAAAAGTCCCAAACAGCTGGTATGATGAGAGCTGCCGTGTCGCAGTGGAGAGAAAACAGACTGCCTACCTCGCAACGTTGCGATCGACCACAACACGTGCAGACCGGGATAGTTATCGAGAGTTGAAGGCGCATCTGCAGACAAAAAATGGCAGAGGCCGAGATGCGTGAGTATGAAGAGCTTGAGAAGCTGGCCGACAAGGGTAATGCTTGAAAATTCTATGTGAAGATACGACGACTTACGGAAGGTTTCAAGGCCGGAGTAGACTTCTGTAGGACACAAAATGGTGATCTAGCCACCGATGTCCAGAGCATATTGAGTTTATGGAGGGAACACTTCTCCAGACTGCCGAAAAGCAGTGAAAAAAAAAGTTTCCGGAGATGGTGAACCCGAAACCCCAATCGATGCGATGGAAAATAACAAAGCGGCAGGAGCTGACCGCCTACCAGCAGAAATATTCAAACATGGCGGTAAAGAACTGATAAGGTGCATGCATCAACTACTTTGCAGAATATGGTCGGACAAAAGCATGCCCGACGACTGGAATTTAAGTGTGCTCTGCGCCAATTATAGAGGGATAAGTCCCCTTAATATCCCGTATAAGGTTCCGTCAAGCATATTGTGTGAAAGGCTAAAGCCCTTCAGCAACAAACTGATTGGACCTTATCAGTGTGTCTTTAGACCTGGTAAGTCATCCATTGACTGACGTTAAGCAACACTAAAAGCTCCGTAAGGATCGAGAATGACCCTTCTGAGGCGTTCGAGGTTTCAAACAGGTTGATTCCTTATCATGTGACTTTTTTAACTTATTGCTGGAGAAAATAATACGAGCTGCAGAGCTGAATAGGGAAGAGTGTACAGCTGCTGGCGTACGCCGATGATATTGACATTATTGACCTCAACAACCGCGCCGTGAGTTCTGCTTTATTCAGACTGAATAAGGAAACGAAGAATATGGGTCTGGCAGTGAACGAGAGCAAGACGCAATATCTCCTGTCATCACACAAACAGACATCGCATTGGCCACTTGGCTCCTACGTCCACGTTGACAGTCATAACTTTGAAGTCGGGATAAGTTTGTTTATCTTGGAACTAGTATCAACACCAACAACATTGTCAGCCTGGAAATTCAACGCAGAATCACTTGTGCCAACAGTTGCTACCTTGGGCTGAGTAGGCAACTGAAAAGTAAAGCCCTCTCCCCACGAACGAAAACCAAACTCTACAAGTCCCTCATCGTTCCCGTCTTGTTATATGGTGCGGTAGCTTGGACGATGACAACATCTGATGAGTCGGCGTTAGGAGTTTTCGAGAGAAAATTTTGCGTAAGATTAATGGTCCTCTTCGAGTTGTCAACGGCGAATATCGCAGACGATGGAACGATGGGCTGTACGAGTTATACGGCGACAATGACATAGTTCAGCGAATCAAGAAGCAGCGGTTACGCTGGCTAGGTCATGTGGCCCGGATGGATACGAATGCTCCAGTTTTGAAAGTTTTCGATGCAGTACCTTCCGGTGGAAGCAGAGCAAGAGAAAGACCTCCACTACGTTGGAAAAACCAGATAGAGAAGGACTTTGGCTGTACTTGGTATTTCCAATTGGCGCCAAACAGCAAAAAGAAGAAACGAATGGGACAATGTTGTTAACTAGGCTATAATCGCGTAAGCGGTGTGTACGCCAGTAAAGTAAGTAAGTTAGTAATATGAAATGGAATATGTATTAAGTTTGTCTGAAATATAGTTAAAAGTGAAAGAAGGAGACGAGTCGGACCAATAAGGATGATATGACCAAAATGGCAAGATGAGTTAATCTTGCAATGCGCTTCTGTCTGTCTGACATAGTGAGATGTAGCGGCTTTAATATATAGCTCCCGTATAACTGATTGTTCAGTTAATTTATTTTTTATAGTTACTTTTACAACTACACAGTTAACTAAATTTAAATAAATAAATAAGAATTAATATATAGTTTTGTAATTTGTAATATGTAACATATTGGTATTTACGGCTATAACACTATATTCGTGAAAAGAATAAAGGCATTGATATTGAATTTCAGTACTTTTGCTCTCAATTTAAATTTTTTTTGGATTTGACATCATATTTAATATTCATATTAATGTTTCCTCTCAAATATAATACAATACTGAAAGCACTTTTGGGTTAGGGTTTTCCTGTCCAATCTTTTGTCCATTCCTAGGTTTTTCAGCTTTGATGACGAATGATCTTCCTGCAACAAACATTTTCGTAGCTAGTTTATTTGTGACCATCCAGACACTATTAACAATAATGTAACTGTTGAATTTTCGGTTATCAGACCGAGAAATATTCTGTGATACTGAAAGGTAAGATGTCAAACTCTATATTTCGTTAAAGTGTGCCCGCCTTTCAATAATATATTCAAACAGGCGAAAGGTGCTTTACGGTTTTTTGATCGCACCTACTGAAATAAATCATTGGAATAATTGTGTGTGTGTAAATTATATTTTAAAATTGACAAATAAAAGCTAAAATTATTTTATATAATATTTAAGAATTTGAATTTAAACTTGTACTGATGTGTGCGTTCATAAAACAATATGTATTTGTTTACATAGCATATACTCGTACGTAGTATTTGTATGTAGTGTATGTACATAAGGAAGAAGGATAAGTATGATGGCTTTAATACCCGAGGGATTTTTAGATCATAAGAAAAGATTGCGACATACAGCCTTGGCCAAAAGTATTAGGCACCCCACTAAAATCCAAGTATTCTCAAATGTGGCTATCAAAGATACAACTTCTCTTTGTAAATGTCTTACGTGGGTGTTTAACGAATAAATTGTGTAATATTAAAAGTCATAGCACTCTGGGTAAGCTAAACCTAAAAATTGTCATTTTTAAGAAATTCATAAAATAATTTCGCATTTAAAATTTGAAAGTGAAAGTGTAAATTACATTTAGTGAAAAGTTACCAATCTTATAAAAACAGTTCATATTTACTGAATTGCCTAAAAACAGTGAAATAGTTACGATGATAGGGTTAGAATTCAAAGTCTAAGTGAAGAAGGTAAGTCTCAGGTTGAGATTGCCAATTTGGTAGGATGTTCGCGGTGCGCGGTCCAATGTGCTATCAGACGATTTGTGGAGACGAAATCCCACAATAATCAAAAGTGGAAGAAAGCGTCTAACCAGTCAACAAAAAGACCGAATACTTATACGTGAGTCTCTCAAGGATCGCAAAAAATCTTCTTCTGAACTTGCAGCTGCCCTCTCGGATGAATTTAGTAAACCAGTTAGTGCTCGAACAGCTAGAAGAAGAATTCTGGAAGCAGGTTTAAAAGGATGTAAAGTCCGAAAGAAGCCGTGGCTGTCAGAAAAGAATAGGAAAAATCATTTGGAATGGGCTCGCTGATACCAACATTTTACGGAAGAAGATTGGTCGAAGGCTCTGTGGTCTTATGAATCAAACTTCGAGGTAAGCTTAGTTAAGATCGTCTTAAAGTATTAACAGGCATAGCTTCTTACCCTAGAGCAATTTTGAAGACATAATACAAATCTTATGAAAACATTATATTTTCTTTTCTACAGATATTTGGAGCACCTGGTGTGACATTTGTGAGGCGACGGGCTGGGGAAGATAATCATCCAGATTGCGTGGTACCCACTGTTAAGCATGGAGGAGGCATTATGATCTGGGGTTGCATGGCTGCTGATGGTGTCGGCGAAATGTTCGTTTGCGAGGGTTGCATGGACAGTCAAAAGTACATAAAGGTATTCGAAGCTGTTTTTCTGCCTTCGTTAACGCGCATTTTCGGCGATACTAATTTAGACGGGGTTCAATTTCAGCAAGACATTTCTCCTGTCACAAATCAGCGACTACGATGCGTTGGCTTAGAGATAACAACATTGTTTTGTTAGATTGGCCTGCACAGTCTTCAGATCTTAATCCCATTGAGCACATGTGGGTTATTTTAAAACGCAAGATTTAGGAACACAGTCTTCTTCTTCTTCTTTATTGGCGTTGGCACCGCGTACACGATTATAGCCGAATCAATATAGGAGCGCCATTCTTTTCTTTTTGCTGCCTGGCGCCAGTTGGAAATGCCAAGTGAACCCAGGTCACTCTCTACTTGATCCTTCCAACGGAGTGGAGGTCTTTCTCTTCCTCTGCTTCCACCAGCGGGTACTGCATCAAATACTTTCAAAGCTGGAGTGCTTTCATTCATTCGGACGACATGGCCTAGCCAGCGTAGCCGCTGTCTCTTCATTCGCTGAACTATGTCAATATCATCGTATAGCTCGTACAGCTCATCGTTGCATCGTCTGCGGTATTCGCCAATGCGCCATGGACCATAAATCGTTCCCAAAACTTTTCTCTCGAAGACTCCTAGAGCCGACTTATCAGATGTTGACATCGTCCACGCTTCTGCGCCATATAGTAGGACCGGTATGATGAGCGACTTGTAGAGTTTGGTTTTCGTTCGCCGAGAGAGGATTTACCTTTCAATTGCCTACTCAGCCCAAAATAGCACCTGTTGGCAAGAGTGATTCTGTGTTGGATTTCCAGGCCGACATTGTTGTTGGTGTTAGTGCTGGTCCCTAGATAGACGAAGTTATCTACGACCTCGAAATTATGACTGTCAACAGTGACGTGGGAACCGAGTCGCGAATGCGATGACTGTTTGTTTGATGACAGGAGATATTTCGTCTTGACCTTATTCACTATCAGACCCATACACTTCGCTTCTTTATTAAGTCTGGAGAAAGCAGAACTCACGGCGCGGTTGTTAAGGCTAGTAATGTCGATATCATCGGCGTACGCCAGCAGCTGTACACTCTTATAGAAGATTGCACCTTCTCTATTTGGCTCTTCATTTATTTAGGAACACAGTATAACATCAAAAACTGCCTTAAAGAATGCCTTAATTAACGAGTGGTACGCTATAAGTGCGGACGAATGTGCAAAGCTTGTAAGCAGCATGCCTAAGAGAATTGCTGCCGTTATTAGATCGAAGGGTGGATCTACTAAATATTGATGTTATTATCACTAACTCATTGTATTTTCACTGATTTACTAATAAAACTTCATTACTTCACTTGTTAAAACAAAAACAATCAGTAATTAGTGGGGTGCCTAATACTTTTGGCTTAGGCTGTACATATAATGCTTCTCATCTTGATTATAGAAACGAAACAATATTGTCCTCTTCCCTGCGTTATTAGTGAAGACAACAATAGAGCAAAAGCCCGATGTCACTTCCACCACTTTTTTCTTATCTTATAAAATGATAGATACAAATGTATCTCAATAAAGTAACAAGGGTGCGCAAGTGTAAATATCTCTTAGCGTCCTTAAGGGTGATTCAAAAATATAATACATAAAAATACAATATATAAAAGAATACGACCTTAAAGAAATCGATTAGAAATATATTGTGTGCACATTAGGGAGTTCGTTATTTACCAAGTAAATTTTCTTTTCTTCCACCACCACCTAATTTTTCGAGTTTATAGCCAAGAAATATAACACCAAATGTAAAGAGAAGGAAAAATTCCTTGAAATTTGCATAGAGAGCTGTAATTTTATTCTAGGTAATTATTAAAAATTAGCGGGCGGAGCAAAAAAATCACATTTACTGCTGTATAAACTGATACTGAACAGTACCAGAAGCACGGCCAGAAATGGAAAGACTTCTCCGGGGTTTCGGAGAAGCAGACTCTCTTCACATTGACTTCTTCATTTGATTGCTGGAGAAGACAAAGACTTACAGGGGGTTAATTTAACTTCGTGCAGAATAAACCATACTGACCAAGAAAGAGAGAGAGAGAGAGAGCAGAAATAACTCTTTAAACATAAATACTACAAACACTTGGGGTCATAGTCGTTACCGTTTCAAAGTGATTAAAATTGTATTAGAATTAAAGGGTGGGTTAGAAATATTTTTTATGTTAATTTTGTTATAACAAAATATGGATATTACTCTCGAATGGTTTTGCCTTTGTTGAAATGCCTGAACATTCTGGTTAATTACACAGTGTAAAATTTTTAGGGTCATCGAATCCGACAAGACTTTCGTATCTAAAGTTGAAAGAAGATTCCAAATCTAGAATTTCCGCATAGTTCGTTTTGCATTCTTAGCTTATGTACATACGTATGTAAGAATCTGAGAGCTTTACCTCGTTTCTTGTTCAAAGCGGATTTTAAAATTTTCGCGTCAACAGTGCGGAATATCGTTTTAGTATCTGAAGCAAAGTTGTTGGTATTGAATAGACGAAAATGCAAACAAACTAACTGAAAAAATCATTTTTAGGATCTAAAACACAAAAATTACCATTTTTTGGTCAATATCTCAGCGGCCGCGGTGGCCGAGTGGTTAGAATTACGTACTGACATTTCGAAGTTATAGAAAATTAATTTAAACAAAAAAGTAAGTTAAATTTTGTAATTGCGGTCGCCCCTTGGCAGGGAATATCAACCTTACTTACTCACTTTACTGGCGTAGACACCGCTTACGCGATTATAACCGAGTCAACAACGTGGCGCCATTCGTTTCTTGTTTTTGCTGCTTGGCGCCAATTGAAAATACCAAGCACAGCAAGGTCCTTCTCCACCTAGTACTTCCAACGGAGTGGAGGTCAGGTCTTCCTCTTCCTCTGCTTCCACCGGCGGATACCGCACTGAAAACTTTCAAAGCTGGAGTATTCGTATCCATCCGAACCACATGACCTAACCAGCGTAGCCGCTGCTTCTTGATTCGCTGAACTATGTCATTGTCGCCGTATAACTCGTTCAGCTCATCGTTCGATCGTCTGCGATATTCGCTGTTACCACTGCGCAAAGGACCATAACTCTCACGCAAAACCTTTCTCTCGAAAACTTCTAACGCAGACTCATCAGATGTTGTCATCGGGACGGGAACGATGCGGAACTCTTTTGGTTTTCATTCGTCAGGAGAGGACTTTACTATTCAATTGCCTACTCAGTCCAAAGTAGCACAAGTTAGCAAGAGTGATTCTGCGCTTGATTTCAAGGCTGACATTATTATTGGTGTTAACGCTGGTTCCTAGATAGACGAAATTATCTACGACCTCGAAGTTATGACTGTCAACAGTGACATGGGAGCCAAGTCGCGAATGCGATGACTGTTTGTGTGATGACAGGAGATATTTCGTCTTGCCCTCGTTCACTACCAGACCCATATCCTTCGCTCCTTATCCAGTCTAAAGAAAGCAGAACTCGCGGCGCGGTGGTCGATATCGTCGGCGTACGCCCGCAGCTAGACACTCTTATAGAAGATTGTACCTTCTCTATTCAGCTCTGCAGCTCATATTATTTTCTCCAGCATTAAATTAAAAGTTTCACACGATAAGGAATCACCCTGTCTGAAACCTCGTTTGGTATCAA
Organism: Ceratitis rosa; assembly: GCA_037013455.1. NCBI lineage: Eukaryota > Metazoa > Arthropoda > Insecta > Diptera > Tephritidae > Ceratitis > Ceratitis rosa. Next base: position 1,638,498 of record JAWMAG010000098.1, on the reverse strand, counting down.
ACGGCTCGGATAGGTCCTTCCCGATCCTGACGGAGCTTTTAGTGTTGCTTAACGTCAGTTTACATAGCCGTATAAATTTTGCGGGGATACCAAATTCAGATATAGCGGCGTAAAGGCAGCTCCTATTCTTGCTGACGAAGGCGGCATTAAAATCGACGAAGAGGTGACGGGTGTCGATACTCTTTTCACGGGTCTTTTCCAAGATTTGATGCAGGGTGAATATCTGGTCAATGGTTGACCAGGTCTAAAGACACACTGATAAGGTCCAATCAGTGTGTTGACGGAGGGCTTTAGCCCTTTCACACAATATGCTCGACGGAACCTTATATGCGATATTAAGGAGACTTATCTCACGATAATTGGCGCATACTGTGGGAAACCTTTTTTATGGATTGGGCAGAGCACACACCCTATTCTGCAAAGTAGCTGATGCATGCACCTTAACAGCTCTTCACCACCATGTCTGAATATTTCTGCTGGTATGCCGTCAGCTCCTGCCGCTTTGTTATTTTTTAAGCGGGCGAGTGCTATTCGAACTTCTTCATGGTCAGGTAATGGAACGTCATTTCCATCGCATCGATTGCGGTTTCGGGTTCACCATCTCCGGAAACTCTATTTTCACTGCTTTTCAGTAGTCTGGAGAAGTGTTCCCTCCATAAACTCAATATGCTTTGGACATCGGTGGCTAGATCGCCTCTTTGTGCCCTACAGGAGTCTACTCCGGTCTTGAAACCTTCCGTAATTCGTCGTATCTTCTCATAGAATTTTCAAGCATTACCCTTGTCGGCCAGCTTCTCAAGCTCTCCATACTCACGCATCTCGGCCTCTTCCATTTTTTGTCTGCAGATGCGCCTTCAACTCTCGATAACTATCCCGGTCTGCACGTGTTGTGGTCGATCGCAACGTTGCGAGGTAGGCAGTCTGTTTTCTCTCCACTGCGACACGGCAGCTCTCACCATACCAGCTGTTTTTGCGACATTTGCGAAATCCAATAGTTTCCTTTGCTGCTATACGTAGAGAGGTCCCGTATACCGATCGTTTCAGCGGTTACAAAGTGCCAAATAATATATATATATCCACAAATGTCAATTTTTTTTTTTATTTCGATTCAAGCAAATGATTATTTATGATAGCTTCATTCTCTGCAAGGGTGGTTCATTATCATCATCATCAGCAACAACATCAGGTACATCATCTGGATCAGGGTCAGTAAAAACATTTATCGGTATATCTTCGTCCATGTTTTCTTCTTATCTGTTCAAATCCAGGTCTTCGGTGTATTCATTTTCAAATTGGCTTATTTTGCTTGACCAGTAGCATACTTTTGCAAGCAATGCATCCACTTTTTTCCCCTGTATCGCGTTTCCATTGGCTTGGTGATCTGGTGAAATCGCTCACTTCTTCGTCCGACTCTTGAGGCAATTGTTGAACACCACCCTTGTGGAGAATGATGCTAATTTTTTCTTCAAAAATTTTTTAAACTTAATATTAAAATATTTGCATCGTTGAAAATATTTTGTATACACATAATTGGTACATTGTAACCGCTGAAGCGATTTTCTGCCGAGCTTCTCTGGTATGCGTCTTGATGTTATGTTATAATTGTTTGTTATGAGTAGCTTTTTAATTCATGTCATAAATAGACTCGGAGGGGTTAACATTCCCTGCCGAGGGAAGAGCGGGATTAGAAAATTTAATTTATTTTTTTTTATTTACATTTATTTTCTATAATTTTTGGATGTTGGTCGGTCTAGGATTTGAACTAACAATGCTAACCAATCGGCTATCGGGGTCGCCAGAAATGTTTTGCAAATAAAAAATTGTGCAATTTATATTTTTGAACAACCCTTGCCCAAAGAAGTGTATTCGTTTTTTGTTTGGTTAAACAAATACATCCGTCCTCTTATATACATATTTATGTATGTACATATACACATTAAGCGCACGCATTCCTATTGCCTTTCAAGAATATATACATATATTTATATCCAACTTTCCTCGAATGATATGATTGTGTGCGAAGCGATCTCTGCCATTGCACCTCCCCACATAAAAATTGAGCACTTTTTTATTACCCTGAATAAGTGTTTTTTTGTTCATTTTGTATACTCGTTTGTATGAATGTATGTATTCATGTACCCATATTTTTTTATGTTACAAACCTCTCTTTCTTCAATGGTTGCGTGTTTTATCTTCACATGTTGTTTCATTCGAATTCACGTCGACTTTCCGATACTCATGTGTCCGCAGTTTATATACGCCGCACTCGAAGTGTACGAAGTTTATTGGAAAGAGCGACAGTTCACCTTGCCTCTGTATCAACTTTAATTTTACTTCTTCGCCTGCGCCAGTACATCCCAGTTTAGGCATGGTGCGTTTGATGTTTGTTTTTTGTTATTTTTCATAGCGCAAGCATGTATACTCGTCTATGACACAACGAATATAGATACATACGTGCATACGAGTATAACACAATTCGTATAAAAAATACAAATTTTTACAAGAGGATGACATAGAGCAACACCTTTCAGAGTTCAATATTTGCATCTCCTTTGAAGGTATTGCTGTTACCATAACCGCGTTCTATTTGGTTTGTAAAATAGTGTTTTTCTAATTGTAACAACATGTGAAAGTGATTTGTAACGATGGTAGAAAACTCTCGATGGTCAACTTATGACTATGAATTGATTTTTGTGGAGGTGCATCTTTTCTATCAAAGTCTCGTTAATTGATAAATTCGGTATGACTACAATGATGAGAAAGACGTTGGCGAAGCCAATGGATATGCAGTGAGAAAACAGTCCCATGGTTAAATAAATTACATATATGTACATATGTATATAGAAGGTATGCTCAGCGAGTGGCGGTTTCTGTTTTATTTTAATATGGTTGATGCTTTCGTTTCCCCTTTTTATTCGCGTTTGTCGATTCTCATTCGCCTGTTTTCGTGCGCATTATCGTTGTGTATCTTGTTTCGGCAACTTTTGTTGCTCATAATGGCCACCACCGCTATGATGCGGCTCAAAATGCCATGTCTGCTGCGGACCCTTCACCGCTGCGCGCATTCGTATATTAACGTCCTCATGCAAACGTATGTGTGTTTCATCGAAGATGAACGGGAACAAAGAACAATCAAATATTCGTTTTCTGGACACTTTTCACCGATGAGTTGAGCGCGAGTGAGTCCTGTCGCCATTTCTGATTTTCTTGTTGTGTCCTCGGCTGCTAAAATCGGTCTGTTTGATTATATCAGTGCCACGAGAAAGTCAACATTATCAAGCCATACGCAAGTAATGATCTGAACTTTAATGAACTTTACCGATTTGAGAGGCCACCGATAAATGATTTGCAATGAAACAATCAAAGAGTTTTGTGAAAATTCTAACAACAACTTTTTCAAACGTGATATAAAATTTATGCAATTTAATTATTAATTGGTGGAAAACTAAAAAAAATTAAAATTTTCATTTTTTTATTCTTAATAAATTATTTGTGTGACTGCGCGACCGATATTTGAATTTATATTTGAAAACAACTACCAACAATATCAGTATCTGTATTTGTTTTGCGTTATTGTGCTCCTCAACCAAATTTGGCGGCTTCCACGAAATCGTCGGCTGTTACCTGTTCACTTTGTTTGTTCTTTATCTGTTGCCGGCTTCTGTGGTTTCGTTCTGAATATAAAGGATGGTCTTTTGTATTTAATATAAATCACACATACAAGTTAACAAGCAAGAATCCCACAAGTCAAACAATAACGCGAAATGCCGTTTCGAACGTTTCGAATTTTATCTCACCTTGAACTTTTGTGTTTGAACTTTTTTATTTTGTGTGTGTATTTGTTAATTTATTGAGGTTAAAACTTAATATATGTAAGGATGGGAGAAAAAGTGAAGTGTAAAATTCGTGAGTACCATTTAAAAAAATATGTTCAACTAAAAATGGCCCTCATCAGGTGAGTTAAAGAGATAAGTTTGTATAGTAATCCACTGAATATACATATACATAAAACATTATAGACCAATGTGAAGCTGTTTAGGGTACTATATATACTAAGCGGGTTAAAGATGATATATTTTGCCATGTAGTGTATTAACCAATAAGAATTATTAAATTAATTAAAATAATATGAAAAATTTATTAAACATGCTAACTTTTTTCAGATTTTCAGTAATTATTAATACACATATAAAAGTATGCAGAAAAAGGCAAAGGTTGTAATACTTTTGTTTTAGCTTTTGGAACGTATTATAATGCCACTATTTTCAATTTTCTTTAGACAATACTAGTATCATCTGCTATCATATCATGGTACTTAAATTTTTAAAACTTAGATCCATGCATTGTTAAAAGTTTCGGTGCACTTGAATGTGATTTTCCTCAGTTATGGTCGAACGCTCAAATAGCTTATTAGTTTTTCGAAACGAAAACTACTAAATATTTGAAAGGTATTTCGGTTCCACTTAAAATAGGAACAATTTTTAGTATCGTTGCTGCTTATGCAATAAAAAAGTACGTCACAATGTACCAGAAACTGAATTTTTTGAGAAGATATAGAAAATACCAAAACAGGTCCGACTTTATTAAGAAAAAATAAAAGTTGTAAAACACCCCCGTCACAATTAGGGAATTTAGGGAATGGTCACGTACACAACCTGATGTTAATGTGTCAACCGCTTTAATTTCGTAAAAAGTAAGACGGAGATATCGCCTCATTAAAATTTTGCAAAAGTTTCTTAATTCAAGGACACTTTAACCAATTTCAATAAAAATAGCTGGTTGAAATCGTTTGAAAATTTCACCACATACGAGTATTGTGGCACATATTTATTTGCCAAATTTAGGAATGACTTGAAATGGAATATTATCAGATAAAGATCAGCCAAACCTGGTAGACTATTAGACTGTACACAAAACTGTATAATTGAATCTGCTTCTTTTATGAGGAAACTGCGATTTTCAAAGCTTTCAATCAGATTTTTACTTTTAAAGCGCCAGTGAATCTAAGGCGATTAAAATCGGAAAATATTTCGACTTTGGCGTGAGAGGAGTATCCATCAAAACTGCTATAAGTTCACAACCACCCCAAGTATACCATACATATTCCATATAACGGTGGAGTTTTACCCGATCTCTGCTTTTCCTTGTTTTATTATTGATTTAAAATTAATTACATTATTGTACTTCCCCTTGGGTGAAATTATAGATTTTATGACTATGAATGTTATGTCCACAGATACAATCTCTGATATTTTATAATCTACAGGCCATGAAATTTGCTTGAATACTTGTCCTAATTCACACGAACACATACTGGTCTTTACGAAATAAACTCCCGTTAGGAAGTATTTACCAATGCCCCTCGAATTACAGCAGTAGTGATATCATATGCAAGCAACTAACGCAAATATTGTGGTTAGAAAAATTTTTTTGATTCGAATGTAAATTTTTATGGTGGAACTCTATTTAAAATCTGCCAAGTATCACAGTATTTCCTTCAACAGAAAGCTTAGTTCTCGATTTCCAGAAAAACTAATCTTATTCTAGTCTAGAATTGTAAATTTGGTTATGATGCTTAGTCTTTTATTACCAATTGTTGAATAAAAGCTACGTGTTGTCTTATGTTAAATTGAAAAAGAATTTACATCACGACAATTGAGTTTTTATAAGTAGTACAAAAAATAGTTTATAATAAGCATCCTTAAAAAATTTCAAAATGTACAACATTATATTTTTTAAAATAGGCCTTGAGCTCAATAGTGATGGTCATTTCTTTGATATCAATTCAGTACAAATTCTATGCAATATCATTTTATTTTACATACTTTTTGAAGGTACCGGTGGAAACGGTGAATAATTCTGCCTTAAGATAAGATACGCATATTATTTAAATTTATTATTATGAAGGAGCCAGAGTTTTTTGCTTGTCTGCTGCTTGCTTCCGTGTTTCATTTTGCGAATTTTTCGTTATGGCCTATTCAAATACGGTGGTGAAGAACTGATAAGGTGCATGCATCAGCTTCTTTGAAAAATATGGTGTATAAAGGTACGCCCCACGATTGGAACCTAAGTGTGCTCTGCACAATCCACAAAAAGGGCGATTCCGCAGACTACCACAATTACCGTGGGATGAGCCTCTTTAATATCGTATATAAGGTCATATCTGATTTGGCCTTATAAATGTGACTTTAGACCTGGTAAATCAACAATTGACCACATATTCACCATGAGCCATGGAAAATCTCCGTGGAGAGGGAATCAACAACTACCACCTCTTCACCGATTTTAAATGGGCTGTCTCTACGCGTCTATGTCTCATTTCGGTATCCTTGTAAATCTTATACAGCTATGTAAACTGACGTGAGGATTATTAGGTAGCTCTCTGAGCCGTTAGATACAAAACAATGTGATACCTCATCGCGTGAATTCCTTTATTCATTGCTGGAGAAAATAATACAAACTGCAGAGCTGAATAGAGAAGGTACAATGTTATATAACACCGCGTCATGAGTTCTGCTTTCTTCAGACTGGATAAAAAAGCGAAGGATAGCCGGAAGGGCGCAACGTTGTAAGCGGTGTGTACGACAGTAAAGAAGAAGAAGAAGAATCGATTTAGCTTCGGTAAAATTTAAATTATTTAGGTTTGTTTATTGATGTTTCAAATATTCGAATTGCAGTGAATTAAGGGGCCGGAAGATAAATACTATGTATCTATAAAAGACGCTAAGGGAAGTTTGTTCATCATTCTTCACTATGGTTTAAGTTCACAGCAGCGGTCTATTTATTTAATATACCTATAACGGATTTTGAATATTCGAACGTATTTCATTGCTAGTTTATAATACTCGTCGAACTAACGCATTTCTTAAAATATCTAAACTTATTTTATGCTTTTATATACAACTAATTCATAAAATTCAGCATACAGTGCACGCAATAACGTTCTGCTTGTCAAATTATTATTTATGCCACCGGAATCGAAAACAAGAACAATATTTAAAATACAAACATTACCTTTACTATGTCACTTATAAATATTTTGGTTTTGATTTGAGACTCACACAGTCGGTTCAAGACATCGCCATACATTGAAGAGAGTTACTAAAACAAAGAGTTAAAATGTTTCACCGGAATTCTTTTTGAATGTTATAAGTATAACAAAACTTCAAAATCCGGAATTTTCACATCAATTTTAGACAATAGTATTCAACATTTTCCTTTGAAGTCGGTAGTGGAAGAAGCATAGAAATTTCGGCGGCAATTTAATTTTTTTCTGTATTTTTTAGAAATTCGAAAGTGCGAAATACCCAGAGTGCACCCTGCATTAGGCATTCAATATGAGCATGCAATATGATACAATTTTTAATGTTGTGGCAGTTACACACAGCGAAGAAAACGCAATAATTCTCGGAACATTGTTACGCTCCAGTTCGAATTAGGATGAAGAGATATGCGTGCTACTACTGCGCTCGGTACCAACTAAAAATGCATACTTTTATGAATAGAAACACCACCATCGATGTAAAAGGGTAAACAATGTTAGTAAAGTACATATTTTACTGCAAAAAGTTACACGCCATACATTGCAGGCTTTAATTTACTCCGAAGTTAAAATGTGCATTTATTGCTCCAAATGGAAATTCGATGTTTAAAGAATTATTTATATTTGTGCCTAGAAATACCAACTTTTGCAGTAGCCTAATGAGTAGTAACAGTTTTAAATCTAGACGCTTAACAAAGAGTGAGTTCTAAGCCGCCAGTTGCAAAGCAACCTGCATTGTTGGGCATTCATAAATGCAAGTGTTCGAACTTTGACGATGTACCATGTTCCAAACTACATCGGTAAAGTTATTGATGCGCAAACAAAAGCAAACTGCGCATCGCTAAGGTTTTTGATGCTATATTTTATTATAAATTCTTAACAACAAAGGACAACAACAAAAACGCCGGATGCGCTAATTCTTTTTTCAACATTATTTTACTTATTTTTTGATCTGTTTTATATTTTAAGGAGCAAAAATGGACGCATGAAAATCGTTCCAAAATATCAGAAATTGCAAGGTATTATTGCTTTGTAAATTTATAGAATGCAGGGTTGCATTGTAATGATACGATTGCGCAACGGCATCATTACAAAGTATTTTGACGTTTTGGAACTCACCTAAACTCTTGCTTTTCATGACTCGGCAAATTCCGTTGTCATGCGGATGGCGCCACTCGTGTCGGTTGGGCGGGAGGAGGGTAACCGTTGGGCTTATTATTATTATTGTTATCCGTAGGTAACATAACCATCAATGTTGAAATCGCTTCAAGTCGCGTTGCTGAACCATCTAGGCTAGGTGATCTCGTCTATATAAAAGTTTGGAAAAGATACTTATTGCAGTTAACACTTCAGACACTCTTGAATAACAGGTGTTGCTCGAAAATATAAAAAAATTAAATTTTGAAGGAATATAAATCCCTATAGTCCTGTAAATATGAATATTTTGAATTTATTACGTTAGCATAGGGTTAGGTTGAGATCTCGCAGAGACCAATTATCATCTTTCATATACATATACTAATCATCTTTGACTGACCAACCGCTGAACCGATTTCAATTCTGTAAAGATTTCGTGCGGAAAATTTTTGTAAAAACTCTGTTTCAGAATTTCCGACCTAAGTTGTGTCATGATATGCCTCAAAAAGTTTACGGCGGGAAAAGGACAGATGTAAAAATAAAAGGCGAAGGTAAGGTTTTACATAATATCATGGAAAGAAAATAATAGGCGTACTCTATTTGACTAAAAAATACATGAAAAATACTAATTTCAAGGTTTTCCTATTCGTGCAATGACACAACAGCAAAACGCATGCAAAAAAAATATGTTACGATAGTAAAAATATCCTTTACCCAAACCTCCAAACGGAAGGGAGTTAGATTGATTTAAAAAGAATAAATTTTTGGAAAGAGTTACAAAATTAATAATTTAAAATCTAGTATCAACCTAAAGAAAGTTTAGATATCGAACAGTAGACATTACTAAAGAGTTATCACCAATTTGCAATATATACGTGTAAGTATATAATAGACGCTTTGTTGCCGCTGAACAGGCTAAAAATCGCTTCAACGGTAACCAAACGGATAGTATACGATGGGATTAACAAAAAATCGGTAAGTTGACCAGAGAAAAAAAAAACAAAACAAAAAATTATTCTTTTTGTAATTATTCGTAATCGTTTTTATCTTCTCTACATAATCGCCATTGATTTCAATGCATTTCATTAACCTATAGAAGAAGAATACAGAAGTGCATCTGAAAACAGTCTTGCAAATCTTGCTTTTTAAGCTTATCAAGTTTAGCTTTAACTGCATTAATTATCTCCTCGTTGCTTTTAAAGACCTTTCTTTGAAATTTTTGTTTAATTTTTGAAAATAACCAAAAATCAAAAGGAGCTACACATATCTGGGGAATATGGTGCTGGACGTATTTCTTCGCAGAGATCGCAATTAAAATTACTCGTTATTTCAGCAGTGTGGGATGGCGCATTGTCATGATGGAAAAAGTAGCGCCTCTTTCTTCCTGTTTTCTAACAAATTTCTGAAAACTTTTGGGTGTACCATTTTGCAGTTACCGCCTGGGCCTTTTTCAGTGGAAAGCAGCTACGATTTTAAATCGGGGTTTCTGGATAATACTTATAAAACCAAGATGCTTGCTAGACTGACCATTTTCGAATTTGTTTAGGAAAAGTTGAACAAAATGCTCGAGCCTCTTTTTGGGCCTCATTCAAAATTCGTGATACCCATCGGGCAGATTTCTTCGTGTACCTCAGATGATTACTTAATATTTGCGATACAGCCCAATTCATTAGCAATCATTTCTTGTGCCAATCTTCATCAATTTTGGACTTCACCAGAGCTCAGCAGTGGAAGATTTTAGCCGACCTTCTCGGGGCTCTACGGAAAAATGTCCGGTCTGGAATCTTCGGAACCACTTAAAAGTCTTTAAAGACGGTGTAATCCAGATGCAATTTGGCATTCACTGAATATTTGAATTGGCAGTAAATTACACCGAAACCCGATGCGGACCACACGGCGAATTTCCGTTTGCGTAGCACCTCATCGTAAGAGTGTTTTTGTGTTGGATTTCAAACCTGACGCTGTTTTTAGTGTTGATGTTAGTTTTAGGTTAGAGGAAATTAGCTACGACTTCAGAAACTCTCAATAGTGCCGTGGCAGTAAAAACTATTTGTTTGATGACAAGATATATTTTGTTATATCTTAGTTCAGTACCAGACCCATTTATTTCTTATGCAGTTTGCAAAAAGCAAAGCAGGTATTGATGATGTTAATATTCTCCTCTCCCCCTACTACCACTGACGGCTACTGTATGGAAAACTTGCAAAATGGGAGTGTAGTCTTCTATTCGAACCGTAGCCGTTATCTGTTAATTCGCAGAACTATGTCAATAAATCTACATATCTCGTAGAGCTCCTCGTTCCATTGTTACGGTATTCCATCGTCTGCCAAAACGCAAAGTATCACATCTCGTAAAGCAGGACGAGAATGAAAAATTACTTGTAGAGTTTGGTCTTTGCTCGTCCCAATAGGAATTTATTTTTCAATTGCCTGCTCAGTCCGGGTAGTAAAAGTTATTATGCGTAGCTGCGTAGCATTTCAAGGCTGACATTGTTGTTTGTGTCAATGCTGTGTCCAAGATAGACGAAGTTATCTCCGACTTCAGAGTTATGACTGTCAACAGTAACGTGGGAGCCGCTTCGCCAATGCGATGACTGTTTGTTAGATGATAGGAGATATTTCGTCTTGTCCTTGTTGATTACAAGAATCATGTGCTTTGTTTCCTTTTCCAGTCTGGAAAATATTTGTTTTATTTTCAGCGATTGAGAAATCAGGATCGCCATCTTTTCGGTCAGCTCCTCAAGCACTTCATACTGTCTTTCCTCTTTCTTTCTTTGAATGCACGTGAGACTTTATGTTAATATTCTTGGACGGTGGTCATGTCAGCCTTTGTAGAGTCTCTTATCCGGGTATTGCTTACTTTTTCATTGGAGCTGGGTTTTACTTTGCGATCCGTAAACAAAACTCACAACCTCACAAAGAGAATAGATATAAATTTTGCTCACATTTAGCGAACCGCTTGTTTCTAAACCGACGCCTGGTCGCAGTCGCACCTCTGGTGAACAGACGTTGTAATTAGACTTCAGCGAACCCATGACTCGAATGTGTGGCAATGGCTCCACTCAAGCTTTCTCTCTCTCGGTCCCAAGGACCCAAGGCTCAGCACCGGTTGGTTACCGCATCTTGCACAAGGGGTGATCACATTTCCAGTATGTGCGACTTAGCCCAAGAGTAAGGGTTGGGTATAGCCCCTCTACTGTAACTGCTTACGCAGAAGCTGGACTACCCCGCAGTTGTATGATGTCAATATCAACGGCAATAAGCAATAAGCTCGAATCACTTTAATCTTTCAAAAAGGTCTTATATACTATCAATATGAGACTTATCCCACGATAATTGGCGCAGATTGAGCGGTTTGGCTTGAGAACTGGCAGACATCGTGATTGAATTCGGAGTACTCAGCAGACTGTTGAAGTGTGAATGAAAAGGTTAAAAAGCCTGTAAACTTTTCTGCAGTAGAGTTGCCGTCAGTCTTATTTTTTTTTTGAGAAAAATATATATAAGAACATAAATAAAGTATTAAAATCTGGCGATACAGATTTAGTTAATATAATTTTATATTGGAAAGTATTTTAGAATGTACATATGTTTGACAACTGTATTTTTTTTTTTGACAGTTATAATAATATAGGCATGCTTTTAACGTAAAAGTGGTCAAAAAAATTAGTATCATTAGTGTAAAAACTTTAATGCCGGTAGTCAATTGAACTGTTAAACGCACATCAACCAAAATTGAAATGCAAATTTTAATGTGCGGTATCTAATCCACTAGTCAAACTAAATTAAATATTAAGCAAAATTATATATATACTTTAAAGTCCTCAATTACTAAAGCACCCAGCTAAATGTTTTGAAATGTAACCTTTTGCTTTATTTTGTTATAAGCCGCAATACAAATTCATACAAGCAGACCGCCGGTAGTTATCTTAAGGTAAAATTAGTGTTTCGTAAGCTGCAAACGAGCGGCTATTGGAATTTTATTGTACAATAAGTTTCTATTTCATTTCAGTATTATTTCAAATATACTACATGATCACCGATTGCCCTCCAAACGCAACACAATCCTTCTTTGTTGCCCTTAACGTAATTTAGCTGTTGAACCGGCGGTTTCGTGGCCAAAACAAACACAAAAATATAAATCCAAAAATTCGCTAGAGTTGTCATTATACTCTTGTATATCATCTGTAAATCTAATACTTCGAGTGTATCTCTGGCTTGAAACACAAGCTTCTTGTAAATATCTGTCAGAAGTGGCGTAAAACTGTAAGACCATGCATTTGGTGAAAGACAAAAACCACATTAATATTTAGTAACAGATGTTTCAAAGTTTCGTGCCTCACACCAGTCTCTAATAATGTTATTGAGTTTAATTGTTTTAAGTGTTGATATTCCCGTCTCCAACAATATTGCCAACTGTTAGCATTTCATTATACCAAATGGTGTGCATTAACGTACATATAAACATACAAACAAACAGTTCAAAATTCTCGTTTGCTTATAGCTCAGCTTGCTATAGAAATTAAGTGGCAAACGTCGTAAGACATTTCTCACAATTGTATAAACGTAACTTTTCTGACTTTTTGCTCTTTGGTGTAACAATTGTATTAAATATATGTATATATATATATTTATATATAATGTCTGAATACGTACGTTTTGTATGTGTTTATGTAGAAATGAAACATTTTTTTCGTTTCCATGCCAACAGTGACTTACGCATGCGTTGCATTTACGCCTTACCTACCAGCATGTACATACATACATACATATATTTATCTGTATAGAAATCCCTCCTGCCATGTGAAACTGTTTTTGTGTGTTAGCCTCGATACACACCATAATTCGCAGCCATCAGAAAATAGGCGGAGCTTGTTCTCCTAGTAAAGTAGCTCTTAGTGCCATATTTTCTTTGAGAGTTCTTGTATGTGCATATATGCACGTGTAATCACCCGTTTTCGTTGCTGCTTTCTTTTACTTTGGTGGTGGATAATGCATTAGGACAGAAAACTGGTGAACTCATTGAACCCGAGAGTCTAGACGTTTGGTCTTTGGTTTATAGAAACCATATTGCCTGCTTCTATTTATGAGGAGTTTTTATTTATTTTTTTTTTATGACAGAAATACAGTAGGAGATGTTGACATTCCCTGCCGAGGGTCGATCGCAATTAGAAAATTTAAGTTAATTTTTTATTTAAACTAATTTTCTAAAACTTTTGGTCTTCTGAATGACAATGCTAATCACTCGGCTATCGCGGCCGCCGAATATGCATATATATCGATCATTTTACGAAAGGAGATTGTAGTTGAATAATCAAAAAAAAAAATGTAGATAATAAAATGATATGATAAATAAAGTAATGAAGCAATTGGGTTTTCACAATATTGAAAAGCTTTGCTCCAGGATTCGTCTTATTTCATTTAGAAGATACTTGCTGCAACATATGTCTGTTCACAGAAAATTAATCTTTGGTAGCAACGGAAGAAGTTTTATTTATATATATAAATTTAATATTATAATAAAATGTACTTTATTTTTATTTTATTTCATTTTAATTTATAGTCAAACCTTTATTATAATGTTACTGAGCGATCCAACTTCAGTATAACCAGCTGACGAGCACAAAAATGCATAATATTTTCTAATAGTTTTCTTCTTCTTTACAGGCGTAGACACCGCTTTCGCGAATATAGCCATTTTAACAACATCACGCCATTTATTCTTTCCTTCCGCTATTACGCGCCAATTAGAAATACCAAGTATAGCCACATCCTTCCCCACCTGGTATTTCCACCGGAGTGGAGGTCTTCCTTTTCCTCTGTTTCTACCGACGTGTAATTTATCAAAAACTTTCAAAGCTGCAGTATTTCAAGGCTGAAATTTTTGTCTGTGTTAATGCTGATTCCGAGATAGACGATGTTATCTATGACTTTAATGTTATGACTGTCAACAGTGACGTGGAAGTCGAGTCGCATATACCATGATTGTTTTTTTGATGGCTGGAAATGTTTTGTCTTGCCATCGTTTACTACCAAAACCATTCGCTTCGCTTCCTTGCTCAGCCTGGAGAAAGCAAAATTCGCGGCGCGGTTGTTGAACGCAGTGATGTCAATATCATCGGTGTATGCCCGCAGCTGTATAATTTTGTAGAATATAATACCTTCGTTTTCTCTTCTTGGTAAGGTCCAATAAGTTTGTTGACGGTGGGTTTTAGTATTTCACACAATATTTTCGAGAGGACCTTGAATGCGATAATGCGGAGGCTTATCCTACGGTAATTGCCGCAGACTGCTGGATTGGACAGAGTACACTTAGGTTCCAATCGGCGGGAATGTTATCATCTAGTAATTGCTCCGGTCTTGAAATCTTCTGCACATTCGTACCTTTTAATAGAATTTTCGAGCATTTGTTTGTTCGTCTACTTCTCAAGCTGCTCACACTTGCGCTTTCCTCTCCTTTTTTTTGTTAGTACATGTGTCATACTTTCCTCTTCAATTCTCGGTATTTGACCCACCTCGCTCGTGTAGTTGTCAACCGCAACGCTGCGAGGTACGCAGCCTGTTTTTTCTCCATTGCGGCACGGCAATTCTCAACGTTTCAATAGTTTCTTTTGGTGCGGTACGTAGGGAGTTTAAATTTTCGTCGCAAAGTTATCTTTTATCAGGTTCCCGTTTGGTGCTCTCAGAGCAGGAGAGCTAGTCGAGAAGAAAACCTTTCGGATGTCTGTTGTGATTGCATCTTTTCGACTTTTTCGATAGTTGCGTTGAAGATACCTTCCTTGCCCACTATAGCTTAAAAGGCGGCTAGCAGAGTTTTGACGTCGTGGCGAGGGAAGCTACTCATAAGAGCTCCATGAGAGACATCCTTGGTCAGATCGTCCTTCTCCTTCATCGGGGCGTGGGCGTGAATCAGCGATATGCTAAAAAATTTCGCTTTGATGCTGATTGTGGCGAGATGTTCACCCACCGGGATGAATGTCAGTACTCGACAACGGAGTCTCTCTTCCACCACGAATTCGACATAAAATGTGTGCTCCTTTATATGGCCGTTATAGTAAATGTCTAGGTTTGAATTTAGATCACATTTATATAGCGTGTCTCTTGATTCAAGCAACGCCCCGTGGGACAACATCTCTGGTGAACAGACGCTGTAATTAGACTTCAGCGAACCCTTAAGCCGAATATGTCAGAGTGGCTCAACTGAAGTTTCCTCTTTTTTAGCCTAATACAAGGCTCCACATGGGTTGGTTACTGCATCCTGCACTAAGGTTGCTCACGTTTACAGGTTGCCGCTTCAAAAACTTTTTTGTTTTGTGACGAAAATTAGTTTTTACCAGTGGGTGTAATTATTTGTAATCTAGTTTTTAAAGACTTGGCTGCACTTAGTATTTGTGATTGGTGCCAAACAGCGAAAAGAAAGAAAGTGTGGGGCGCTGTCGATAACTTGGCTATAATCGAAAGGAGTGACTTCGTCAATAAACTAGTAGAATATACAGTAAATGCTTTCCTGTAACTTTGCTTCTACCAACGATCACAGCGTCGTCCATGACATGACCTAGATCAACTGCTGTCACTTAATTTGCTTTATTACATCTCGTGCAGTTCACAGTAGCATCGGCTAAGATATTCGCGTCCGTCCAAACGCAGATGACAATAAATATTACGGGAAAGTTTTCTGTCAGGACGGAAATTATAATCATCCCATCCTATAAATAAATAATAAATAGATTAGTAGATTCGTTTGGCTACAGTAAATGCCGCTGTCGATGGAACGTGGAGTTGTACATGTTATACCTTGACATTTTACATAGTTTAGCGAGTGAAGAAACAGCGGCTATGCTGGCCAGACTAGAAAGAAACTCACAGTTCTCGCCAAATATCAAGGGATTAGCCTCCTCCTGTCTGAAGTTTTGTGCGAAAAACTAAAACCCATCGTTAACGAACTGATCAGTCATTATAAATATATGATAAGGTTTTGAAGACCCACCATGGACCAGATACTTAGATGGGCTAAATTCTATAAATTCGACTTGGAAAAGGGATGGAAACACACACAATCTATTCTCGGTTTTCAAAACCTTTGACAGCGCTATTTATAGAGCTAACAAACTTTCCCAAAATATGGAAGAAGCGAAGAACTAGCCTCGCTTTCCTTTTCTACTTTCGTAATCGTATCATTGTAAATGCGACTCAGTAACTGGGCCCAAAGAAATCTCCAGGCTATATCCTCATTTCACCAAAAATGCTGAAAGAGCTATCAAGAGCTGCTCTCTAAACTCTTAAGAGAAGGTCGCAGATAATTGTGATAAACGAACCAGGTATAGACCACACATAGGCGTCTCCTTACAGACTAATAATCCTACTACCCAGTCTTTTCAAATAATTCTGCTATCAAAAATATATCCTTTTCTCCTTCATAAAAAAGTGATACCACAACCGAATTACTAATGAAATAAGGAAGGCATTCGAGTTGAAAGAGTATTGCGGCGCAATATTTCTTGGAGTCACATAAGCATTCCACAAAGTTTGAAAGAAATTATACAAAATTTATATAGCGATGCTTACCCAGTACTATAATATATTTTAGTCATATCTGTCTAACAGGCGGCTTACGTAAAATAATCGAAGTTTAACATTCAGAAGTTTCTAATAAAAGTGATGTTCCTCAAGGTAACGTTCTTTGGCAAAGTACGTTAACTTTCGCGGATAACACAGCCATACTGTCATTCTGGTTCGAGTTCTAGCTCGACCAACATCTAAAATTATAAAAAAAATAGTTTTTCTAATTGCTCCTCGGCAGGGAATGTTAAGCCCTCCGATTTTATTTCTGATATGAAGCAAAAAGCCCATCAAAGAAATAACTCGGCCCTTCGGAAACGGCTTAGAATAACCTGTAGGTCCCTTCATTTGTTGCAAAAACGTCAAGACGCATACCACAAATTGTAGAAGGAGCTTTGCCTAGAAATCTCTTCAAGACGCCAATTGGGGATCATTCTTATAGAAGAATGGTTGGCAAACCGGATAATTAATTTTAAATAAGTTACATTTACATTACGCCCACAAACATGTCCTGCAATTAGATTAAACGGACCGTAGTACTTTCGTAACGTAAACATTACCTTGGTATTTTACTGATTAAGCCTGAAGTTTTAAGAAGCAGAACGAAGTACCTAATGAAAGTGAAAAATTTTCCTAACCCATTAGGAAACGCTTTGTGCAACCCATCCAGGACTGTGGCGAAAAGATGAGAGTGCCAGAGTTTGGAAAGGGCTCTGAGTTAACTCAAGCCGGCACGTTTTAATTTAGTTTTAAGATTTCTATACTACTGTTAGGCTTAAGTTGATAAAAGCAGATTCAGTAATAAATGAATTAAGGATAAAAAAATACCACACAATATCAATCCTCATTACTAATTTTTGATATTTAATTCTTTATCGGTATATTTTCGTCTGATGTTTTGCGATATAGTCCTTTTCCTATCATGGCCACCTTAAATGACCGATTGTCTCACATTCTTATTCAATTAAAAACATAATGCTTAGCATAACATTTTTATGGCATCTGTTCACAGACTTTACCAATGAGCTTGTTTTGCCGAATATTATTTAGTAACACTTCTACTCTCCTACTATGTGTCATTTCAAACATTTTATACGTGTACGAAGTGCAATGTTTTTTAACTACTAAGGATAGGATACACGTTAAAATATTGTTTGTCTTTTATTTATGACGACAACCTGACGCTTGGCGTCATCTGCTGTTGGAGATTCCGAGAAGTCTGTTATTCGTTGTGTCTACTCACACAAAGGTGGCGCTACACTAAAATTAACCGAACATTCGGTTGTACTCACATTACATCTCACTCAATAGCTCAATGCTAAGCAAACATGTATCCACATATATTTGTAAATTGGTATGAGCGTCCAATATCGAAACGGCAAATTTTCACTTACGGTTTCTCTTCGATAAAGAAACTTCTCACAAATACTGTCACAAAATCGCTAAGTACTCGCCAAGTCACATTCTTCTCTCCACCAACACTTGGACAAATGTATTTTATCATAGTGTTAGTGTGTCCAATTGAAATGTGTTGGTAGAGGGTTGTCACTGCTCAGAATAACTCAGAAGGATGGATGAATTTGTTATGTTGGATTATTTGAAAATTCCGTTAGTTATTTTTCATCAAATCGAATTAGAAAATTTTAAAACATAACATTCCCTTACACATACATATGTATGAATAACAGGATTCTTATTCATACAAAGTATGTACGGCAAGAAATCGGTTTTTATCAATTGGTGTTGCCGATCGAATTACAAATATATTCAATGGTTTTATTTCCCAAAAACATAAAAAACAATATAGGTATTTTAAATAGTTGGTTGTAGCGGGTGTCTGCTCATAGGTTCCACTCGGCCTTCGTACTTCCTTACTTAAGGCATTGAAAGTTTTTCACAGCAATTGTTAAGTGCATATCTTACAATTAAAAATTTAAATGAATTCAATTATTATTTATTAAGATGTCTTCTCAAAAACTATTAATAAACTCGCTTCCATGCCAGACAGATAATGATTTATAGGCTGATAACTGGCGGAAGTGAAAATGCATTACTGCCATTCGCATGTTGGGGTATTCAATCACTTGACTGATAATACGATAGCGGATATGACTTCTACAAGGAGCCCTACAGTGAATTTATCTACATAAGACCAATACATACATATATGTACATACGTATGAGTATATACATATATAAAAAATATACAGGCAGAAATTTGTATGGATTTGTAAACGACATTAAAAAATATTGTATATTCGAGGGACTACAAGAGGATTCCAATTTGTTTGAATTTATGGCTTGAATTTAACATTGACATTTATTTCCACTTAGGAAAAAAACAAATACATTATTTATAATACTTCAATAAAGATATTTATAAAGCAGATAATACTGTGTGCTTGTCTTTACATGGCTTATACCATTCATTTCATTGGTCTCACTTGGTTTTTCTTTCTTTTCATTTTGTCTTGGTTTATTCAAAAATGTTTATGTTCTTGACGTGTCTCATCAATTAGGTAGCCCACATTAGCTTTGGCCAAGTTGCAATGATTGGTTGCATTCTTATGGGCGGCTAAAGTCATACCGAGCCCAGTTGAGCACTTGTAGACTCAACTCTTGTTTCTTCCACTTGAATTATATAAACTACGCACGTATTCCTGTCTGGAGAAGTATTGAAAGATGCCCATTTATATACATACCGTGTGTTTTTTTGAAGGTTGCCGGTTTTACTAGTAGATGTCGCTAGCAATATGTATAAATTTCTATGATTTGGCATGAATGTAATTTTTTTCTATTGACATTAACCAAAAAAAATACGCAAGTCACATTCCGCCAAAATAATAGCGTAATATTTGTTTACCTCAGTGAATATTTCGAGTTTCGTTCCAAGTAAATCGCATTTGCGGCATTCGTTGCTTTTCTTATTTCATCAGAAGAAAAAAGCAGCTGAAGCTGGTGAGCATGCTCCAGTGATTAGAACATGTGAGACATGGTTTCGTCAATTTTAAAGTGGAGATTTCGATTTGACAGACAATGAACATCCTGGTGCAGCGAAAAAGTTCGAAGACGAGGAATTGCAGGCGTTATTGGATGTTGATCCAACCCAATCGCAACAAAAATTGGCAGAAACACTACATGTGACTCGAGGAGCAATTTGCCAACGTTTAAAAACCATGGGAAAGATCCAGAAGTATAGAAAATGGGTGTCACACCAGCTGAAGGATAGACAAATGGAAAATCGAAAAACCGTTTGTGAAATGCTGCTTCAACGATTCGAAAGTAAATCTTTTCTGCATCGAATTGTCACTGGGGACGAAAAATGGATTTATTTTGAGAACCCGAAGCGAAAAAAATCATGGCTTTCCCCTGGTGAAGCTGGCCCATCGGCTGCAAGGCTAAATCGCTTTGGCCGTAAGACAATGCTCTGTATTTGGTGGGGCCAGTGTGGTGTGGTGTACTACGAGTTGTTAAAACCTGGTGAAACGGTGAACACGGATCGCTACCGACAACAAATGAAAAATTTGAATCATGCGTTGATAGAAAAACAGTCGGAATGGAACCGAAGACATGGCAAAATTATCTCGCAACATGACAACGGGCCGTCTCATACCGCTAAACTGGTGAAAGACACATTAAAAACACTTAATTGGGAAATATTATCGCATCCGCCGTACTCTCCAGACCTCGCCCCGTCCGACTATCACCTTTTCGCATGGATGGGATACTCCCTTGCAGAGCAGTGCTTCGATGATTTTGAAGAAGTCGAAAAATGAGTCGTCGAATGGTTTGCCTCGAAAGAGAAAAAGTTTTTTTGGAATGGTATTCATAATTTGCCTGAGAGATGGGCGAAATGTGTAGAAACCAATGGTCAATACTTTGAATAAAAAGATTTTGAGATTCCTCTGAAAATTAAGTGTTCTCTTTATCGCAAAAAACCGGCAAATTTCAACTAACACACCTGATACATACACGTACATACCTCGTTCTATCCCAATTTGAAATGTAAATTTTATGTTAAATTTATTTCTTTTTATACAAAACGTATATAAACAAAACATTATAAATGTATAATAAAAAATTTTAACTTATGTTTTTACACTTTTGACATGTATGTATAAATGAAGGATCTTACAGTTTATTCTCACTCATTTCCGAACGGGGGTTGGATTTTTATGAATAGTTTTTTTTTATTTCATGTCAGAAATATACTTGGAGGGGCTGACATACCCTCTTTCCGCCTAAGCGACACGAGGGGCGCCATATCCATGACGTACGGAATTTACCGAGTCATGAAAAGCAAGAGTTTGTTAAGCGTCGAGATTTAAAACTGTTCAGCTACAGACAAACAAAGTCTTCAGTTGAAATATACGATTGATTATGCTATTAACGAAATTTAGTGAGTTAATTATTAAGAGATGAGTCTGAGTCTGTCAAATCAAAAGTGCTGTAATAACAATTGAAATCTTGACATATACGAGGAATTTGTTAAAATTTACTTCACCTAAAAGAAATGAGCTGTAAATCCGTCGGTTTGGAAGTTTTACTAAAAAACTCCCACCTAGCATTTCTCTGCGGCTAGCAAGTGTGGGTAGATTTATAAGTTTTAAGCAACTAGTATACTTTGGAATATTTTGGCGAGAATCCCAATTGACAATAAAAACTGTTTTTGAACGGACTCAATTTTATCAGAATGGACATTATAATTAGGATTCCACACCACTGAACCGTTCTCCAATGACGTAAACTAGAAAAACTAACTAAATGTTTTATTTAAATTAGTTTGATATAATTTTTGGAAGTAGTTCGGACCACGGCAAGGGCCTTCCCAATGGCAGTACGCAATGTTAATCACTCGGCTATCGCGGCCTCGAATATACATACATTGCATTAAACCATATTTTTAAGATTTTTATGTGATACAAATTAATAATATATAAAACATTTATTTTATTTCTATAATAATGGAGTTTTTTACCCGCTTTTGCCATATATGTCCGCCCGTCTGTAAGCACGACGACTCAAATAAAGATTAAAATATTTTAATGAAACGTGAATTTGTCATTTCCTGGATCCTAAGTTCGGACGGTTAAGGAAATAGATGGAATGTACGAAATAATTTAATGACTAAATGTGATATTAAAGTCATGAAGCTGATGATGTGTGGAAAAAATTGGATGCTTGTAATTCCCATAGTCTAGTATAAACATGAATTGAATATGGGTGTAATCGTGCAAAAACTACGCGCTCGTCCAATACAACAGGCTTTTTTCACCCCTGGTTTGCGTAATTAAGGCATTAACCAAAAAAAAAAAAAAACAAACAAAACAAAAATTTTTAGGTATGCTACTTTTAATGAGGACTAAAGTCCTACTTCCTATATAACAAACGTTCTATTTGCGAATGATCTGCGGACCTAATATAAATAAAAGCCACTCAAATTTAGTATTTATAAATAGTTTATAGGTTTATAGTTTTAAAAATGTAAAATGATTTGGGTTGGCCATTACCATCTAGGTAACTGAGAGGTCTCTTGCCCTAATAATACCACCTCTGAATCCATCTCTGGCTATACATATACACATATCTATGTACATATATTATGTATACAATTTTGTATATATACTATAGCTATGTCGTTGGTAACAAAACGCACTACTCCAAAATACATTTGTACCGAAAACTACTTAACTTGGCGGCAAATATGATTTTATTATCTTGTGTCATTTTCTGTGTTCTAGCCAATCCATCGCTATCTGAGGGTTGGCTACTTCAATGTCCCCTGCCTACTTTGTTTCCTTCGTTCCTTCACTTTAATTTCATTACAATTCATTTTGTAAATGTAAAAATGTTAAAACGAAACTATCTACAAATGACTGCTGTACCTCCAACTACAAGTAGCTTTCTGTTTTCGTTTTTCCTCTATGTGATGTTCTCTATTGGCTGCTGCTCTCACTTAAGTTCACATGCGTTTCACTTCTCTTGTGCAAAATCTAGTAAAAGTTTCATTCAAACTGGTTAGACTTGTAATGGTTGTACTCATACACGTACTACCAAGATTGGTATGTAGGTACATACGTTGGTTTGTTTTGCAAAAAAAAAAAGTCAAATGGAAATGGACTATTTCCATTATCCAAATGAAAAAATTACGGAACTATTCATGCACAACATTGCTCTATTACCCAAACAAATGAATGGTCTGGCCTGGGGAGTTTTCTACTTGATAAGTAGCTGACTTTAGAGTAGACAGAGGCATTCCATCGTACATTGTACTTGGTACATATATTAAACTAAGGAGTGCTTGATAAATGCTGTCCCATTTCAACAGACAAGCATACTATGGTATAGTCGCATATAAGATGTTTTAACTTGGATTTTGAATTTCATGACTTAATACGTACTTCATTTTTGGATATACTAAAAACCACAAAAACGCAGTTACAAAACAAGTCAGGACCAAATTTAATTCGATTTGATAAATGAGTAAAAAATAACGGTTCTGAAATAAGATTGTACAATAATTATAATACCGCTCACCTTCGCGTCTAAACATTTTTCGCGAAAACCCTATCCATTTGTCAAACTTACTATTTTCTGTCATTAGGTCAAGATAAGTTTTATCACTTGAAGTAATTTCGGTTTAAGCTCAACCGGATTCGGTACATTTATGATTTAGTGCATTGTAAAGCTCGGTTCCATCCGAGCTCGATCTCTAATTTATTACATTACGTACATATATTAGTACAAATAATATCAATATAGAATTGAAGAAATCACAATACTTTTCAAATAATTAATGCCAAGCAAAAATTTATATTTTATCAGCTCTTACACAATTGATTTTATTTAGAATTTTGGTTAATTAAATTATTTATTATTATAATTATTATTATAATTGGTGCTTTGTAACCGCTGTTGGAAATATTAGTATTTCAGGAAAAACACATCGAATTCGTGGTATTTTTTACTTTTTTGTATTTTTGGAGATATTTGCCAATACGCTTCCTCATATCGTTGTTCATAAGTGATAACCACCTTTGCTGGATTACCTTTATGGTCATTTCATAATTGGAAATATTTGTAGCAGTTCTGTTTTTATAAGACGGAATTTATTGTTCAAAAGCCTGCTAGAAAATTCACAGCTTTCCTAAACAATTTAACTAATACTCGGAAATATTCATGAACATTAAATTCTGTTTGGGATTAATTAATTTTAACCAATATTATATGACATTCAGTTGTTTTTGTTTTTACCAGAGAATTACAGATGACCGAGTATTTAGACTTTCATTTTAAAGGTATACATAGTTTAGTGAGAGTGGTCAGCCATTGCCAATGTAAGTACGAGTACATATGTATTTCCAAAACGCATCATCAATACTAAGTTTTTACAATAGTGTACACATTTCGGAGAGGTTGCGGAGGAGTGAATGAATTTTGTCTTTGTCTAAGCTGAATTTACCATTAGTTCTCGCTTCATTTGGTCGCATGCCCCACAGCAACGAGCTGAGCTGCATTTTAATTAAAGCCGATGGTTGAATTGTAAATATGCATAGTTATTTGCGTGTACGAGTATATACAAGCACGAACACAGATACAGACATAGATGCAAATACAGTGTTCGCCTTGGCGATTGAAAAAAAACTCGCGTATCGCTACTTGGAACTTGGAAATACTGCAACATTGTTGCAGCTTTACTTAATTGGCATTACGGACTGAATTTAAAGCATTCAAGTGAAACGCTTTGCCGGTTTTGAGTTTTGGTTGTGAATGCAGATTACTCGTTTGCTAATATGGCGACAATTTAATGGAACTATGCAAGTGGTCCGACCAGATGAAAAACGACTAAAAATATTACTAAAAAACCTGGAAAGAAGCGAAAATTGCAAATGAAACCAATAAAAATGTGCAAATAACTTCATGAGCTTTGCTGCGTCAATTGCCCATTTTTTCTCCGACTTTATTACGACAAGTAGCGCTTTTTGATGCCAAGGCGTATTTCCAACAGCTGGTTGTTTGCGAACCAACCGACCACCAACTGTCGACGGGTAATCGCGGTAAATGCAAGACTGCGACAATCGCAGCAGCAGCGGCAGCATTTCAGCGCAGGCAATGAACAACAACACTGAATGCATTGGTTATATGAAACCGACAATACGCCATTATTTCTGGTTCGTTCTCTATCAGTTAATTTATCCGCTTTTTGTTGTTTGTCCAAGCAGGGTGTGCATTTAACCGAGCGTTAATACTAAAAAATGCTAAATGATAGAATTGTTGCTTAATTAAAATCTAATAGCTGCAACAATGTTTCCACTGACCAACATTGTTGCTGGAGTAAATTTTTGGATGCAATACATTTCAAACATGTCTCCGATGCGAGTTTAAATGGAGAATTCAAAAGAAAGATTTGAGGAGAAATATGTCTTAATTAACGTTTACATAAAAAAAATATATATATATAGATCATGTAGGCACCTCAATTTGTTGGAAACACATCAAGGCATACCATGAATCGGAGGAGGAGCTCCGGCCGAAAAACGTTTCAGCTGTTACAAAACGTATAATTTATTAACCAAAATAATTCTTGTAAATTAGTTGACCGTAATCAGGAACAATTTTAGTTATTCTATCTTTTGAAATTATTATTTCCAACATATAGTGCAAAACCCTCTTCTGTTTGAGATTTGTCAATTTATTCAGCAGGAAAACCACTCTCTATTATTTCTTACTCTTTACCTGAACAACCAATATTTTCACATTAAATGTGACAACGTCGAATGGTTATATACTCGTATGTACAAGGCATTGCTACGAGCTGTAGCTTTAGTATATCTGACTTCAATTCATTATTATACAAAGCATTTCTAGTTCGCGCTTTAACTATGTATATTACAATATGTGTACTTATGTGTGGTATATTAATGATCGAAAATAATACGTACATCCGCACGTATAAGTATGCCATGGTCTTCTGTATTTCGATTTATCGGAAAAATTCTGATCGGACTAATCCGACGAGATATTAATTGGTGGATTTTGTTTGATTTTTAAAGCTTTTTATTTTTAAAACATAAAAATGTATAAAATGTAGATATAATGATTATTTTCTTCTAAATTAAAGGGTGCTTTTAAGTGCGGGGGCAAAAATTGAATTGAAGGAAAATCAATGTAAGTCGTTTCTAGAATTCATGGAATACAATTAGCCAAGTGTTAGCAATAAAGAACTAGGGTTCTACCTTTGGCTCGAGCAACATCTAGAACTATATATATATATATAATTGGCGCTTTGTAACCGCTGAAGCGATTTTCGGCCGAGCTCCTCCTCCAATTTGTGGTTTTGCGTCTTGATGTTTTTCCAACAAATGGAGGGAACTACAGCTTATACTAAGCCGCCTCCGAACGGCTGATGGTTTTTTTATGAGGAGCTTTGTTTCATGCCCGAAATACACTCGGAGGGGTGGACATTCCCTGCCGAGGGGCGACCGCAATTAGAAAATTTTACTTAATTTTTTATTTAAATTAATTTTCCATTACTGTTTTTTTTTGATGTTGGTGGCACCGGGATATGAACCCGAGCCTTCCGAATGGCAGTACGCAACGCTAACCACTCGGCTACCGCGGCCGCCACATCTAGAACTATGGAAAATTTATTTACCTGATTGTGGACGCGACACTCCCTGACGAGGAAGTCAACCCCTCCGAGTGTATTTATGGCAAGTAATTAAAGCTCCTCATAAAAATTCATCAGATATTTGGACGCGGCTTAGAATAAATTCAGTTCCCTCCATTCGTAATAAGAATATCAAAACGACAACGCAAAGTTCTTCCGGTTAGGTAAATTTTTTTACAACAAACAGTCTAGTGTTTCATAAATAAAGCGAAAACAGTAATCGCTGATGCAAAACAATTGAATTTTGATTCTTAGAATAGGATTATATTTTTGTTTGAATTTCTCGTTTACGATATAATTCCGAGTCGAAAATCCAAATTGTTCTATTTTAGAACAGCTCTTTATTACTTTTTAGGTTTTATATGAATGTTTGTAATAAGAGCTAATTAATAATTTGGACTATCACCTGAAAAATTTAGCATTCAATATAGAAATGTGTTTCTTGTGTTATGATAATTTCTTACTTACTTTTTCTTCGGTTACTAGTTCTGTATTTAATGCCTACACTGTGTTAGAACACGTAGAATTGTAGTTGTACATTTGTACGTGTATGTTTTTGTTTTCGCTGTCCCTCAGCCTACTTATGAGCCGTACACAAAGAAATGAATGAGTTGAAACCCATAAAATTATTTATGGATGTCATTAAATCATTATTATTACCCCAGTGACCTTGAATAGTTAGTTATGTTGCCGATGTTTTTATATCTTCCACCGCTTCCGTCAATGTCAGTGTTGGTGTGTTGTTATTATATGTATGCATGTTTGACTATGGTGTTACGGATGCCGTTATTTTTACCGTTTTCTTTACTTCTACCTTGTCCATTGATTTGCATATGTGTATGAAAACGGCTGTTTACAATTAGATGAATTTCCTAAATGATCCTTGTACATTTGTAATCGTGTATACTTATATGCATGTAAATTGCAAATTAACGAAAGTGGCTAAAACGAGAGAAAAATCGGATGGGTTATAAAAGTGGTCGTGGCAAAGATTACATATATAAAATTATGTATATGAAATGATGGTCAAAGTGAAGCTAATGGAACGGAAACAATAGTTCCAGAGCAGATGGAATGTGCATAAATATGATGAATGAACCTGTGCACTAATTCGATGCAAATGTCGGTTAATGAATGATTGCGTATTTTATATCCAATTAAAAGTAATTTAATATTTTTTATAGTGTCTTACAGATGATTTTTTTTAAGAAAGGTCATTACATAGAAAGATCTTTTTATATATATTTTTATTTTGATCAGAAGGTATTTCATGACTCTTGGAACTGTATAAAAAAGACAATTAGAAATTACTAGAATATGTGACACTGATTTTCAAATTGATATACTCATAAACTGATATTTCTCGAAAAAGAATCTCATCGAAGCTCGAATTTTAAATTCGATCCACTTAATTTTAAATACTCTGTATTAACAAATGATTTTCCAGCAAAGCTGCGTTAAATATTCATAATATGAAATAAAATACTACTTCCACATTCGAAAGAAATATTTACATTAAAATTTGTATAAAACATCGAAACACAAATGTCCATTTTCCTGTACAACCACAACAGCTCGTAGTGCAGTTCCAACTTAGTCTTACTATCCATTAAACTTCGGTTTAAACTTTTACTCTGGGTTACTAAGGGTAAATTAAATTTAATATACTTTTGCTCACTCACACGGCTTAAACTTTCGAAAAAGAAAGTTATACTTAAAATAACACTATAAACTTCTTATTTTAATTAAGAAAAAAAAAATATCTCATGGTTAAGGGCGAGGTGATTTAAAAATAATATAATCATAATTAAAATAACAAGACCAGAAGTTTCCGAAAATTGTCATTTAAACTACCCGCGCTGAATATTTTTGAGCACTTTTTTTTGTTAAGTTGGTATCACTCTCCTTAATTACTACGCCAAAAATGAGTGTGATCTGTCAACAAGTTTGTTTGCAGCAGCTGTTGAAATCAGTCGACCTCAGTTTCCTCTGCGAGTTTTCTTTTACGGCCTCAATCGAGTCGAAACGGGTTCCACGGAGTGATAACTTGATGAAAATTTCCGGAAATTGTTGGCCCACAATTCCGGCCGTTTATGACGGATGTTTTCGCTCAAACGCATCAAAACGCTCAAATAATACTCTTTATTGACCGTCTATCCCGTTAGAACGAATTCATGTTGAACCATACCGCGAATATCGAGAAAAAAAAAACAATTTCCGGAAACTTTCTGATCTGTGACTCTTCTAATATATATCCATCCTTTAAATTCAACAACCGAACTAGCAACTTCATTGGCTGATTTCCCAATATTTTTGTTTCTGAGGGACATCGAAAAATCTTACCGGTGACCGAAAACCAGTAACAGTCCGGACTGACCTGAACCCGAAACCGATCGCGGAAGGTCGCGATTACAATCCTCTTACACTAAACAGCTACAGATTTGCTCATCAGCTGCTATAAAGTTGCATGGGGAAAAGGAGAGGGAATTTATTTAATTATTTAAAGCACTCAGTAAGTAGGTTTTGGTACAGAAAAGCGAGTCAGAGGAATCAATGTTGGGGAAATGTGCATTAAAATCGTTACACAAAAGTCTAAAAGGGTCGTGCATTTCAAAGTTTGTTCTGCATGAGTCCAATGAAAGGAGCCTAAAGTGTCTAGATGATCTTAAATGGATGGTAAAGTTTAGGTCGCTACGTTAAGAGGTGGTTTGGATAATTAAACACCTTTATTGTGACAGTCAATCATGTCTTAATAATTGTTGCACATACAATTTATTTTCGGTATAAGAAAAATTCTTATGGTTCCTCATTGAATAAAATATGCCTTCTTCCGTTCACGAGCTCTCTCATTTTCTTATTTTCAGCTTCACCTGCCTTCTATTCTCAGATCGTTTGTTAGAAATAACCCTTAAATTTCTACCACAATCTTTTATTTGAAACAAAGTTAAATTATAGGCCTTGCATATATAATGATCCAGTAATTTTTTAACCGTCTAGCATGCGATTTTTTACTGGGGTTCTGATTTGCTATGTTTGAGCCAGCCTCCACTTTGCGTATGACTTTACAAATGTCATATTATTATTGCTGATCCGTACTCCCTTATTTGCGATAATGCACATGTTTTGAGCAATCTATCAATGGGGTTAAATGCTGAAGTAAATGGCTCAGTGGAAGCTCAAAACCACGAGTTGACATTGAAGTGGACTTTGATGCTGATTTGCAAGTAACACAATTACTGCATTCTTATGAACAGTGTTTTCTTTTTTCACCGATTCTCCAAGTATAACAGCTTCCAAAACAGTCTTCGAAGAAAATAATGATGAAGTTGCATGATCTAAGTAATTAGAATTCGGTTTCTATACCATTATTGTATGCTGTCCTACTCGAATGCAGTGACGTATGTATCTTTTTATTACACTTTATACAAGAAAGTTTTCCATCTTTCCTGCCATCAAAAATTGAAGCTTCACTGCTTGGGTTTAAGAAGTTTTGACCCTTTCTTAACCCTCACGTCGAATCTTGATGTGATCAACAATTATAGGTGATTTCCGTCCTTTCATTATATACATAAGTCAATATCAGATGCTATAGCAGCACCAGCTGGATAAGACATATCGTAACGATTACACATTTTCGATAACTTTTCCAAAGTGAAGGGGCCAACAACTTTCTTTTTACAAAGGATGATATTCCTGCATATTCTTCAGAAGATATTTCAGCATCAAAATCAGTCCGATCAAAGGGGGCTATGGCAGACGTGCATGGCTTAGGCTCAATTACATCGACATTTTCAATGTCTATACAATGAAATGTTCTTTGATTCTTAAGAAATTGATATTTCTACTTCGTACGTTTGCATACGTTTGCATACATCCATATGTCCTTTGTAACAAAGTGATACGTTTTAGCTCTCTGTAGCATTTTTTTTTATTTACCGATTTACAATAGCTCTTAATGAGCTTACTCAATCTTTTTCCGGTTATGATGGGAAGTGATACTTTTTTCATAAATGAATAATGCTGCAACTACCGATCTTACGTACATTCCATCCATAGTAAGCTATCTTATGAGAGCGTCATGTAAAACCAGCGGCGATTTGATTTTTTCCGTAAAACCGGCTCAGCTCATTTCTCGCTGTTATACAAGTTGTTGTATTGACTTTTTAAACTAATATGAAATAAACTAAGTAAATGTGTAGTTTTTTCAAAAGAAATGAAAACTAAATTCGTAATTAATTATTTATTACCATATAAATCACGTATATTTGATTCGTGTTTTTATTCGAACATATAAATTATGAAATATTATTATATGAATATTTAAAAGAATACAATCACACTGGCAGCTGGCAACATTTCATCGCTGTTAGCAGTCGGGTGTTATGGCTGTGCGGTATGTCAGATGGGTAGTTGCAGCATAATCCATTGGTTATGCGTCGTAGCTAACCCGCAATATTTTCGCACATCTTCATAAGTTGGTAAGAGATTAATTTTAAATTCTTCAGGGAGATTGATCTACAACTCGAAGTTTAGTTTTAGCTTGTTTCTATATTCAGCGTTGAAGTCATTTGAATTTAATAAATCAAACCATTTTTAAAAAATTTTGGAGTTCAATTCAATTATTTCGACCATATATCATTAAATACTTTGAGAGAAAAAAAATCTTAAATTCGTTAATATAAAATCGTGTTAAATCAATTCAGATCGTGTAAAGAGGAAAATATTTTTTTTACTCGTGTTAAATCAAATTTGTTTAAAACAAAACTAGCGCTTATCGCTCTAATAGCAAAACTGCAATTGACATTTTCGAAAAAGAGCTGAGGTGATTGAAACAAATGAAGCATATTTTCGTAATGAATGGGGGTTCTCAAAACACAATTGCTTATAAGTATTCGTAGGGCACAATTATTGTTGACCAGTACTTTTAAAGGGTTGAATTTTTGGCCGCCTTGTTTTAAAAATTAATTCAATTATTTTCTATAAATCATCGTTGAAGCGTTAAGTTGTCAATAAAGAAATATTATGTGGGAGTAAGAAAACATTATTTTTAATAAAAACGTATTCATTTCGTTTCACGTACCATTATCTACATATACAAATTTATTACTATATCTTCTAACGTCAGACATGTGACATATTTTTGTTGATTTAAGCCATCAAAACTCACATATCCTGGTTATTGTCAGCGAAACATAAACTTTTCGTTGGATTATTCAAGGTGAAATTTATAGCTTATTAACACGGGTAAACGTTTAATGATTTACCCAAGCCTATGTAACATACATTTACAAATAAATGTATAAGCGGACTTATTGTTTTAGAATATGTGTGCTTGCTTGATTCAATGTATTGAAACGCTACTTGCTGCTACCAGACCGACGAAAAGGTGGCAGTAGCGAAGACAATAAATTTTGGTACACGTTTAATTAAAATTACTCTCGAGTGGGTGGAAGGCGGAAGTAGCAATAATATTGTGGTAGCAACAAACAATACATACGTAAACACCGTATAAAGTTATATATGTACATATGTATATAAATAGCTTATGATACAATTATATATGTACATAAATGCTTCATGTGTGTAGCTATATGTGTATACGTCAGATTGTTTATATTAATAGTACGACCAAATATACTATGAATCCATTTAAAATCTCTGGAAATAATAAAAAACTAAAATAACAGTGCCTAGTGGCAAACAGGTCGTGAGTTGAAAAACCAGGCCGACCATTGTATAAAAATTTCTTTCTAAAAACGTTCGACACTCAATATTTCCGAGAGTATTTCTTTACATAATATTTAATATTTAAATTCAAATGAAACTAATTGATTAATTTATTTCGTTAAATTTTATTTATTATCTCTCTACGTAAAATTAAATATTCATACGTACATTAATATTTTCAATATTCAGTGCTTAAAATAAATATTCATGTGTAGATACACACATGTACTTATGTATGTATACGGAAAAACACGCAACACTCTCGAATTTCTTCATACAAACATACAGGCTCTTACTTCTTTCATTTCTTAACGAACCACGCCCTGTCTACACTGAAATCAAAGTGAGTGTGCGTCTGTGTTTTTCACTATATTATCAGATACCGACGGCAATGGCAGCAGAATCGGCCATATTGTGCTGCAACCATCAAACGCACATATTTCTTTCTGTTCATTTTCGCCGTCGGTCTCTTTTGTATATTAGCCTGTGTACATATCTTCATCACCAACAAAACCAAAAAAAAATCTACTTTTAAGAATAAATACATATGTATGTAGGTATATGTATGCATTTGTTTTACAATGAAATAAGTAAGTAGGGGAAGGAGAGAATAATGAGAATAAAAGAGGAGAAAATCCGAATGGATAGTGCAGCTAGAGAATAAGAATAATTCATGAATTTGCTTTACTTCAGTAAAAGTGCTGATGCAGGGTTTAAGGGTGGAATTACTACGTGAAAGCTAAGAGATTTTAGCATAGCTTAAAGTAATAATTTAAGGTTAATATTTTGTGCTTTCTAGCTGAAAGGTATTTTGTATTCTACATATATGGTTTTTCTTTTGCTAAACTTTTTGTTTTAGCATTTGTTGAAGGTAAGAAAAGTCTAGGAAAATATTTAAGGGTCAGTAAGTCAGGAAAACAAAGTTTGAGTGAAACCGAACTGTAGATACCAAATTTGATGAGTTCGGTTAATTAATGGGTGAAATGTAAAACTCAGCTTTATGGAACAAGGACGTAGTTATTGGCCGATTACACCTATGGTCAATTCATGGTCAATCTAGACTATGTGAATTATAAAAATAGCATATTACTGAATTCCGTAAAGAGGTTTCTGTTATATACCTATATTTTTCCCCAAAATGGGGGACGCCATATCCAGTCATCCTTCCCTCTTATTATTCTATTTAATGCGATCCTCCGTAAAAAATATGAATTGAATTGCGCATTGAGTTACTTTATTATCAAAATTACAGATATATTGTAGAGGGCGTTAACCTAGCCCGATTTCACCCATTCATTATAACGTTTTACTTGTGGTCCAAGAAATATGTGAATCCAGTTTCATTTAAATTTCTTTGTCCTTAGTTAAGCTATGGGGCACGCAGACAGACGGGTATAATGCTATGGCCTCATTCCATGAAGTTATGTACTTATATGTATATGTATCCATATCTATCTCAAATATTTTATATATGTATATACAACCCTTATTTGTATGTTTATAGTGCAGCCGAGAATTAAAATATTTGTAAGTTTTAGAAAATTTATTCTATTTATTATTATTCATTACTTATCGAAACTCCCAATTTCGCTGGTATAATGTTTCGCTTGTTTGGTTTGAAAATGTTAAGCTAAATTTGTAATTGTTAGTTAATTAAAAGAAAGGACAATAACAAGGGTCCTCTATAATAATTATAAATACCATGAATCCGATGCCTAACTGAATCAGTATCCGATATCAGTATTTGTTTTTAATACAATAGTGTGGCTCGAAATTGTCCGCTTTTACTCTATTTGTCTTACGTAAGCATTACAATTACACAAAATTACGGCTAAATTACGGCTTAAGGGTTAACCCCTTCACGCTCCAGGGAAACATATTTCCCTTCATTGTCGATTTGTCTATTA
Organism: Ceratitis rosa; assembly: GCA_037013455.1. NCBI lineage: Eukaryota > Metazoa > Arthropoda > Insecta > Diptera > Tephritidae > Ceratitis > Ceratitis rosa. The sequence continues at coordinate 1,604,459 of JAWMAG010000098.1, read as the reverse complement.
TTATTGTATCGATATTTTTTTTACAGAAAGTCAAAATAAGACGTATGTCCAATTCGGCAAATGTGTTTCTGAAGGAATAAAAAAATAACAGTCAAACTTTTGCAGAAGAATTGAATCGAAGCGCAAATTGTGCAATGTCCACTTGTGCATCACAAGTAAACGAAATTGTTTCTTAGAATACTATAACTAACTATTATTTTCTTTTACTAATAATTGTTTTGCATTACAAAGCAGTAAATAAAATACCGATATAATGAATCTAACTTTTCGTTTATTTACTTTTATGGTCCATAAGGAAAAATATTTTCCATGAAATTGTAGGAAACCTATATACTCGTACCTTGCTATGTGTTTTTGGTGATATTCTCTTACTTTACCCCCACAAAAGCTTGTATTGGATATCTTATGGTCCTGAAAGGGTTAATCATATTCGATGAGATACCACATCGTACATACGAGTATATATCACGAATGTATGTATATGTTTAGAAGCATACAAGTTTATGAATAAAAACTTTTTGAGTTATCCGACAGAAGAACATGGCAAAAATCAACTGCCACTGAATTCCTAAAAGGTGCTGAAAGTCAACAAAACTTTTGTTTCTTCATCTTGATAAAAGTTGTGCCATTAAATTGTTTGTCTGAGTAAATGACTCGCCTCGAAGTACTTTGGTGGTATTAACTTTATTAAAGGTTGCTTAGAACAACATAATTTAATGCGTAGTTGCAATTGTGAGGGGAACTGATATATGGTAATGGTTAAGCTACCTGTTGTCGTTGTATAGGCTACAATTCTGTTGTGTATGTACCTAGCGGAAAATAAGTTACGCACTTACCCAAACTTATTACATTTTTCGAGATTTTATTTTTTATGACAGCTTGTTATTCTGCTTTGCATTTTGAAAAGTTGTTTCAAAATAACAACGTGCAAGTGCTAGTGTAAGGATGTAATGTAAAATTTTGTTTTTCTTTCCTCTTTTGACTTTGTTCATTATATTAAATAATAATCCGCAGAAGCTTCTATGAAGGTTTTGTATATACTTTCATATGACAGTGAATTTATATATTCATGTGTCTCCAAATACTCGATTCCTTGTAGATAAGTAAGTGAGTTTATTTTTGCCAAACTTTTAATTTGATTCATGGTGTAAAGATTTTCGCTCTTAACTGTCATGGAAATGATCTTATTTGCGTTATACGCCTCATTTACGCATTCTTTAGCTTAAGTTACAATGCGAATAAATTATGTAAATTTATTTTTGCTTTCCTAGTACTGTTGGCGCCGCCTGGATAAATAACTATAAAACTGAAGAAATAATACAGTTAAGGAATTGAATTGAGCGAGATTTTTACTACCCTGGAATTAGAAATAGTAGAAATGGAAAGAACATCAAAATAGTAATTATTAATATTTGCACTTGCATACATATATATATATATATATATATATATATACATATATATCAATTAAATGTTTTGAAAAGAAGGAACAATAAAATATATATAGTAAAATTTTTGAAGAGTAGACAAGAATAAACTTAAGATAAGTAAGTTCATCTTTGGAAGATCACAGGTACGATTTAAACTTTAAGTCTTAACAAAGTCTACCATAAATGGTAATATCCCATAAAATTATAAAATGATAACGAGTTTCCAATTTTTAGATTCCTCTACAACTGTTATTGAAGACAAAATTACTTAAGTTTCAATTTAAGTACTGAAATGATATTAAAGCAAACTTAAACGAATTAAAGTGGTTTTTAAGTTGGTATAGGAAAGTTCTCTTGAATAAAAATAATCGCTTACTTAAATACATATATTTTCGTTGTATTAAATAAATGTATGGAGTTTTATATATTATATATAATACATGCGTATACAAACATTTATGAGAATGATTATATTGTTTACAGTGATAAGTACACAAATATCTATATATGATTTTGGACTTAGGCAACTGAAAGTTTTTTCCAACATAATTTATGACGCTAAAGTAGGATCTTCAATCCGTTTTTAAGATGGGGTTTAGATTTTGTAATAGTAAAGAGCTTAAAATTGTAAGATTTTTGATAATTAATGGTAATTATATTAATTAAAAGTCAAAATCAGAAATGAAGACGTGTTAGAACTAAATCTATTGTATTGCTTGGCATCTGTTTCACGTGCCGTCATCCCAAAATCTAGGTCTCAACTTTTCGGTTCTCCCCATAGCACTAACAATAAAATGAAAAAGCACACAAGTTCACCGTATGATCACTTGCATAGCTTTGTTTCGCACTCCCTAGAAAATAATTTTGAGATTCACAATGCCTGCTAACCAAAGTAATACAGATTCGCACATTTAAGGATATGACAGCTTTAAACGTAGCGAAAACGCTTTAAATCAACCTTGCAATACTGTTTCTGCATTTTCGTTGGCTTTTAATCGTAAATAACATGGTTTAGACGCATTTAAACTATCTTCCCAAGCTGTTTTATTATGTTGCCACTTCGCGCGTATTTGGAAACGAAATCGAATCCTACCAACCGCATAAATTATTTGGATTGACTGGAATTTTTAAACTTGTGTTATAAATCGTGAATAGGAATTTGTACATCACTAATGGTACACCAATTGTGGATGAAGTTGTTAACCAACCTTCACCAAATGCCAGATCCTTGTTTTCATATTTAATACTAATATATAAAGCAGGTCTGCTCAAAATCGGATAATACTCAATTCCTTCAAGAACTTAAGAGGATGGTGTGGCAGCGCATAATTTTAACAATTTTTGTAAGCTACCTCACATTGTGCGCTGCATTCCAAAATTTTAACTTGCAGATAGATTTGAAATAGCCATAACATTGCGTAAATAATTTTCTTTGCAAATATGGTGTGTTTTTATCAAGAATTTTGTTAACAATGATAAAAGCGCTGACTTAAGAGGGATCTTTCTTTGTATGAATTTCACCTTACGCTTACATATAAAATATGTCAAGAGGCTTGGATGCTGAAGCAAAGCAAAGATACAAACTTGGAATAATCAAATTAGCTCACGAATCAACCAAGCTATACAACCATGAATTTTCATACCCAGTTTCACCTCTCTTCCGATGAAATTACCTTAGCTGGTCCTTTTTTCCTCACATGCCCTATCAATTTGATATCTAATCTTGCATCTAATAAGCATTTTCAATCAACTTTTATGGGAGAGCTGTAAAACGGAAATCAAGCACCGAAGCATACGCATCGCAATACTTACTCCGTTCGCCAAATACACAATCAAAAATAATAAGTAAGGAAGAGCTTAACATAAGTGGAATTAAGTATAGCAAAGCTAATTGCTTCGGTAATTGTTTTATTGGAGATAAGAAAAGGAACGAAACGTGCTTTAGTAGGTATATGCGAGGGAGCAGATATGGCTGAAGTAAATGTAGTGAATTTAGAAGAAAAAAAAAAGTCTCAGTGATGAAAATATTTTTAAATATATTAATTTTGCATATTAATATTGTGTGATTCTATTTGATCACCTCTGGTATCTAATATTTGTTTAATCATGCGAAATGGAATATTTTTTATTACTTCTTCGAATATATAAAATCTTGGCCCCCTTCCCGGACCTGTGACATACAATCCCAAATTTTCAAAAGTTCCTTTTGACAGTTATTAAGCAAATTGATTGCAAGTTTTTTGATCTCGTACGGCGCCAACCAAGTGTCCTCATTGCATTAAATTTCTTAAGTATTTAAAAATACTAAAAGAACTTGCTGACATGGAGAAAAAATTATCATTATCATCATTTAAAAAAAATTCAACACATCAAAATTTATCATATAGAATATGATAGTTTTAATAATTTAAAAATTTGCTGTCGAACGAATAGACTGATTGCTAAATTAATCACTCTCGATTACATACATTCAACCAGTTGATGAACAAAATTATTATAACCATTCATAGCGTACGGTCGGTTATAAGACCATATATGCAGCATCAACTTTTATACGGCAAAGTTAGTAACGTGGAAGGTATGGCAAGTAAACGCGCTCAATTACGCGGTTTATTTCATTTCTCAACAACTTAATCCGTAAATTTTATATAACGTCAGCAAACGCAATAGCAGGGGTTGAGCTTAAGTACTGAGTTTAAAACCGACGAAGACATGATTTGGGTATGCTCGAATGAATTTCATATTTGCATTTGAGCACATATCTAAAGGCTAAGTAAATGTACACATATGTGTAATTACATTCAACTTCAGTTACTCGTATACTCGCATAAAATCCTTTTATCTCTTTGGTTTCATCTATTGACTTTTACACCAATATCGGAGTCGTGCTATACAAAATTCTGATATTATTTTGGAGTATATATATATAATATATAACTGGTCCAAAGTAAGTTTATTTTTGAGCACTTGTTGGTGCTACTATTGTAACTCAATCTTAATTTTTGAAATTAAATAATGCCTCTCAAAATATCCTCTTTAGGTTTCAATATAAGCACCCAAAGGTAGTTGGCATCTGATATTTCACTCACGTACATTAAACAGCTTTGATGGACAGCCGCTCGTTTGTAATAACACGGCTTGGTAATTTTTATTGCTCATAATCATCCTTTGGAACGCTTATTTACATATATGATACACGAGTATACGAGCACAGCTGCCTATTGACCTATAATATCGAGAAGAATTTGTTGTGTGTACGGGCGCAAGTCCTTTGTTGCCTAACAAATTGCTCAAATGTTTTTACGTAAATATATATACATAGATATGTATGTTGATTGTAAGATTCTAAAAGTTTTTTTTTTTAAGTTAAAAAATTTTAAATTCATTAACTCAATGTCATTGTTATTTTATAACTCTGTACCCTTTCATATTCAGCCTCTGATTCGTCGACATGGAATTTTCTATCGCTTTCAAGTTCATTTCATCACAAAGTACTTCTTATCATTTCATGTTTATTAGAATAACATTGCTATTTCACCGTGTGCTCTTTTATCCATTTCGCATGATTAATGAACATGAAAATTAAAGGTTGACTTAACTCTGCTGAGAATAATTCCCCTTTGCCGCCCTCAACAGTTTTTAATAATCTGCAGTCAATAGACTTTATATTTTATACTTGTGGCATTGCAGGGGAAGCTTTTCTAAAATCGTTTCAGGGATTACAAAGCGCAAATTACATAAAATTACATATACATATACATATACATATACATATACATATCAGTTTTCTATCCTTTTGAAAAAACTACACAATACCTTAGTTTATTTAGTATTATAATAGTTTAAAAAAGTCAGTACTGGCAACCTTATATAACAGTGAGAAATGAGCCGAGCCGGTTTTACGGAAAAGATCAAATCGCCGCTGGTTTCTGTGGGACATCCGTCAGTAACGGCATGTGCGAGCGGTGACAACTTGTTATTTACACGGCGCTCTCATAAGACAGGTTGCTATGGACGGAAGGAATGCAAGATGGGTAGTTGCAGCATTAAGAAGAATTTGTGATCGCTATGGATGCAACAGTATCGTCAAACATAGTATATACGAGGTATGTAGCTAAGTTGCCTACCCACCATCTATGCTTTTATTTATAGCATACCAATTTTCGCAGATTTGTCGTCAGATCCACTTTCCAGAAAAGTTATTATATTGGTAAATTTAGGAAAAATCTACTAAAAGAAACTAGTCTACTATCTCTCCTTAATTAATTACTAAATTCGACAAACAAATTCTGACCTAAAATCACTTAGCCAATTCCATACGCTATGTGGAAGGCGACCGTGTGGGTTGGGCGGGAAAAGGTTGTTGGACTTATAATTATTATTATCTATATATCTATCCAGCAAATCAAATATTATAATCAATAGCTGAAGAATGCATGCGCTGCTGTATAGTCTTGCTTAGTTTTATTACCTCCGAATAGAATCATAAGGAAACAACCATTGAGCTTCTTGTAGGCTGCGCTTTGAGTACTCTCCTAGGCTCTCCAATGTTGTACGAGTATCACTTAGTTCATCACGACTTTTACGCACACTTTTTCTCTTTACTGACATACTTTAATTTGAGCGTTCGGCGTTACGTTTTCTAACGCCAATGTGTAACAACGCGCGCCATCCCTAAATAATAGCGCTACGTTTTGACGTTTTATCATTCCCTTGAAGTTCGTATCATTTTAAGGATATTTTAAAAATTAGCTTATTTATTTCAACTAAGATACTACGAACTTTATCGGCCGGCTAAGATGTGCCTCAACAGCTGAATTAATTTTTTCACCGATTATTTGTCATTTTAATTGCAATTTAAAATTTATTAGCCAAATTTTTTACTCATTTGCCCATTGCTTTTCGCCAGTTTCATCTCCTTTCTTTCACACTTTTATCCTTAAAACCTAATATTATCAAATAACGCGTTGTCAAAATTGAAAATTCTATTATCTCAACGTTGATGCCGCGTTATTGTGTGAACGCTGTTATAATCATTCACAGCTTGTCTACATTGTGTATTTATTGTGTGAAGGCTGTTATAATCATTCACAGCTTGTCTACATTGCAGTATTCTCAGCCCTAGATTTTGTGCGCTCTCATCGACTGCTCATTTCCTCCTATCTTAATTGCCGTCTATTTGCCGAATATCTACCTAACAGTGATTTTGCTTTTGGCATCTGCAAAGGATTTTTTTACTCAACCTTGAACTTATTATGAACAAAAATGGGTTTAACAGCAAAAAAACTTGCTTCCTGATTTACTATCATAAATACTACACAGTTTGAAAATAGATTTTGTTCCGATTTTCTGCTTAGTGCAAACGATACATCTACGCGCCAACAAATCTTTCCTTCTAGAAATCTACATCACAATTTCCAAATACAGTACTTATGGCATATAAGAAAGTTAGAAAAGGCACATAAACTCTTTCTTGAATGCGTCCTTTCGATTAAAACGATTAAAAGAGGGAATATTTTTTATGTGAGCACCAAAATATATGTACATAATTCTATTTTTTATAAAATGTGTGCACTACATATTTTAATAGTTTCCACCTTTAATGAAGGAGATGAAACAAAAAATTATCATTAAAATAAATTAACAGAAATTAATAATAGGTGTTTTCTTTTGGACCCGATCAGCAAACACATACCGACTTGGATTATTTTCAACTAGATTTTATTATGTCGAAACATAAAAGAGTTTGTTTGTGAAATTTTAACATAAGTGATTAGCGAAATAAATCAGTTATGCTGAGAATTTTGGGTAAATAATTAAACTTATTTAAAAATAGTCATAAATATGAACTATGAACTTCGTGACTGAATTTCGATATATGACAGAAAATGACGGGTATTTTCCGTGGCCTATTCATAAAAGTACGCGTTTTTTACTCTGAAACAGCATTAGTCGGAGTATTATTTAAGCGACCTCAACTCAAGCCCGTTAAATTTACTGAAACTGTTTATTGTTTATGTTTATGTTAATGTTTTCCATGTCATACGATTACCTACCTAACGTTCATGTCGGGTGCAAAAGAAAACGCGAAATTATCAAAACGGAAATTAACAAAAAGACAAGCAATAAATTTATAGGAGATTAATTAATCCGGGTTAATATTATGCATATATAATATTTATATTCATTCAAAAGTAAAGGCAACAACTTGAAAGTTTTGTTGCATCAATTCTTTGCCATAATACGTACAACTTGTTTTGTCCAAAATTAAATGTATTGACATCAATAACTTCTAAAAACTTGTATGTGCCTTTTGATCATTATGTTTTCGAGCCACTTCTTAAACTTTTCTAATCTGAACCCTCATCTTCCGTTTTCGTTTACTCCACCGACAAAATCATCATCTTCAAGAAACTATCCATTTTTCTCAATGGAAAGAACTTTCGATTCTTTGTTATCAGCTGTTTCTATTGGGTGTATGCATTAATTTGTGCGGTTTTTTTTCGAAAATTAAGACTTTATTGTGAAAAAATTGTTATACATTTAATATTCAAAGTATCACAACTTCTCCGGCTTGGAGGTCAAGAAAGAATCGAGCCAATTTCTGATACCCTGTTCTGAAGTGAAGCGTACTCCAGTGAGGGCATTCTGCATAGATCCGAACAAGTGGTAATCGGAAGGTGCGACGCGACACCTCGCGTCTGGGCTATAAAGCGGGTGAGGTAGAACTTCCAACCCACAGATTTCCAAATAGTTTTTAACTGGCCTTGCAACATGTGGCCGAGCGTTGTCATGATGACAAATTATTGATTCGTGTCTGGCCGCATATTCTGGTCGTTTTTCCGCGATGGCTTTTTTCAAACGAATCAATTGTTTTCGGTAGAGGTCCCCATTGATCGTCTGATCCAATTTCAATAGCTCATATTAGAGCACACCCTTATGCTCCCACCAAATACATAGCATAACCTTGGCACCATTATTATAATGAATCCATTTTCCATCGCCAGTGACAATCCGATACAAAAATGACTTCTTTTGGTGGTGTTGAAGCAACATTCCCGACATGCAGAATCGACGTTCGACGTCTCTTGGCTTTAATTCATATGGAACCCAATTTCCAAGCTTCTGGATGAATCCTAATGATTTTAATCGTCTAGAAACGGTTGCTTGATCAACTCCTAATTCTTTTGCAAGTTCTTCTTGCATTTGGCATGCATCTGCGTCGAGCAATGCCTCTAATTTTTCGTCTTGAATTTTTTTGGCTGTCTGGGTCGTTCTCCGTCGTCTAAGTCGAAATTGCCACTTTTAAACCGTGCAAACCAATTTTGGCACGTTCGTTCGGCTAAAGCATGGTCACCATAAACGTCCAGTAAAATACGATGGCTTTCGGTAGCACTTTTCCTCATGTTAAAGTAATGAAGAAGAACTCCCCACAAAAACACTTTATCTGGTACCAATTTCGACATTTTCTAATGAATGAAACGGTACTGAAAACGACGCGAAATGACCTTTGAAATGAATATAGCCACAGATGAACACGACGCAAAATAATACTAGTAGAGCCCTCTCTTAGAAAACCGCACGAATTAGTGCATACACCTAATAATGTTTTAAATATTCGCCATCCTTTTTGTAGTAATTTTAAAAAGTTTTAGGTATGACTAGCTCGAGAAAACCTCTTAACATATTGTAATATAGAGATTAATATATTTTTTAAAACTGTATCCATATATCCTCCTTCTATAGCAAGTACTTGTACTTGAATGAAACACTTTCTGTACTGTGCTTTGAAAGCTTGGACTACGCCGGTAAACAAAGATTTCTTATTTTCTGGAGTAAAACTAAACGTATGGCATGTGTCTTATAACCAGTTTTTTTTTATTTCTTCGAATTTTGTTTGTTCTTTGATGATTTCAGTCTATATAATGGAAGTCATCCACGGGTTTTATTAAACTTGTACGAAGTAGAAACATTTTTACAATGAAAACAGTGAGGGTTTTTATATTTGCCAATTTGATTTCCAAAAAATCCATAGGTGTTGCTTCTGCTTACAAAATAACCCTAAGAGTAATTACAAATTCTCCAAATTGAATACCTTAAAAGTGTCAAAAATTTTTAAGTAAGGCTACCTTATACAATTTTTGTAGAGAGAGAGAGAGTAAAAGAATGTGTTACTTTTACACATGAGCGCGCTGAAAAAGAAACACAAAAACGAAATATCTTCCGTGTAGCTTTCGTTTGGTAATCGATTATGCTTATGCTTGCATTATTTTGAGTTTTCAAAAACTTGATGCCAAAAGAAAAATGGTTTAATTTCAAAAAAATTTAAAAAATTAAATTCTACTCGTTTCTTAGGGCAAATACTCTGTTTAAAAATTTAAAAAAATCACAAAGCGCACAAAATATGAGCATTTAGTGAGTGTACACAAAACATATCAAGAATTACTTTATACATATATAATCTTTATATTGGTGAAAACCGCATGAAATTCCATTCATTAGTATTTGAGTTTTTCGCAAACAGGCAGACGCCCCTGGAGACTTTGTTTTATAGCACCGATCCACACGACATTCGGTCTGTTAAGTTTCAGTTTTTCCTACACTAAAGACAGGGAATTTTTTTTAAATTAAAGTTTACCTTTGTACTTCTCGTCTGTGCAGCAAGAGCCTATAGTGCTAAAAAGATTAAATTATACTTATTGACTTAAATAAGCCAAAATATTTTTTTTCAATGTCTAACACCAGAATTTATGCATGGGAACAGAAATCAAAAAAAAATTGTTTGTTTGATGAGTGAAATGCAATATTTAATGATACATATATTTATGTCAGATACATTAATTCTTGACGAAAGTTACGCACTCAGCTTGATGCTGATTTTTTCTCCAAACTATATCTAATATCTATATCTATCACCGGCCGCAGTAGCCGAGTGGTTAGCATTGCGTACTGCCATTCGGAAGACTCGGGTTCAAATCCCGGTGCCACCAACATCCAAAAGTTATGGAAAATTAATTTAAATAAAAAAATGAAGTTAAATTTTCTAATTGCGGTCGCCCCTCGGCAGGGAATGTCCATCCCTCCCGAGTGTATTTCGGACATGAAATAAAGCTCCTCGTAAAAAAAAATACCAGCCGTTCGGAGGCGGCTTCGTATAAATTGTAGGCCCCTCCATTTGTTGGAAAAAACATCAAGACGCAAAACCACAAATTGGAGGAGGAGCTCGGCCGAAAATCGCTTCAGCGGTTACAAAGTCCCAATTATATATATTATATAAAGAAATAACTAATCTTTTTCGAGATAGTTTAAATTTGAATTGTGAATTTTCGGATCTTATATGAAACTTCCTAGAATGTGGGGACAAGTTGATTTATCAAGTCTTATCACGCAAATTTATAGAAGGCTATGCCCACCTCTCTTATAACGGTAAGTTGGGTAAATATGAACAGCATACTTTGGTCTAAGCTAATGTTAAACAATGTATCACATAAAAAGAGCAACAGATTTTCCGCATAGCAAATTCTAAAAAATTGAAGATTTTCCTCAGGAAATTCAGCACCACCGCTTACAAGTGTGTTTCTGGAATGGATAAAAATATTCTCATAATAATTCTATCAGTTTTAAAACTGAAAGTTATATTATTTGTTAAAAGGTTATGAAAATGTACAACAAAATATACATATACGAGATTCAAAAAATAAAGTGACATTTCATTTTTCTGAAAACAAGCAATAACGAGATGACAGGGGTATTTTAGAGCTGTAAAAGGGATTTATTGCTTTTCAACAATCTCAGAATTTGTTTTCGTATTGCTTCACACAAAGGTACATAACCTCAAGGTAATACTCTCATTAACTTCACAACTTTGTGTTAAAAAGACCGGATGGGCTAAGCCGTGCTAATAAAAAAAGCTTAAAAATTGAAACTGTTAACTGTTATTAAGTAAGCATAAGTCTTCAGGGGCAGAGACGAGTGGGAAGCATACATCCTCATCTTAAGGAAGTCCAAATGTTATTTCCATAACTTATATCACGAATAATTGTGTGTCCTGCTTATTTGCACATATGTTGAAAAGCTTGGAACTCAGGATCCCTTTTGAAGTTTTCAGCATCTGACGGATTCTTGTTATGGCTAAGTAGGGAATGAAGGAACAAAAAAAATTGAGAATAACAACTCCCGAGGCCGATATCTTTAGCTTATGATACAAAAGAGTATTGGGTTATTGTTGGATGCATAAAGCAGCTGCACTTCTGATAACACAAAATTAGCATAACTAACTATACTAAAAAATTCCAGTATCCAAAATATGTATTTACATATGACTGCTGTCTACAGGGTAATTGTGTTGCTTTTGTTATTGTCAGTTTTAGCAAAGAAAAACTTTAGCTATGATAACCTCATATAAAACGACCGTTGCCGGTAAATTGTCTCCATAAGACGTCACTGCCCCAATGCAATGCTATATGCATTTTTATGATTCTATAAAGTAAGAGCAGGACAACGCAATGAAGTCAAACGGAGCGCATTGATTGCACCAAACGGCAATGAATACTAATGCAGATCCATGGTATACATATATTTACATTCATGTAAACATATATAATTTAAAGGCAAGCTCATATATATATGCACGTATATAGAAATATATCTATACATACTTATATTTGGTTGCATATTGCGCACGAGTCTCGTTTGCACTGTGCTCGTACTGTCGGCGCCGAAATGATGGCGCATTTGCAAAATTTTCGGTTGGTTGCGTAGCGGACATTTTCAAGAATAATAATGCGAAATCGTTGCAACGATGGGGGCGCATAGTAAAAATTTTATTGCAATATTTTTAAATGGCATTGCTCTGCACTCAAGCATTGACACCCATTTACATATAAAAATACATACATACATACATACTTATCAAATATTATTTTAGTTACCACTAGAACTTCTGACTGAAACCGCACTAGATAGAAAGAACAAAACCAGCACCAATTGTATTAGTATGAATTTTTTCAATTACTCTCTTAATGGATTTTCAAATGTTGTCCTTTTTATAATATACGATATGTATGTGTATATTGGAGAACGTTTTTCTAGTAATTTTTTTTTTTAATTAATCTAATCACATAAGAGATTTCTAATTCTCCATGAACTATGCATACGAACTTATGAGCTTCAATAAATACAAAACTACATACATTAAATTAACTAAAAAAAAAACATAATTTATGTGAAGCGATTTTTGGCTGAGCATCTCCGCCAATTTGTGGTGTGGGTCTTGATGTTTTTCCAACAAATTGATGCACCTAAAGTTTATTCTAAGCCTCCTCCGAACGATCGAAAGATTTTTATGAGGAGCTTTTATTTCATGTCGGAAATACACTCCGAATTTTGGACGTTTGGACTCGAAAAAAGCTTAAAATTTCAAAGTATATTTTTTACTCATTTTGAATTTCTGATTGAAATCATACTACACGTATTAGCATCTCACCATATTACGGTACTACTTTTGCGCTAGTTTAAAACTAGTTGATTCGCTTGTTGGGTGCTAAATCCGTTCTACCCAAGAGGGCTGAGCTCTGCTCTGGCTTTGCGCTTTTATGACTTGTCAGATTTAATCAAACGAAATTCAATAATGTTTCAATTTTAATGCGACGTACTCTTGGTTCTATTGGAATGGGCGTCCTAATGCGATATCCATTTAGTCTGAATTAATTTCAAACACTGCGGGGAAAATCAAAACGTATGTGCTAATGCCTGTAGATATGTGCCTACACGTATGTATATACCCATATTAGCATAAATGCAAATGTGAACTTCTTGCTGCTCAAAATATGTCTTTTAATACTTTAATATTATGTATATGATTGGAATTAATGAATATACATATATACATATTCCTTCAGTTGGAGATGCGAAGGTTTGATAACGCGAGCATGGAATACGTTTGAGGTAAGTTTTCGCTTTAATGTTATGCATTTAAATTTACACTAAAACGTTATTCGACTCTAAAATTTATACACATATGTACATAGCTGGATGCATTATTACTGGATGAGGTTAATACATACTTTTAAACAAGTTTTCCAAAGATCTGTTTAAATCTTCAGTGCTTTTAAAAATTTCTGTTTGAATTTTTTTATATGTTTAATATGTTTATATTTTTTTAATTTTTTATATGTAAGAGTTTATTTCTCTATATCTAATTCAATTTATATATTTTTAAAATATATGTTTTAAATTATCTTTTGACTTCTAACCATACACAAATTTTGTTTCTTTTTAACATTTCTGCATGGAATTCTAATTCATTTGAATGCTGAAGTTAAGAAACAGATGAATATAATAGCTATGTTGAAGAGCCACGGAACCTCTCATATTATCACTATTTTTAGTATCATAAATGTATTTATAGGGGGAGAAAAAAATCGATTAAGCTATTACAAAGCTCGTCATTAAAGCTTCCGATTATGATTCCGATTTTGATTCTCTTAACCATAATTCATTTTAAGAAAAATTGGCCAAGTAATTCAGCAGTAGAACTCATAGAGAGGTATTGGAGTGGCAAATCTCAAAAGATAAAAATCGGTAATAAGTGTTTTAATCGCGCTCATATGTACTCTGATGTTCCTCACAGTTCATATTGAACTCCCTATTATTTATTATTTTTATTAACTATCTCCGAGTCTTCTAACTCACATATTGGAATCAACTGGATGTTTTCGTGTGATGATCATGTGAATGGAGTTATGAGTAAAACAGTTTTTACTCTTTATTGTCTAAGATAGTTCCTTCTTATATACCAATCGCCAATAAGAAAAAAATATTTACAAGTTCAATTGTTCCCTATATTGCTTCCTTTGTAGTCGTTTACGGCAAATTAAACTCTCATTCACAGAAAAAATTGAACATCGTCGGTTAGGCTCTGGAAACCGCTCCATTGTCCGTTCTTCAAAGATATTGCATATTGGCAACTTCCAAAAACTCAAATTTATATATTTACCTTCCAAAGGGGATCAGAAATAGAGCATTTAAACTTACCTTTTTTAAGAATACATGATATGTAATTGGGGGAAAATATACTAATGCAGTAAAGTTTTCAATATATTGTTTATTAAACAAAAGTTAAGAATAAATATGCATAAAAGATTCGAACTTATGGTTGTCCGCCTAGCAGTGAACACTACTATCCACACATGACCACAACTGCCGATTTTAAATAATGATTTTATTTTCTATATATTCCGATTTTTGTATCATGCAACTATAATTATTTAAATTATTTATTTATTCCTACAATATTTTATTTTTTATCTAAATTTCAGTTATAAGTTTCATTATAATATGCTCTTCAGCTCTCAAAGCTAAAAAACGCACACTTACATACTCGTACGTGTCAGCAAACTGTGACACAACGTTTTCAAAACAAACGTAAACGGTGCAATGCGCGAAACATAAACTACAGTCGAGACATTTTAAGAATTTCAAATTTCTGCATCAAATTGTCCAAATTATTAAGGGAAAAATAACTAAGAAAATATCACATTTACATTTCAGCTGGCAGATAGATGAACGGCGTGCTCATTCACTTGCTTCCAACAGCACGGTCGCCTGCCTGGCTGGTTGGTTGGTTGGTTAGCCAATGTGATAGCTATGTCAGCCAACATTGTTGGCGGAAATTTCAATCGCATTTTATTGCAGCTCCGTTCATTTGACATTTATGTCGTGTGGTCTTGTCAATAAATGTGAACAGAGCAGTGGGGCTGCAGGAGGACGGCAGCAATAGAACTTGTGAAGAAATGGTATGATGAAACCCGGTTCCACCAAAGGGGGGACATGAATGGGGAATGAACAGAATATTATTGACAATGCTACGTGCATATACAAAAAGTTGCAAAAGTAAAAAAAAAATTTTTATATAAAAATTGCAACTTGCGCGAATGCCATATATATTTATAGAGAGAGAGAGAAAAAGAAATGAAAAACGCAACTTGCAATGAATACTTTTGTACGAATATATGAAATAGCAAAAGACGATAAATGGAAAACCCAGAACAATAACATTTTATATGAAATTTTTTGCTGGCGGCAGCAGTTGGCAGCAAAAGTGGGATAATTCCTTCATACATACATATATACATACTAACATGAACATACTCACATTTGTTAGGAAGAGTGCTTTTTTTCTTCTTCAATATTTCCATGTTTATAACATACTGAGTTTAAAAGCAGGATATAAGCCGGCAGCGAGCACAACTGTACACCTAGCTATATCGGACTTGGTTTCGAAAAAAAACTAATTCTAGGCTAATGCGTTTAAAGTTATTACCTGAAAGTCCGCGATGTTAGTAGTAAAACGCAAAAACTTTGCAATCTATGATACCATGATGATTACCATACGCAGAAACGTACTCTAGGTATCATGTTCTGTATATGTATACGAAAGTATAATGTATATAAATAATTTTGCATATAGCTAAAATAAGTACAGTTATATGTACTTACGTGAATTCTGCAAGTGCATTCCTCTCGGAAGTTTATTGGCTTACGCTAACACTCCTTTACAGTAAAAACTTGCATGCAATTCCCTTAATTACGTAAGCGAGCTGCGGTTTATTAATTTTCTAATTTTTATTGAAAATAAATTTGGACCAGATTAATTTTCTAATTTTCATTTTAAACATTTATTTTGAGCCAGCTTAATTTAAACAAAAATGTTCCTTTCTGGTGAAAGTTCCAATATATGTTTGATTGATAAAATGTTCCACAAATAGCTTATAGTAATAACTGGTTTTCTGGGAGGTGTGTCTTAAACTCGTTTAATTATGCTAGATTGGCTAATGTTGAATAAATAAATATCAAGAACAGGTCTATCTGAAAGTATAGCAGTGGTGAAACAATATCTGCCTACCTGATACTTAAAATCCTCCCAAAGTCTTAATATCACGACTCTTTTCGGAGTGTTTCATTCGTTTCATATATACATACATATATTTTCGGAGCGTATTTCTTTTGTTGGTTATAAATTTTGTATTACGTTTCTAGACTTTCATTTGAAATCCCTATACATATGTACATAGAGCAACTGCTGTCGCAGTTCTAAAAGAAAACCCATAAAACTTATCTTGACTTACAAATGATATCCGCGTTTCCTGCAGGACAAAAAAGCTTTCATGTTCAGCTTTATTGTTTGCTCGTATTAAACTTACCGTCAATTCCCTCCTTTCGCTGTTTTCATGACATTTGCAAGTAGTTAGTTGCAATGTTCACAGTTAGTCCCTCAAATATTTATTCCGCAGCTCATCTGAATGGATGACGCTGTTGGCTACGTTTGCTTTATTTTAATAAAAGTTCTTCGTTATAGTATATCACATAACCTAGTCATATATTTTTTCACGAAACTAATACGCTGTTATTTTTATATATCTCACAAAAACTTTTTGCAAATTTTTTATGACTCCATTTACTTTTGTAGAGATTTGCGCTTTGTTCGCATGGAAAGAGTATAATGGATGCGAGATATATTAGTTTAAGCAACTTCCCGCCCAACTATGTTTAGCGCCACCGAATTCAAACATCTTAGATCAAACCTATTTGCTGCAAGAGAGGAGTTTGTTTGAAAATTTCGAAGACATATTATTTAGTCGATTTTAAATATTTTTTAGTAAAATTCTTTATTAAGTCTGTAGAAAGCACACGACAGTAGTTGTACACTCTTGTATAAAATTGTGCTTTGTCTATTTAGCTCTGGGTCAAATTGAAGAATTCACACTATAAATATTTACCCAACCTGAAACCTCGATTGGTATCGAACGGCTCGGAGATGTCTTCCCAGTTCTGACTGGGCTTCAGATGTTGCCCAGGGTCAGTTTACACACCCGTATATTTAAGTTTTGCGGGGAAACCAAATTTAGACATAGCGGCATAGAGGCAGCTTTAAATTCGATGAAAAAATTATGTGTATCGATTCTTTTCTCACTTTACTAACAAATTCTAAGGTCTCATTGATAACATCAGATTCTTCATGGTGGGCTTTAATCTCTCACACAATATGCTCGATAGGACCTTTTAAGTGATATTTGGGAGATAAGTTTTTTTTTTAATGGATTGGGCAGAATACCCTTAGTTCCCAATAGTTGGGCATGCAAAGAAGTATACTTCGCTTTGTTTGAATAACTTTACCGGTAAGTAGGTACCAGATCCAGCCTCTTTATATTTCTTTAAGCGGACAATCACTATATCAACCTTTTTATAGTCGGGTAATCATCATCGATTGAAGTTTCGGATTCGTCACCTCCAACAAGTAATCTCTTGTCAATGTTCACCACATTACCACATTAATTCGTACCTGAGTATCACCCGCATTTAAAACCTGCAAATGCGTATTGCTTCGCTCTTTAGCTCTCTGTATGTATCCCAACCCGAACGTTTTGTGTTCGATCATAAGGTTGCGAGGTAGGCAGTCGTTTTTCTCTCCACTGCTACATGACAGTCCTTATGGTACCAGCTCTTTTTCCCCACTGGGAAAAACCAGTTGTTTCCGTAGCGCGGGGGTACTTAGGAAGTTTTAGATTGCGTTCCACAAGTCCCTTATATCAAGCTGCTGATGAGTGCTCTCAAAATTCAGGTGTACAACACGATTTGAAAATCAGCTTATCGATTTCGAGCCTTCCTTGTGCTTCTTGACAGGCGTTATTTGATACACAATGGCGGGTGCGTATCTTCACTGCAAGATAGTGGTCCAAATCGATGTTAGGATCTCGGAGCGTACGCCCATTTAAAACGCTGGATACATGACAGCCAAGTAGCTCGGTGAATTTTCTCGTATTGAAATCTAGTGCTACAGACGTCCGGGCCCCGGCGAGGTCGATCATTTGGGGATTTTTCGTAGTGAAATTTGCATTTTCCGACAGTTCAGCCTACCCTGGCGTTGAAGTCACCAAGCACAATTTCGACATCATGGCGGGGGCAACGCTCACAAGTGTGCTCGAGGCGCTCGTAAAAGGCATCCTTGCTTAAATCATCCTTCCGTCGTGGACGTCATCAATAGAGGGTTCTCACATCCGAGGCACATGTTGTTTTTTATTGGTGGGTCCCAAACCCTATGTACAACCGCATGGAGTTCACCTTTTCACTTTAGCTCGCCTCCAAAAGGGTGTTCGTTGGCTAAGATCGGAATCGTTTCTGGCTACTACCAGGTGAATGGCAGTCAAAAAATTTACTCACTTGAGTGAACTTCTACACATAGCCTACAGACATCCCCATTTCGGTTCCCGGTAAAGCCAATCAGCCGTAATCCATTTCGGGATGTTTCATCGTGGAGTCTGAATTTCCCGACAGTTATGCCGAAGGTATCATCTTTGCTCACCCTGGTGTTATATGTCGTCATGCAGGGTTTTGACGTTGAATGAAGCGCTCATAACTATGCTCCAGGAGGTCATAAAAGCATTCTTGGTCACATCGTTTTTCTTTATCCTTGGTGCATGGATGTAACAAAAATTTCGTTTTGATGCGCATTGTGGCGAAAAGTTCATCCACCGCCAGTTCATGCCAATACACGGCGACCTAGTCTCCCTCCCACCGCAAGTCCGCCACAAAATTTGCTTTTTAGGGCCGCTGTAGTAGGTTACCCGCCTACTTTCGTCCTTGTCCCATCCATCGCACTTCTTAGAAGGCGGTGATGTCAGCCTTTAGTCAGCACCTTCCCATGATTGCTTGTTCCAATTTAAAAAATTACACAAACAAAATACATGAGAAATAAGTTTTAGCATATCGAACGTTCGTTTACACAAACAAAATACAATGAACGATTTTCATTTTTGACTTTTCGAAATTATAATTACACAAACAAAATACATGTGCTTTTTGTTTTTGTATTCTTGCTATTACGTGTGTGAATTTGCCTTGATATAATTGGAGGATGTTAGCGTCTAAATGGATTCGCAAGTGAAAATATATGCTTTAAATATTTTTGATATAATTCACAACAACAGTTTAAAAGAAAGAATTTCAGCTGCTATTTAGCTTATAAAACAATGAGGTAAGCTGTTTGAGATTTATTATGAAATTCGTAAATGTACAAGGTTTTGATGCAAATGCCGATGAGTCATTTTTAACAAATCATCCTAAAAGCGCTGAAGAAGCTTTTTTTGGACTTGTAAGTAAATGCTTACGCGGCTCCAACGAAAACTTAATGTTTGAATTGATCTGTATACATTTATTCTTACATAAATTTTTCTAGTTTTATTGTCGATGTAAAATGTACATTAATGAACTTGAGCCTGAATTGGCGACATTTATGTGTAACTACTTCTTAATTTTACTAAACGTCTTGCTAACCAAAGAAACGAAAGGAAAACACGTAAAGTATGCCCTTTCAACTACATATGCATATTGTGATAATGTCACAAACATAAATATGCTTTCCGAATAAATGTCTACCGAGACATTCCAAAACACATAACGTCATGTACATTTCAATATGTACCCTATGTACATATACATGTATATATGTATATAGTTCATTAAATATCTCTATATTTTGTACATAAATATTTGTTTATATAAGTCTTTGTATACACAAATTTATGAGAAGACACTTTGAAAGGCGCTTGTACAAATTTGTAAATTGATGTGAATACATATATATATTATACTTACATGTGCCTAGGTTTGTACTCTGTATGTCCACTGCACAAAGCAACTTATATAATTTAAATGTTTACACGATGGAATGACGCACATAATTTCGTCCAAAATAAAGAAATAGAAACGACAAAATAGAAGGTATCGGAATTGGCATACAATAAGAGCAGAAATACTAATATTATATCAGAGTTGGCCTTAATCAAATATAACTAGACGTGAACTGATCACAATTAGTCTCAAGTGAGTATTATACAGATCAATAGGCTTGCTCTTTTCTTTAGAGTACTAGAAAGCTTGGTTAGTAAATTGCTAAATGTCGACAAACTTTTGAACTTATTCCTCTGCCAATTGATTCGGAAAAATTTTTGAATGTGTATTATATTTATAATTGTGGTGGAGTCATAGAATTTGAAAAATAAATTTAAATAGTTTCAGAACAAAAATTTGTATTGCTATTTCCAGAATATCATTCTTTTTCTATTGCTATTGTATGGGTTTTAAAAACTTCCGGACTAATGGTCATACTTGTAAATCTATATAGTTTTCATATATTAAATATCCAAGAAACGCTCCATCAACTGTCACTGGCGTAGTGATCCATTTATTTTAACGACCCTGCTCAACACGCCTCAGAAGACGTCATTTTGCGAACATAAACAAAAGTAATGACTGCTTCACGTGTGTGAGCTACTTGCTGTCGATACGAGTAACTAGCAACCGGCCCATTTTGACATGTCTTCGTTCTTTTGCCTCACGCCATTCATTTATCCAGATACTACAACCAAATAAATAAACATAAAAGTATTGTAAACAAGGCATATAACCACCACAACTCACAAGCATGTATAATAATTGCCTTCATAAAATTGTCTTGTATTTACTTACAACAATATATTTCAGTAACCATGCTATCGTTTTAGTCTTTTGAAGAAATATAAAGTTTCAATTAGTAAAAACAAAAAAATGAAATATTCAAAATCAATGTAGATCGAAAAGAATGAGAGAATTTAGGGATTGCATTTTATGAAATTACAAATAAACTGTTAGAGCGATGACGTCACACTATAATAATTTCATTAAACAAAAAGCCGAGAGGTATTCGTTATTTTGGTCTTTTATTTATTTGATAAAATTTCTTACCTAGTACCCCTTGTACCCAAACTTGTAAGCTACTCAACTTCAAATATTCATAATGAGTGCAGACTAGACTGGATAGATTTGTATCCATTCAATTCTTGTATTCATATCTTATTTAAGCACCGTTAAGCCACATATAGGTCTTCAGAATTTGAGATACCCACAGTGCTTGTACTTAGATCGGTAACGGTCTGGCTGTGATTAGCGAAATTGTGACTTATTGTTTATTTCTAGTTTACTTATAACGGAAGTATGAGATGAACATATGAATTTTCTATTCTAAATCCTTAGGAATACTTAGTACCGAAACATAAAAATATCGGTTAAACTTATTTGAAATGCCCTGCATTGTTGAAAATAGGTATCCACCGAAAAATACTTTATAGATGCAACATTTAGGCCACAGATTTTAAGAATATATATAAATGACTATTGAGTTTGAATTAATAATGCTCGTCATTATAAATATGACATAAAGAGGTAGTTTTAGTGAGTTTGGAAACTCTTATTTTTCTTATTAATTGTTGTAGCCACCGCTAAGGCGATTATATCCGAGATAGGAATAGAGCGTCAGTCGCTTCTTCTTTTGTATAACAATGTGGAAGAGCTTCCGCTACTTCCTTTGGTGGATACCGAACATGGTCTGGCTGCAGTCCCTTAAGGTCGAAAAATACTCTTAGAAATAATATAGAATTAGTCCCGAAGGTCCGCAAGACCAAGAAGTAAGTACAGAAGACAGGAGAGCGGAGGGCGCTATGCGGTAAATCCGGTCGCTCCAGTACCCTCTATAGTCGTTACTACAAAGGGTAAAAAAACTAAAAAGTCCGCCATTTATATTATTATTTTTTTGTTGAAAATGTTTCATTGTAGCTCCGGCCATAGCTAATGTGATACAGAATAAGAATCCGTTTTGATTTTTGCTTTCAGATGATTCGGATTCACAGTTATCGTATCACTCACCAACAAAAGAGATGTGTTTCAGCGGCAATTTCCAGAGCGATTTCCAGAGCCACCATTTAAAAGAAAAATTTGATTCAATTAATATTTTTATACTTCTACTTATCTACAAAAACATTGATTTATATATATTTTTTAATTAATTAAAATTTGTTTGAAAAAAAAAAAACGTTTTCTGGAGGAACCTGTCCTTAATTCGCTTCAGTAAGTCGTCGTACATATACGAGTACCTCATACAATTCGTCGTTCCACTTTGGGTTAAACAACTATTGAATGTATTCACATGTTTTAGGAAAAATACAATCTTTCAGCAGGGCATTGTCAGAATGGATGTCAGAAAAACATGACTTATAAGCTGAATGATGTTGGAGCTTTGAGAAGCTATAGGTGAGCTAATCTAATTAAAAAGCCCTTCTGGGCAGACAAAAATTGATAAATTTGTTGTGTGTGTTCTACATAAACTTTTTTGTTATTTTTGGAAATGTAATTTAACCATTTGTTGCGTAGGGAATTTATTGAGCGCTTTGACTCTTCAAAATTTGTGGAGCAAGGTAGTGCTTCGTGCATTTTCTTGGAATTCCTGGTGCAGGTAAACATCTTAGCATGCAATAATGCAAATCTAGTATCCAGTTATGGATTAGCTATTTACTGTAAAAATTGCCAAAACTACTTAATTTTAAAGAAATGAAACGTTTTTTGAGGTACTATCACAATAAATACAAATTTAATAATAGGCACATGGAGTGTTTATTAAAAATTTTGCGTTATATGTTTTCGATGTTCTGTATCTACCATCAGCTAATATCTTTTGTCAGGTGTCAGGTGTTAATGGTGTCTACCCAACTTTTGCCAGACTACTATCCTTTCATTAATTAATTTTGTGAAATTCTTGATTTTAAAACCCTAACTTACCAATGCATGTGTAAGTTAGTTGACTTTGTATCTGATTGCCCCTGCTCGTTAGTTTAAAAATAGCGGGATTCTGAAATAGAAGGATCAAAATTAAGGAATCAAAATATAAATATGTACATATTTTTTCTTTACATACATAAACGCGTTAAACTATACACATTTACATGAAGAGTTTTCGTATGTCAGCGTATTTGTGAAATTGCATAGGGATATATCATTTAATGCGGACAGGGGAGCTATGAAGAAGATCTCCATGTGAATATACCTGAAAGTAAGGGAATACGTGGCTATCTTATAGAACTTTTATGCAAGTAATTTACTGAATTCTTGATTTAAATAAAAATATTTTTTGGACTATTATGAACAACATGCAACGGCAACGTGCAACATTCATGACAAAGTTGTAGACGCCAACAGCGTTAAAATCTTGTATATATGCATACAAATGTTAGGTATGTACGAATGTGTAACTGTAAAAGTTAGATGCGGACACGACAAATCGTGTTGGTGGAATATACATATTCAGAGTACATGCCGCTTCGTACTGATGTCAGATTACATAAATAAGACATAGCAATATTTACACTAACCTACAACTGTGTATGTGCATATATATATATATATATATACATATATATGTATATATATATATATACATATATATGTTTATATATAAATATTTAATATATGTATAACATTACATATATGTGCGCTATTTTGTAAGAACACCTTATCTCATTTTCATTCAAAACACATTTTTACCAAAAAATCTTTGGGGCTTCCGAATCCAATTTGCAAATTTTAAATCCAAGTATAATACAAAATAAGAAATATATATCTGCCAAACTGCAAGAAATTTCGCATTTGATTTTCAAAGTATTTTCCAGGCTAGAAAAAGACAGATAGTGCTTTTCTACGCTAAGGTAACAACAAAGTTGTTTACATAAAATATTGGGTGCAGAAAAGTAACGAAGGCTGAGGAACTTGCTACTCAAAATGTATGTAAATATGTGCATACGTATTACTAATACGTATGCTCTTAGAAGGAAATGTACAATGAGCCAAGAAGTTAATAAATATAAATATAAATATAAATATAAATATAAATATAAATATAAATATAAATATAAATATAAATATAAATATAAATATAAATATAAATATAAATATAAATATAAATATAAATATAAATATAAATATAAATATAAATATAAATATAAATATAAATATAAATATAAATATAAATATAAATATAAATATAAATATAAATATAAATATAAATATAAATATAAATATAAATATAAATATAAATATAAATATAAATATAAATATAAATATAAATATAAATATAAATATAAATATAAATATAAATATAAATATAAATATAAATATAAATATAAATATAAATATAAATATAAATATAAATATAAATATAAATATAAATATAAATATAAATATAAATATAAATATAAATATAAATATAAATATAAATATAAATATAAATATAAATATAAATATAAATATAAATATAAATATAAATATAAATATAAATATAAATATAAATATAAATATAAATATAAATATAAATATAAATATAAATATAAATATAAATATAAATATAAATATAAATATAAATATAAATATAAATATAAATATAAATATAAATATAAATATAAATATAAATATAAATATAAATATAAATATAAATATAAATATAAATATAAATATAAATATAAATATAAATATAAATATAAATATAAATATAAATATAAATATAAATATAAATATAAATATAAATATAAATATAAATATAAATATAAATATAAATATAAATATAAATATAAATATAAATATAAATATAAATATAAATATAAATATAAATATAAATATAAATATAAATATAAATATAAATATAAATATAAATATAAATATAAATATAAATATAAATATAAATATAAATATAAATATAAATATTAGTGTATTAAAGTGCTCTACTAGGAATGTTATCAATATACATTTTAATTGAACTCAGAACACTGTGCAGCACTGCGAAATTCGTGTTATGCTTGGAGGGTAAAATTATTTATTTACCTGTACGAAGTGAGTGGATGCATATTGCAAAAGTAATTTTGCAACTTTTATGACAGAGCTGAATTTCGGTTTTAGTGCAAGCCGGTGCTACACTCAGGAAACGTGGGAAATTTATGTTTAAATCGATATAGATATATATCGTATATATAAAAAAATAGCAAAGTTTAGTTATAATACTAAGGACTAGTTCTCCAAAGAACATTCTTTTGAAACTATGAAGATGAAAAACAAAGTCATTTACATTTACTCGTATGTATGTAAATATAAATATACAGGTTGTACATCAGTATACTATATTTGCTACTCACGTATTCAAACAAGCAAAACAAAAACTATTTTTCAAATAAATATTATATATATCTATTTATTATTATTGTTTTTGTAATATTTCAATAGATAAACGATTAATATATGAAACTAAAATCCCATATTAAGAATATTGTAAAGACTCAATATGGCCAAAGGGTGTGAATTTTTTCCGTTTATTTTGAAATAATAATTTAGGTTAATAAATTTGTAACATCCTAGTGTCGAAGGTTTGCTAAAGAATTCAAAGCACTCAACCAAGCGGCCTTAAACTAGAGTTTAATTTAAGGCAAGCCAACCCTTTTAGTTTTTATTTTCTGTTTCATATATAAGTATATATATATTGTATATATATATTAATTGCTAAGAAAAAAATCCGCAATTTTCTAAAGCGTCTGGAATACTTGTTCACCGCTCCTCAACACTCAGTAGGTATTCACATAAGACATGCTAGTTTACGAGTGTACATACATTTTCCGATATTAAAATTTTGATGAGAAGCAAACTTCAAAATTACTTGAAATGCAGAAAGGTTTTTTGTAGCTTGTATGAATTAAACTGGTTGTTTTTTCTTAATAAAAACCGAATAAAATGAAATATTAATTCTAACTAAGAACATAAACTTCTACTTATTTTGAGAAGAAGTTCGAAAGACCATTTTCCGTACTCTACTTTCAACTTTTGAGTTTTTAGCATTTCTATTATCTAATACGTATTTCTTACTACCAACTTACCGCAAGGAGAATATTTAATGGATTTGATTTCAGTCATTTATTTGCACGAATATACATACATATGTAGGTATTAAGATGGAAATTGAATTCTACATCATATATTATATATTTTCAAAAAATGTCTTGCCCGGCATTAATTAAGCCAAAATATATGTACAACTTGAATATGTGTATTTATGTGAATGTTATTAATATTCATCTAAGATGGCTTGTTAAACTTGAATATAACACATAATCAAGCTATATTTGTTTTGCGGTTGTACTACAAATGAATTGAGTATACGTATGTATTTACGTAATTTTTTAAAATGTATTTTCTTTAATGTACAATTATTTTTGAGATTGTCGACTGGGTTGGTGACCTTTACAAGTGGAGGTAAAGAAGAAGAAGAAACCCTGACAGTTCAAAGCGATAAAGCCGTCGTTATTGTGACAGTACAAACAAGCACCAATAAAGAAATTCCAACGTAGTCTGAGCGATTTACTTATAAAGAAATGTGACACTCAGTTATTGCAAGCAAGCTTAAAAACTATTACACCTAACTTAGCAAATTCCTTGGACAAAGTAATTATTAATAATTTTTGTGAGTTTTCAATCACTTATATATATTTATTATTCAGTGCACCTCTGACAAAATTTGAACATGAATAAATTTGTTACTTACATTCGGCCGACTTTAATTTTCCAATTCCTTTATACTTCAAACTCTTTCATTACATATACATTCCGGTACAAATGAAATGAAAATAAGCAGTTAAGAAAATACATATTATGTAAAATACCTTCCCCGTATGCCATCCTGTACCAAACAATACAAAAAAAAAACGACCTAAAAACACAGCGGACTAAATGCAATTTAATAATTAGATGACCTCGAAACTGTGAAGCAACCATAGTTGTGAATTTTTTTAAGAAACTCTGTGGTGCTCTGGCTAACAAATACGTTTGTTATGGTCATTAAAATTTTTTATTGGTTTGATGGTGATGTTCAAATTTCATATAATTTAAGAGCAGAAGTTGTAAGAAAGTAAATATACAAAAATACACAACAGAAGAACAAACTAAACCCCTTTTACTGTCATTTGTTTCGATCTAATTCTTAACTACGGCCTTTCTATTGTGAAGGAGCAAAACAAATGAGCGATTGTCCGCACTATTGAAATTCAGACTGTGGAGGAAACATTTACCTTGGCATCACTGAGTTATATTGCTGCAGAAACGCGTTAAGTTGCACGCGTTGAACGTTGCTCGTTGCTCGTTTTTAATTTTTATGAAGGTCATTGAAAAGAATAAAATGAAGAGCAGCAGATAGAAAAAGAGTGTGAACAATGAAGAATAAAGAAAATGCCATAACTCATATTTCATGAGAAAACCGACTAAAGAGTGATAAGCTTAAACGAGGTATGATCTGAAATTCAAAATGTTGATATTGATGCAGAGGGTGATTTGCGATTTTAACACTAGTGTAGTGCATAATTTCTAGAATAGTTTAATCTACGTCGCTAAATCAACGAACTGCCTATACTTACCTTCTATAATCTAAGGCCCAATATTTAAATTAAAATGAGTTCTATAAATATTTTGCGAAGTGGCATTTGTCCTGCATACTTTTCTCATTCAGTTCGCCTCTCTGCATGTACGAGTTTCAAATATATAATATAACAGTTTTATGATTAAATATATAGTAAGCAAATAAATCTGAATGGATGATTTCAATGAATGACCACTTTTGTCTTTACTTTTATTGAAAAGCGTAGGCCTCTCATAGATTGAAAAATAAAGTAAAATAGGTGCGATTTTTAGTTCACTCACAGTGAGTTGCATGTCACAAAAAAAAGGCTAACAATAAAAATTTAATCATGTGGTAGTTAATAAATTAAACTCACCAAAGCTCGGTATGAACTAAAAGGCAAAAAATACCAATTTTTCGAAAAATGATTTTGATATTGTAGTAGGGCAAAAAGTTCTGACTCACCCAATTATATTTTATATATATTTGTGGTATGTGTCTTCATATTTTCCAACAAATGAAAGGACCTACAGTTTATTTTATGCCGCTTCCGAACAGCCGATGGATTTTATCAGGAGCTTTTGTTTCATGTGAGAAATACACTCGGAGGGCTTGACATTCCCTGTCCAGGGCCGACCACAATTAGGAAAATTAGTTTGCTATGATTTTGGATGTTGGCTGAACCAGGACTCGAACCCTGACCTTTGTAATTGCAGTACGCAATGCTAACCACTACCAATAAGTGGACTGAAAATTCCGATGCATTCCATCGCCTCAAGTCAACGAATAACCAACCCACATTATAGCATGCTCGTTTTTCAACCTATTTATATAATTGGCTGCTTTCACCATTTCAACACCACTTTGCAAATAGACTTCAGCGGATAAGCAGTTTTGGAGACGTTTCACAGAAGCTAACATAGTATGGCCCACTTCAATGCTATACGGGAGCTATTATATATAGTAACTACTGAAGCAATTTCCAGCTGAGATCCTTCCTAAATTTGTGGTCATGGATGTTTATGTCATTCCCTACCGAGGAGCGGCCGCAATTAGAAAATTAACTAGAATTTTTTATTTAAATTAATGTTAGACCAGGACTCGATCATGCCTTCAGAGTGGTAGTACGCAATGCTAACCACTTGGCTATCACGGCCGCTATTGCTTTCATTTAATTTGAGTTCTGTTCACGCTTCCAGAATTGGCAGCACATTATGTTCCTATAATTATATAATACTATATTTCGTTAAGCAATTTGGAAAATATCATCAGAAGAATTTGCGGAAATGGTTAACTTAGTGAAAGTTTTAAACTAAAAAAAGCTGCGAAACCGCTTTCTTGAAACTCTCCCATTGGCCTTCCCTTTAGAATTTGCTCCCTTAAACACTGAGTCTTTAACGGGTGTTCGCCTCCTCATTTCATTTATTTATATTTGCGAATTGCGTTTACTTCATTTGCCTTTGGGGAATCATGAACATGGTGACTTTTAGTTTTTATTTCCGATTTGAGAACAAAAATGTGCGCACTTTTCTGAAATTTGGAAGTAAAAAAATAAGAAAAAAAAGAACACAATCTAAATGCCAATGCCCGAAATGCCTCCTAAATTTAATAGTTTGCAACAAAACATCTCTCAGCATAGCACCGGGGGTATATTAGCGACCCGCGCAACATTGTGTAGCATTGTGTGCCTCCATTGTGTGCACCATTGCCACAACTGTGAGTGGAAAATTATGATGGCATTAAACTTGTATTAAAACGCACTGCACACGATGCACGTATACTTCGTTTAACGCCCCATCAACGACGGAGGGTCTAAATTGGTTGCGCTACAACCTTCATACATACATACGCCCCAAACTTATAAGTACAAAAGTTAAAAACAAGCACGCACACGCCCCAATCTATTTGATATTCTATTACCACCCGCTCGTTCTTTCGCTTTCCAATATATATATGCCACACACATTTTGCTTTCAACTAAAAGGTAAAATCGCTTTGCCCAACTTAAACGCTTCACAAATGCATCAATACTCTTCATTGAATGACTTTTGCTGGTGTTAAAAGGCGTCGCGGCGTAGAAAAAGGAAACTGCTGGAAAGCTTTTTATTTATTTTTATTAGCCAATGTCAATAAAGTCAGCATTTGTACGTTTTACCTTAACTTATTCGATCAATTAAATGAGCAGTTTTGCCTTTTCATTTAGGCTATTGGTCGTCGTTACTTCGGTCCTTTTTCTTTTCAAGAAAATTTATGTCCGCTTTACTTGGTATTTATATATATAATTCTTAGTATATTTCTGAAATTCATATTTTAAAATAAAAAGTTTTAGATACACATTCGTATTGGTGTATCTTCTAAAAGGAAACGTGTGGATTTGGCTTAGATTAAATCTAAATAACTTGAAATAAAACTTAAATATGAGAAGACATGACAAAAAATTAAATGATTAGTCTAGAAACTAATAATTGAATTTTATCAAATTTCTAGGCTACATGCAACTAAGGAAGTTATTTGTATTCTTACACTCACAAAAACAGTTATAATACGTAAAACGAAACGCAATTATTGATTACCTATTTCATAGACTCGTTGTCGAAAAATATTATCATAGTAAAAGTTTTCGATAACAAATTCATCCGTATTCCCCGAACTTACCTTGGAAATAATCTGTTAAAAATTCAAAACCAATTTTATAGATATTACGTCAGCAATGGAAATAACCTAATTTTTGTAAATTTATTTAGTTCGTCAGTCTTTTTGGATGATTGATATTTACGATTCTACCAAATATATTATTGACACCTCATATTTTTAGAACCGCTAAGAGATCTTTAAAATAATTTTCTATACGTTTGGGCGTTGGTTGGTTGCTACTGCGACCGTCTTTCAAATTTTATCTTCTTATATATTCGAGAGCGCCACGAGCTCTCTGGGAAATTGAAAATTTACACAATCCGCGCCGATGGGGAAATCTGGATACTTTATAACCTCAACCACTTAGTACCACTAATTAGCATCGTAAAGCTCAGTTTTTGTGTCCGGTAACGAAATATTAGTCAATTTCCATTTGTGTGTAAATCCAGCAAAATATAATATATGGTTCCTCCGACGTAAGCTGTTTGGATTCTTTAAGTAGCAAAGTGGACATGTATGTATGTATGCAAGTAGATAGTGTTATTAGTTAAAATATAAAAGTAGGTAGATATAATACTATCCAGTCAAAATCAAAACGGAAGAATATTATTTCGTAATATAGCAAATATTTTTATTGCTTTTTGCAAAGCTGGTATTTTATTTGCGGGTACGCATGCATACTACTATTCGAAGAGTCAAGTATCGGAAACATCTTCAGCAGGGAATGTCAACTTCACAGAGTGTATTTTTGTGATGAAATAAAATCTTATGAAAGTCTATAACCTAATCAGAAGTGACTCAAAACTGTTCTTCCCTCCATTTGTTGGAAGAATTACTGATTGTTAATGCTATTTTGTGTATAGAACACATTACTCATTCTCAACACATACTCGTACATCTTTATGCACATAAGTAGGCATGTCATGGCTTTTAATTTTATCTACCACTTAAGACTGGCGACACTTGCCTAAAAAATGTGAACCCATGAAAACTATAAATTTGACTGTATCGAATTCACAATTAAACAAATATGTGCGTATTCATATTCATATTTAAATATGTGTATATACATACATATTTATATAAATGTAGATTAAAATACTGTATAGTCGATATAGAAATGTTTAGACCTACCGCGTAGAGAATGAAAAATAGAATTTATTACCAATAGCATTTATTTATTTAAAAAAATAATGATTACCGTTTTGTAATAATTTATGATATTGACATACAAAGATCAATTCGATAATGAAAATGTTTCGTTTGAAAAGTATAATTATTTTACTGTGCAAAGTATAAACAATTTTTTTTATCTATATAAAATAATCGGTAGATAATTTTATTCGTACTTATAGGATGGGAAGAATCAATAGAAGTAATTATAGCATATAGTTAAAAATAAATGGCGCTTTATAATTGCTGAAATGATTGTCCAATTTTTTTGACGTTCGAAGTCGCGCGTTCAAATATTTCCAATAATCTCCATTTAGAAAAGAAAAAATGTTCCAGTAACACAATCCATGATTTAGACGTAGTGATGATCACAGTGAGATCATTCGAAACATTTTAAGTGAGTTTTAACATAGATGTTCCTCATATTTATAATCATTCATTTAACTTTGAATATTTTATGTTTCATTTAAGGGATACATTACTTTTAATATTAAGGTAATAACGGATATTATAAAAAAACAAATTTTCAGTTCTCAGCCAAAAGATTGGCAATTATACTATGGATATTTTCTGAAAAAGAAATTATAAACTACTGAAATCTTCTGATTCTAGCATGTATAGAAAATAGTGCACGTTTTTATTTTTGTTAATTTACATTTAAACAATAAACTTGTTATTTTGGACTAAAAATTAATTAACAATATGTTAAATATTTAATATTTATAGAGCAAAGTTTTTCAGCCTTATTTTTTACTTGATTTAAATATTATCATTAACCTGCGCGCAAACAACTTTAAGCTTTCGGTAAGCATCTAAACGAGTAGAATTTCATGCTCTTTGCATTTGCCCAAACATAACTGAGATTCCAAAAGTTGTTTACTAATTTCAACTGAATTCAACTAAAATTTGGAGGCTTGAGGAGGTTACTTGAAAAGTTCTATGGTATATGTGCTTTTGATGATAACTTTGTACAGATTTATTAGAAAATTAAGGGAATTTTATTCTTAAGTATATCAACCGAAAAATTAAGTATATCAAATATATATCCATATAAAAGGGAACTTATACTAAACTAAGCGCTAAAATGCTGTCCAACTCAATAAGAATTCGTGTACAATAATTCAAGTTATAAGAAATGAAAATAAGTAGTGACGGGACTTAAGGAGAATTATAGTGTAGTATATATTGACATGATATTAAGAAATTTTCGAAAATGGGTTTCTTATGAGAAGTAGGGAAATTATTGATTTTTCCGGCAAGCTTCGCTTATGATTAAATGAAATTTAATACACAAAGCCTTTCGGCTAATAATCAAATAATCTTGTATATCTATTTTATTGTGTGTTATTTTGAAGACTTGATGGGTGGTACTACATATATCTTTATCAATATCAAAACGTAACAATGCGGCTCCTCAGCACCTTTCTTTACCACCATTTCGATTTTATTTTTCGACGAAAGATAGATACCTTTGGATTACATTTTAGCAATTAAAGTTTATTTATATCAATAAAATAACAAGGCAGTGTTCGTTTTGAATGAATTATTAAACTTAATCAGTAGTTTAAATTTGTATTTTTTACATGGGCTTTTTATAGTTTAAGACACAAAATTTAATTCTTACAGCATAGGAACCCCACTCAACAACTTGGTGCAGCTAAGCAATCATCATTCTGTAGTACTTAGTGGTCCCAAGTTTGTATAGTTATTATTTGCATGCAAATATAAAAACTTTTCCTTCAATTTTATAATATTTCAATACTTTGTTTTGTTTTTATTATTATAAGAATACGTTTTTAAACACAATCACAGTTTCATTCATATAAAATGCAATAAAATAGAGTTGCTGCAAAGGCTCGGGTTCATGTTTGTTTCCCAATGTTATACAAGAGTTGCTATTGGGGATGTCTTAAATTCATTGATTGTGTCGGCCATGTTGTTGAGTATCATTTGCAGAGCAGAGAGCCGAGAGAAAATGAGACAGACTAATCGAACAACGCGTATTTGGCGGTTGTGAGTTGCAGCAAAGAACCAACAAATGACATATGGGCCAGGGCAGTTGGGGGCTGCATTTCTTGTCGTACTAGTCATCCGTTGTTCACCTTTCTCTGGGTGACTGATTTAAGTTAGTTAATTAATTTGTGAAATCAGTACGAATTATAGTTAAAGTGTTAAGAAGCCTTAAGCTACGTTCGTGAGTGAAAATCGGGCGTGTTACAGAGCAGTATCAATGTCACCAGCACAGCGTACGATAATATGAAAAGCTCGCAGTTTCTCGTATAAGGGGTAGAAGTATCAATCCGGCTGCTCTGAAATTTTTTCAGGGATGAGCGCTATACAATCTCATTGCTTTTGTTTCTAGTTCAGCAGCTGCGCATTGAACACGCGAAAAATCTTAGCAGAGTTTACATTTGTATGTGATCCGAACACCGTATTAACTATTATTTACCGACGGAAATTCAATTCTTTCTTGCAACTATACAATAACTTTACTACACTTCTACACCTTCACTCTGATCATTTAAACGGCAAACACTCGACCGCAGTGACGAGTCAGAAAGAGCTAATACGCACGCAACAATGTTAGGTAAGTGAATAAAAACGTTGATCAGCCCCAGCAGCGTAGGTTGCGACAGATAATGTGAATGCTTTCTCTCTACTCAGCACTCGCCATAGTGACGGTTATGGCGGTTGCCTTGGTAGCGGCCATGAATTTTGTTTGTTGTTTCATTGCGCGGTGTTAGCAGCACACCCCTAACAGAGTGAAAGAAAAAGAGAAGTGAGCGAGTGAGTTGGCAGTATGCGTTTGGTGCGTTGCCATAACAGTCGGTATATTTGTGCGAGCAGGTGTGTTATACTATGTTGCCAATGAAAACCCGCTTGCTTACAATGCCCATCATATACATTTGTAGGAGTGTATCTATCTATGTAAATATAGGAGTACACCAACAGGCTTTATTCTATATTTGCGACGAATAGCGAAAACTACCTAAGTAAATTTTTGCAGTTCTTATAACAAGTATAAAATACCAAAAAGTTCGTTTAAAAACATACAAAAATATTTAGAATATTTATGAGTACTGACCTGCAGAAAATTTTACTTACATGAATAATTAGTAAAAGTATTTGATGCACAAAGTCGATCTCGTTGGTTAAAATTTGCATTCACATACAATGTTGTTTATGCGTGAAGCAATATTAAAGTGAACGAAAGTAGAGACGCACTTAACGACACTACAAAAAGAGAGTTATTTTACCATAACTAGTGTAGACAAAAACCTAAAAATGTGTCTGAACTAGGAGAAATAAGCCTGTAACATATTTCCGATTAGATGTTTTTAAAACGATAAAATGTAGCGAAATATGTTTGCATACATAAATATGAGCTGCCATTATATTGAATAGTTTCATATTCGAATTTCGATTTCCGAAACGGTATTGATTAAATACGAAACATTGTTTGTAGCAGAGCTTCCATTACGTGCGCTATAAATTTTTGTATTCTCTATTTAATTTTCGAAATGAGACAAAATTTTAAAACTAAAAAAAAAAGAAATTGAAAAACCTATCGCATTTTGCACGTTAGAAGAAAAGAAATCTACCATGTTGCTGGATACAATAAAAATGTATTATTATCCAGCACATAAAACAAATATGTATATTTATATATGTATGTATATAGTAAGCTCGAGAAAAAGTTGTATTAATAAAAAGTACGGTATCTAACATGAAAATTTATTTTTATTCTGCCAACAAGAGAAGGAACAAACATTTGTTAAAGTGAAATATTTGTTATTCTCATATATATATTTCCTTTATTTTCTTTTTTTCTCGAATGTATACCTTCCAATTATTTTTATTAATTACTTATTCGCAAATGTGAGTTCATAAAAAATCATTGGTATTAACAAAAATTTTCTTTGGATGTCACGTAACTTTGCAGTAATCCACTTTTTTCTAATTGTTGGAGAAGGAACTTGACCGAAAATGCTTCAACGACTTTAAAACATTTATGTATTTGTATATATTCAATTGGTGCTTTGTAACCGCTGAAGCAATTTTCGGCCGTGCTCCTCCTCCAATTTGTTGTGTGCGCCTTTATTTTTTTTCCAACAAATAGATGGACCTACAATTTATACTAAGCCGCCTCCGAACCTCTGATAGTTTTTTTATGAGGAGCCTCTATTTCATGTCATAAATACAGTCGGAACGGTTGAAAGTCCCTACCGAGAGGCGACCGCAGGCGACCGCAATTAGAAATTTATCTTAATTTTTTATTTAAATTAATTTGCATTTCGAATTGCTGTACACAATTCAAACTTGTGTAAGAATGTTTTCATGATTATTTGTGAATTTTTTACCAACATCTTCGGAATTATTTGTGAATTGTATTTTAAAATATTTTAATATTTTACAACATTTCCCGAACTACGTCCGCATTTATCTCCCAACAAATTGACTAAAAATAACTTCGACATTGATCACATAATATTCTTATCTATTTATTCAAATATTCGTCCCTAACGTGTAGGCGACACAATAATATACCATAATAAATGCAAATGATCAGTATTGATTTTAAGAAAAAAATCGCTGTTATTTACAATTGTTTGTTCTATATCTTTAAGAATATAATTTTTGAGTGACCCTGATACATATTTATATAAATTTCCACCTCCCTTACTTCTTGAAATTGAAAATATTTCATATTAAACGTAAAATGTTTACCAATTTAAAAATTGATTTTACAAAAGGTTTGCAAGAAATTAACAGGCTTGGTGTCTTTTGAGATGGTTTTACATAAAGTCTATTTTTAATATTTAAAAATTCTTAATCAAGAATTACTAAATAGGAAATTTTCAAATAATTCAGTTAATGGTCTATTTTCTATTTTCTGAATATTGTTTCAAACTTTTAAGTAGTTTTTTACATTTTACGGAGATGCTCATGAAACATTTTTCAAATAAATGATAAACAGAAATTGGTGGTTCCTCAATTTGATCGAAGATTCTTTAGAACCGATGTGGCACACACATTCCAAACTTGTTAAATCTAAACAATCGTTTCCATTTAATAAATAAAATGCGTATTTCTTTAATAAATATGTATATATGTAATAATTTATAATGTTAATTTTCAATACACAGATTATATCGTTGAACAAAGGGTTAGTAATTTTTAAGTTGTTGTCTATCAACTATAAAGTTTTGCGTGAATTTTTATATAAAATAATTGAGTGATATACTTGTCGCACTCACACATATAGAGTAACGCTCCACACATTCAATTTTAAGCAATCACTCTCTGTAACAATCGATTCTGCCGGTAAACATTGCTCACCCATACTAACGGATTCATTGTTGCTCTTTTCGTTAAAGTGTGCGTGCGGCGTGAATGTGTGGGTGCCACATAGTTGAGGTGGTGTGGGTGACTATTTGCTCTCTTAATTTCTCACAACTCTTTATTTTTGTTCTCTTAAATATTAAAGTTCTCTGTAAATATTTTATTTTCTCTTCACAATGCACCTGTTTAGCTAGCGTTTCTTTGGGAGTCCACTTCACCCTTGAAAGATATGTATGTGTATATATGTATACATATATACGAGTATGTATATACATGATAATATATTAATTATATACATATATACGAGTATGTAGGTACATAATAATATATTTTGGCAAAAAAAAAAATTTAAAAACACTTGCGTAAAATCGGAGTTTTTATTTAATTATTGTGACTTTTCTTATTTTCTTATTCTACATAATCATATATTGTAACTATGTATATAACTAAATAGACATATTCGCAAATGCATTTCACCTCTGAAATTCCCCTTCCTCCTCATTTATATGTATGCAAACATAAGTTTTCATTTTTTTTAACCGCATTTTGATTATTCATATATGCAAATGCATCTGATTAGCCGCACTTTCACCTCTTACTCCTCTCTAACCACAATTTTATGCAATAGAAAAGAGAACAAAAAATATACTGGAAATAATTTAAAGCGGAAAGTCACCCCTATATTATTGTTCATAGGAGTTGTTACTTTTTCGCATTGACTATCCATATCTTACGGTGAACTTTGATGCGAACTCGGTGCACATGTGTAAGAATGCGGACACGAATGCAGTTTTGCAGTACACATTTACTCGTATATATGTACGATATATACATATATGTATATCAGTTTATTGTGCGCACAGAACATATACATATTTGTCTATACGTTGCACCCGATGAACTGTGATTGCTCGCATTCGTACAAAATCTTATTAGAATTTATTAGAAGAAGACCACAGGCTCCTACCTTCCTCTCTAAGATTTGTTCGCTTTTTGAGGGTTGAGAAAATTTATAACCGTAATGTGACATGCGCTGAATGTGTCATCAATTTCTTCCCGATCCTCACCACAGAATTTTTTTAGTGCAACCTCAGACTGGAAATTTCTTGCCTTCATCCCACTACCGCACTCTGCGTGGACCGCAGCATATGCAATTTCCTCTTAGTCTTCAGAACAAAACTTACAACGTTGCCTGTTGTGGAGCAACAAACTTGTGCTTATGTGGTTTGTCGCATAGTTGATTTTGGATACACACCCACACATGTATACACGTATGTTTTTTGTTGGTTTGTTTTTTATTCGGCACTAAGTTATGGAGTCTTGTCCGTCACTCGTAACGAAAGCAGACTTCCAGACGTCTATGACTGCTGTAGTTTTGATTTAATTTAATACAAACAATACAGGCAGGGAAACAAAGGTGATGTGTATGGTTACCACTACTTTGTTTTCTGATTTGACTGAATGGCGTCGTAGAACTTATACATGTATCGAAATGACCCAATCTTCTCAAATTGTTTTAATGATATGCTTATTAGTTACATATTTGCATACGCCTTCATATAACGATAGAAATACCTATGTATGTAGTATATGTAACATATATGGTACATATGTATACCACCATCGTTTCGCAATCTTCTAATAGTGCAACTTCAGTTGATTACGGGAGATTGGTAATTCATCATTCTTGATTTATTTGAATGAATTGATTTAGGAAAACTTATTGTTTCTAATTATAATAATGTCTATATGTGCTCGTCATTTACACATGTTGAATACATTCAATTACAAATATACAAACATTCGTTTGCATGTTTTCATTGAATATATGTACATATGTGGAATCACTTTCACTGCACATTGCGAAAGGGATGCATCACCTTATTCCAATTGGTATCAGCTCCCAGATCTGTGTAATGTTCCTATTAGCATATTGGAAATGAGGATACCCAGTATCGTAATACACACGCATACATAAGCGTGTTTGAGACTTCGGAAAAAAATCATGTTCTTTTCGTCCTCATATTATTTTTAGGTTTTTGTATACGATAATATTGTGCGTGGTGACATGAAAGAAACATGAGGTGCCATAATGTGGTGAAGATCAGCCAGGTGTACTTAGTTACCTTGGAATACCGCAAGAGAAGCTCCGGAAATAACTTAAAGATCGAGAATCCGATTCGAAAAAGAGACAGAGAAGGAAGAGTTTAGGTCTACGTTGGAAAAGTTGAGTGATATCGGGAACAAATATTAAACATGGTGGAATCATTACTAGGTGTGATCTGAAAATTCACCTCACTTTTTCTGGTAGTGATTTTTAAATTATTAGAAAAGGTGTATATTTTTTATTCCATTTAAATGTAATTTTACTGTCATGAGGGATATTTTTTATTATTCACAATGTGCAGGAAAAAGAGGGAAAACGAAAGCATTCTTTTATATTGTAAAGTGCACACGTTTAGTTACTTTTCCATATCTTTTTTGTCTCTAACCTCTATTAATATTATCTTTGGGCAGAAGTGTGTAAGTACCAGAAAACGTAGCGATAGATATTTCAAACGAATTTAGTACGCCGATGCGCTATTTTATTTAAAGGATTATTTTGGGAACCGCCTAGATCGAACCATATTATAGTGGTTCATATACTACCGATTTTTCATATTGAACAACTATTTAAGAGCGTAAAATTTGATATTCTACACACATATAAAGAAGTACATATTTTATATATTTATTGTAAGCTGTCCCCAAACGGCTTATGAATTTTTGGAGGAGCTTTTATTTCACGCCGGAAATTCACTCGAAGGGGTTGGCAGTCCCGGCCGAAAGGCGATTAAAAAAAAAATAACTTAATTATTTACTAGTTGGTTATGGCGCCCGTCACTTTGGTACTGAAAATGTTTGAAATTGGACTTTTTTGACAAATATATGGGGCCATGTGCAGAAGTTCACCCAAGTGAGGAAGGTTTTTGACTGGTAGTGGCCGGAAACGATTTTTTTGCATATGGTTCAAGCAGCTCACGACTTCCGGTGTTAGACCACGTATCCCCTGGGTTGCCAACAAACATCCGTTGGGAGGCGAGCTAAAGTGAGAAGGTGTGCGTAGGGTTTGGAGCCCACCACATGAAAAAACAACCCAATGAAAAATCGAATTCAACCTCGGATAAGAGACCCCCTTTTGATGACGACCCCCCAAATATTTTAAGGATTACGATTTTAGGGCATGCACCTGGAATGCCCGGTCCCTTAATTGGGAAGGTACCGCTGCCCAGCTGGCTGATGTCCTCATAAAGTTAATGGCTGATATCACTGCCGTCCAAGAAATGCGATGGACGGGACAAGGACGGAAGAAGATGGGTTCTTGTGAAATTTACTACAGCGGCCATATAAAGGAGCGGATTCGTGATGGGAGAGAGACTCCGTCGCTGAGTACTGGCATTCACTCCGGTGGATGAACATCTCGCCACAATCCGCATCAAAACAAAATCTTTCAACACCACTCTAATATGCGCCCACGTTTCGACGGAAGAGAAGAATGATTGACCAAAGATGCCTTTTACGAGCGCCTCGACGTTAAAATTGTGCTTGGCGACTTCAAAGTTACGGTGGGCAAAGAAGATATCTTTGGTACGACTGTCGGAAAATTCAGCCTCCACGACGAAAAATCCCCAAATGAGCTGAGGCTGATAGACTTTGGCGGAGCCCGAAATATGGTTGTCTGTAGCACTAGATTTCAGTACAAAAAAATTTACCAAGCTACTTGACTTTCTCTAGATCGAAAAACTTTCAACCAGATCGATCATATTGTGATAGACGGAAGATATATATCCAGTGTTTTAGATGTGCGTACGTTCCAAGGTCCTAACATTAACTCGGATTACTATCGATGACGATGGAAATGACGTTCCATTACCTGACCATGAAGAAGTCCGAATAGCAATCGTCCGCTTAAAAAACAACAAAGCGGCAGGGACCAATGGATTACCGGCCGAGCTATTCAAATACGGCGGTGAAGAACTGTTCACGTACATGCAACAGCTTCTTTGCAAAATATGGTCAGATGGAAGCATGCCCGACGATTGGAACCTACATAAGTGTGCTCTGCCCAATCCACAAAAAAGGCGATCCCACAGTCTGTTCCAATTACCGTGGAATAAGCCTTCTTAATATCGCATAAAAGGTCCTATCAAGCGTTTTGTGTGAAAGACTAAAGCCCACCGTCAACAAACTGATTGGGCCTTATCAGTGTGGCTTGAGAACTAGTACGCCAACCATTGACCAGATATTCACTCTGCGCCAAATCTTGGAAAAGACCCGTGAAAAGAGGATCGACACACACCACCTTTTCGTCGATTTTAAAGCAGCCTTCGACAGCATGGAAATGAGCTGCCTCTATGCCGCTTTGTCTGAATTTGGTATCCCCGCAAAACTTATACGGCTGTGTAAACTGACCTTAAGTAGCACTAAAAGCTCCGTCAGGATCGGGAAGGACCTCTCCGAGCCGTTCGATACCAAACGAGGTTTCATACAAGGCGACTCTTTATCGTGTGATTTTTTTAACTTATTGCTGGAAAAAATAATACGAGTTGCAGAGCTGAATAGAGAAGGTACAATCTTTTACATGCTGCTGGCGTACGCCGATGATATCGATATTGTTGGC
The DNA here is from genome assembly GCA_037013455.1 of Ceratitis rosa. Taxonomy (NCBI): domain Eukaryota; kingdom Metazoa; phylum Arthropoda; class Insecta; order Diptera; family Tephritidae; genus Ceratitis; species Ceratitis rosa. The sequence goes on along the minus strand of JAWMAG010000098.1, from coordinate 1,562,929 downwards.
CTCAACGACCGCGCCGTGAGATCTGCTTTCTCTACATTTGATAAAGAAGCGAAGCGAATGGGTCTGGTAGTGAATGAGGAAATATCTCCTGTCATCACACAAACAGTCATCGCATTCGCGACTCGGCTATCACGTCACTGTTGACAGTCATAACTTCGAGGTCGAAGATAATTTCGTCTATCTAGGGACCAGCATTAACACCAACAACAATGTTAGCCTGGAAATCCAACGCAGAATCACTCTTGCCAACAGGTGCTACTTTGGACTGAGTAGGCAATTGAAAAGTAAAGTCCTCTCTCGACGAACTAAAACCAAACTCTACAAGGCGTTCATCATACCGTTCCTAATATATGGCGTAGAAGCGTGGACGATGTCAACATCTGATAAGTCGGCTCTGGGAGTCTTCGAGAGAAAAGTTTTGCGAACTATTTGGTCCTCTGCTCATTGGCAATGGCGAATACCGCAGACGATGGAACGATGAGCTGTACGAGCTGTACGAAGATATTGACATAGTTCAGCGAATGAAGAGACAGCGGCTACGCTGGCTAGGCCATGTCGTCCGAATGGATGAAAGCACTCCAGCTTTGAAAGTATTCGATGCAGTACCCGCTGGTGGAAGCAGAAGAAGAGGAAGACCTCCACTCCGTTGGAAGGATCAAGTGGAGAGTGACCTGGGTTCACTTGGCATTTCCAACTGACGCCAGGCAGCTAAAAGGAGAGAAGAATGCGCTCTTATATTGATTCGGCTATAATCGCATAAGCGGTGCCAACGCCAATAAAGAAGAAGATAGCTCCCACATTCTAAATTATGATTTTATGAAAACAACTTTAAAGAAAACATTTTCAGCGAAAACGGAAGGTTAAATTTCTTATAAATAAATATTTAGCTGTTTAATTTAAATTACTTATTATATTTTACAAATCCTAATTCGAATCAACTGTGTACTCAAATTCATTATAAATAGATACATATCGAATAAATTATTAAAAAATTTTGAAAAAAAAATAATTATGAACTACTTTGTTTTTGTCTATAATTAAATTCCAGTAAATAAACGGTTTACAGAATGGAAAAAATGAAAATATATTCTAAAATTGTTTTTTGCGGCCATACATACTATTAATGTTGGTTATTTATTATAGTGAGCTAAAAGGCTTGGTTTGTTTGTACGAATATATTCAATTTCTTCAACTGATTCAATATGAAAAAACATTCAATTAGCTAACGGCAAATCTCTTTTAAAGGCTTATAATTTGTTATATAATATATAGTACCTACATAAATATGTATACTTGTATATCTACTGACAATCATCATTAATCAAACAATGAATTATGAATTTGCGTAAATTTATTTAAAAATGATAAAATGTGGATATTCTATGTCCGTTTGTAGTTACGGAGTTTAAAATACCGCATACCTGAGTTAAAGAAATTATTTAGCGTGGTGGTGTCAGTATTGGTGTAAAGCATTGCGTTTATGTCCTTATCCGGCCATAAAAACATCAATTAGTGTCAAAAGAGTTGACACTTTTACTCCCATATGGATATTTTAAGTATTTCATGCCTTTATTTGCATTTAAATAAATACGCATGGGGCCGTTTTTATTTGTAAAAACAATAATGTACAAGTTAGGGAAATGAATATTATCTATATTGTATACATATATATATATATATATATGTGGCGACACCCACATTACATCTTCAATTCATGAAATCAATTTCTTTCATATTTATAATATCATAATTTTTAATATTATTTAAATTTTAATTCATTTCTATTTACTTTAATCTAAGATTAAAAACATTACATTATTAACAAGGGTTAATATTAAATTCCTTTATTTGTAGTCAACTAAGGGTTAATTTATCTTACATTATCCTTTAAGTAAGTTTAAGTAAGTAAGTAAGTTTTTATATTTCATAGAAATTCTTAGATCGATCGTTTATTGCCCTTACTTATTTTTCCTTAAGAGCTAAAATTATATATTGTTTTCTGCCTAATAAGTTAAATAAAACAAATGTACATCTGTATGACTGACGGATCAACCACCGCTTAAACTACTAATCGAATTGGAGGGTGTGTCTTAAACTGATCTATTTATTAGAAAAATTTTTGATTTCGAAAAACTTGAATTTATTTTTACAAAGGTAGGTTTTGGCCTGAATTCGAAGTGTTCACTTTTTTCCATGAAGCGTGTCTGGCCGATCTATTCTAAAAATATTTGCAACATAGATTTCCCGGCTTAATATGTGGAAACTATTATTTCCGGGGCCAATCTAGGCGAAAGAATATATTTTCGTTCATTTGCTTGAAATTTTAATGTTTTAAGAAATCTTTAAAAAATATCGACTAACTACAAGTATGCAGAACAAATGTGTAATCTATATACAAATATGTACATAAGAGGCTTTGTCCTGAATGATTGACAGATCAACCCACACACAGGTCGTAGAGATCTGGAACTTGGATGGTGTGTTATTCTTATAACGTAGTACCCCGGTAAGAAATAGGGATTTTCCGAGAAGTGGACTTTGAACGGAATTATTCGAAAAAAAAATTTTTTTCGATATTTACGGTTTGGTTCATCATGAATTCGGTTTTGAGGCGTTTGCGCGAAAACATCCGTTGTAAATGGCCGGAATTGTGGGTCAAAAATTTTGGGAAACTTTCATGACGATAATGCGCCATCGCACCGTGCTGTAGTTGTGAACAATTTTAAGACTAAAAACTCGTTCAATACCATCGATTAATCACCGTTTTCACCGGATTTGGCCCCATGCAACTTTTTTTGTTTCCAAAACTCAAGTTACCACTCCGTGGAACCCGTTTCGACTCGATTGAGGCCGTAAATCAAAACTCGCAGAGGGAACTGAGGCCGACTGATTTCAACAGCTGCTGCTAGCAAACTGGTCGACAGATCGCGCTCATTTTTGGCATGGTAATTAAGACAGTGCTCCCAACTTAACAAAAAAAAGGGCTGAAAAATATTCAGCGTGGGCAGTTTAAATGACAATTTTCAGAAACTTTCCGGTCTTAAATAATATATAAAAATTTAGATGTTATAATAAAAGCAATAATGTAATAAAACTAATAAGTCTTATCAAAGCCAACTTTAAATTCAATGCGGCTGAAGTAGCGAGCAAACTCTAGTTATAATAAATAATAATCCAAATGAACGGCATTGATAATTTGTGTAAATTATTTTGTATGCGTAATTTTAATGTAATAAAAGTATTAAAAAAATAGAGTGTTTGTTAATTGATAAACCGTTTTTCATTTATTATTTCGAAATAGCAGGAGTTGAGAGAAAGCTGCACTCACACGGTCAGAGTGAGAGCACAGAATAGCTTGGTGATTGAATTCTATGTACAAAGAAATATAGATATAGTACGTCGATTATGTTATACCTACGTATGCTGCTATATATATTTCTGGCCTAATAATGAAAATACGAATATTTATCAACGAAAATGTTTTTTTTTTTTTTGTTTTTTGTGGATGTTTTCTGGCACAACGGCTGTTTTTGGACGACCTTCACGGAATTCGTCTTTGAGCGAGCGTCGTCCACGATTGAATTCGTTGTACCAGTTTGCTAGCACAGTGCTATAGAATGGTGCTTCATAGCCATACAAAGATTTTAGTTCATCGATGCACTCTTGTCGTGATAATCCACGTCGAAAGTTGTGAAAAATGGTCGCACGAAAATGTTCACGAGTTAATTCCATTTTTTGGCCGAGATGAATTGTTTAATTCCCTGTAAATAAAACAATTCACGATTAAATGACAAAATGATCTGAGTAATGTTATTCTAAAAAATGTCAAACTTTCCAATGGAAATGTCAGATTGCACCTGCCAACACTTAGTGTTGCCTAGGCCAGACCTATATATAGCAGCCTACGCATCACAAGACCAAGTTGCGTTTTCATACAATGAATCAAAATTTTATTTCATTAATAAATATTTCGATATTTTTTGTTTCGACGGGATTATGGGATTACTGCTATGATTTTAAGACAGGTATCGAAATTGATCAATAAATTGTTATCGAGTATGACATTTAAATGAAAGCTTTTATTGAATCATAAAAATATCTCAATATAAGAAAATGTAAATACTTTTAAGCCCGAAACAAAGTCCTGACTTCGAAGTAAATCATGGCTAACGAAGCAAAACTTTTTGTTTCTTCTGAAGTAAATTTCCCATTGTTCATGTTGATATTTTTGTAAGAAAATCAAAGTGCTATGCTATCAAATATAGATTTTTGCAGTAAATTTCCGTTTAAAAATGAGTTATTAGCGAGTCTACTTATAGTTGATAGGCGTGCCGGCATGGCTTGTTTGAGCGATAATTTTGTTAATAAATTATACGAGGCGAATTGACGTCGGCAAATGCGACGTAACAACAAAAATGAGAAAGACAGTCACAGCTAAATGACAAATTATTCGACGGTAGACACTGACAGAAGCATAAAAATAACGACACATATTGTAGATATGTACGAATGTACTATATGTAATGCGCACAAAAAATCGTACATATTGTCGTCTAAATTATCGCTACTATTTCTTATTTTGTTTATTGTTGTTGCTTTACTTATAGCGCTTTCGTAGTTTACTAATGAGTGATATTCGTTACGCCTCTTTTCAATGGCGGGTCGAATGGAGCGTTATCGTCGCTAGTTTACGCTATACAATTCCCGGTTGGATGAAGGCAATGAGTAGTTGCTGTTTTTGGAGATACATGGTGCATGTAATGACCGATATCGGGGTCGCATTGTATGCACTTGGCATTGGCGTTTTATACATTGCATTGATTACATTTAGCTTGGAGAGTTCGGGCAGTTGAATTTGTGCAATTTTGGGTAGTGCTTTACACTCTGTGGACAATATAGTATTTTTCACAAACATTTTATAAATATGTTGGAAGTTATTATGTGGCTCCAAATAAATAATAGTGATAAGCGTGAATCTAATCATTACTCGGGTAAGTGATATCGTATGAAAATATATGACAGTATTGAAATTGTTGAATACATTGGGTGGGCTTCCTATTGGCTCGTCATTAAGAAACAAAATGGTTGCCGGGTTGCTTAAAAATTGTCAAACACTAACCATAAACAACGATCAATAAGTAATTATTATTTAAACTACTCAATATATATGTTTGTAAGTATGCAGTTTCAGCGTAGCTCGAAACTCGTATATACATACATACGAATAATAAAAAAGAAAAAATAGTTGGCATATAAAAAAACCAAGCAATGCCTATGTGCATACCAAGCACATATAAAATGCATAAATTCACACATTTCTAAGTGAAATAATAGCCAAAGACGGGTTATTAAAGTAGTACTGAATCATATATTCCCTACACAAATTAAAGCAAGTTAGCAAGCTTCTCAAAATTTTTAAAAATTGAGTTCAGCTATTTTGTGTGGCAGCCGCAAATATTTTCAAATTTGTTGCCACTTTGTCTAATGTAATATTTACAATGAACCTGCAACTTGCACGCGGGCAGAATAGAAATTGTTGACTGTCTGCACAGGGGCAAATCGCTAGCCACGCATGTCAGACTACACGTCTACGAGTGGAAACACATTTCCATACCAAGTACATTGCTCCCAGTAATAAAAGCGCTGATTGACGTTAACCGGCAACAAGAGTGTGTGATTCTCAAACGTCAGAGTATAGAATGAATAACATTAATTTTTTTTTTTTTTGGAAGTGAGGTTGGATTGAGAGGAATACTTGCAGAAACTTTTTAATTTATGTGAATTTTAAAAACATGAATTGTAGATATATATAATAATATGCTATTTTTTCTACGGAAATCTGCAAAATAAATCGTTAATAATTTAAAATTGAAATTGAATAAACAAATGTACCTTTACTATTGAAAGTAATAGTTAGATATGGTCTTTTGTAAAAAGTGAATGAAATCTCACAAATATTAAAAAATCTCTTAAGAAAGAGATTTAAACTAAATTAAAAAAAGACTCCCAAATATCATCCTTTTCTTACTTGCTTTTAAGTAATATCGGCTTCGTTCCGTTTGCTAATGCCATAATAAATTGTTTGCAGTAACTTCGTTGGTATTCTATGTGTTTTGGTTCTAGTTTCTTGTGCTTATGTGCATAGTACATACGTGTATGTACATACACGGTGTGTCCCAAAAATAACCGAACTTTATATTTAAATCATACTACATACAGCGCCATCTATTGAAAATTTGCAACATTAAAAAGATACATTCATCCTCTTTCAAACGCACCTGACTTTATGTAAGTCGGATGACAGATGTAAAAGTGACAGCCATTTCAATAAAACCAAAAGTGTGCTAATGTTCAAAAATAAAATGGAACAAAGAGCAAATATAGAATTTTGTGTCAAACTTGAAAAAAAATTTGCTGAGACATACGAATTAATGAAAAAAGTTTATTGTGACGATTGTATGAGTCGTACGCAAGTTTATAAGTGGTTTACAAGATTTAAAAATGGTCGTGAGTATTTAAATGACGACCCTACAGCAGGACGTCCAGAAACTAGTAATCGTGCTGAATTGGTCGAAAAAGTCCGTGAAATCACTGGTATCGATGCAAATTTTACTACGAGAATGTTGGCTGAAGAATTGAATACGAGTAAAAACACTATTTGGATAGTTTCAACTGAAGATTTGGGGAAAAGAAAGGTCTGTGCGCGATTTGTTTCACATGAATTAAATGACGGCCAAAAAACGCTCGCGTGGTGCATTGCAAAGACATTATTGAAACTACTGAAAACGATCCAGACTTCCTTGATTCGATCGTAACTGGTGATGAGACATGGTGCTTTAAATATGACCCGGAAACTAAGCGTCGATCTGCTGAATGGAAGTCCAAAGGCGAGCCAAAACCAAAAAAATTGCGTTTTCAGAAGTCTCGAACCAAGACAATGTTGATTTTTATAGGGTATTGTCCACAAGGAATTTGTTCCAGAAGGTCAAACTGTTAATGGAAAATACTATTTAGCAGCCGAAACCGTACGTAACGGTACTGAAGAACATTTCTATAAATGACTTAAAAAAATCTATGCATGCGCTGGTTGATCGTTCCAAACGTTGTGTTGAGTCAAATGGAACCTATTTTGAATAAATAATAACTTTCAAAGATAATATAACGTGTATTTTATTTTGTATCCAAAAAGTTCGGTTATTTTTGGGACACACCGTGTATATCGCAGTACTCAACCTGACTAAATGCAATTATTTGCAAAAGTGAACTGAAATACACGTGATATTTTTTCGATTACTTATCTCAACTTGTAAATTTCGTCTAGTCAAGGTCTATTTAACCCCAATTTTGATTTTGTCCACTTTGATAATAAGAGTAAGTATATGTATGTACCTAAGTATGCCTGACACACTACTGAATGCTACAACGTTATATATTTAAGTAAATACGTTTCTTATATATTTGCTTAAACACGAGCACTACATGGAAGTCTGCACTTATTTGCTTTAGTGATTGAAAAATAGCAGGGAAACCAAAAGAAGAAAATGTTCTCTTTCACTTAAAACAGTAATTTTGTAAAAAAATTGGTCGGTTCTTTCGCATATGGTAATAATTGTGAATAGCGTGACAAAAGGTTTAATTTTAAATGTTTTATTTTTTTCAATGACATAATAATCGCGCTGAAGCTATCTTAACATATATTTGTATTAATATTATATAAATATTTATATTAATACATATTTATATTTATATTTATATTTATATTTATATTTATATTTATATTTATATTTATATTTATATTTATATTTATATTTATATTTATATTTATATTTATATTTATATTTATATTTATATTTATATTTATATTTATATTTATATTTATATTTATATTTATATTTATATTTATATTTATATTTATATTTATATTTATATTTATATTTATATTTATATTTATATTTATATTTATATTTATATTTATATTTATATTTATATTTATATTTATATTTATATTTATATTTATATTTATATTTATATTTATATTTATATTTATATTTATATTTATATTTATATTTATATTTATATTTATATTTATATTTATATTTATATTTATATTTATATTTATATTTATATTTATATTTATATTTATATTTATATTTATATTTATATTTATATTTATATTTATATTTATATTTATATTTATATTTATATTTATATTTATATTTATATTTATATTTATATTTATATTTATATTTATATTTATATTTATATTTATATTTATATTTATATTTATATTTATATTTATATTTATATTTATATTTATATTTATATTTATATTTTTATATTTATTTATATTTATATATATATATATATATATATTTTTTTTTTTTATATTTGGCTGTCTTTCACTGATCCTCCTTCGACTTCCGAATCAAAAGTAATATATACTGTAAATTTTATTGGATAATTCCATGAAAGTGCATAAAAAAGAAGTAATTATATGTGTGTGTAAAAAGTATTTATCTGTGGACTCGAAATGTAGAAAATTCTTAAATGAATATAGTCAATTGGAGGACAGAACTGAATGGATGCGACGCTACTGGCAATGAATGTCATCTGCTTCACATTTGAATTTCACATTTACGAGTATTGCCATAGTGATTTGTGGAACTGGGTATGACTGCGAACTGTATGGTTTTTACATAAGTTTGTCAAATAATACTAAACGATGTCTGGCAGCTCCATCATGCCAATTCGTCGTGAGTTTATTCAACTGTAATTGGGATCCTGCATAACCAATGCATTTAGAATTCATTTAGTGAATGCATTTTCTTTTTACAGTAATAGCAAATTCGTTGAATCGTTGGCGGCAGTAGCGTTATATACTTATGTATGCGTAAAATTAGATATGTATTTTGTGTATCAAATATAAAATGGTTGTATTACTGATGCGCTTTGCTCCAGCAGCACGCTTTTGCTTGAGTGGATTAATAACCACCATGAATGCTACTGAGAGAAGAGAGGGTAAAATAACTTAATGAATTTGCAAACTTTAAAAGCCAAAAACATTTTATCTGCCTTCCGCTGTTGTTGGCAGTTTAAAAATATTTACTTATTTTAAGATATTGGAATTTTCGCCAGAATTCATTTTAAGAAAAATAAGCATTACGAGTTCAATTGTATCAGCATTATTCTAAGCTGCCTAAAAGCGATTTCGCAATAACATGCGGATGATTATTTGAGGTTTTCTAGTATAATACAATTGGAAAACAACTAGTAGTTCATTGCTACGTTGTTGTATGTCTGATTTCACATCTACTTTTTGTAAAATTAAAAATGTGTTTTCGATTTTGAAACATATTTGGATAGCTAAATACTGTTTTAAGTATTTATGTACATATTGTTTTTAGTGATTTTAATATTAATATAAGCATTGGTTAAGGAGAAATCTGTATTTTGTTACTTTTTGATCCTTCGCTGAAAATACTCAAACTTTATGTTATTCTATAAGCTCGACAATTTGCCAAGAGTTTCTATGAAATATCATTTGTTTTTTTCTGAGAATTGAAAGCACAAAAATATTTTATCAAAACCATAATTTTATGTATATTTTATTCCATTGTAATTCGATAGATTCGGGCACTCTGAAATTGCCTTCCGAATAACATTCATTCAGTTCTCTTCGGATTTGAATCGCTACAAAAATTCAGGGAGTGTTAATTCCCAAATTTTTACTGAATTGAACATGCATCAATGAACATTAAAAAATTAGTACACCACCATCGCAAAGTATCATCTCAATATTTTTGGTTTCGTTTAATTTACTTTTTTGATTTTTGTTTTCGTTTCATATCGTGAAATATCTGAAATGTATTCAAAAGTTGTTTGGAACGAATTATGAACTACATATGTAATAATAAAATCGAAGAAATGTTTACTTTCGAATGGACTGACTTTCGATTTCAACTATGTAGCAAGTTAATATAGCTGCTCTGCCGACATCTAGAGAATTCCATACATCCGGTATTTGAATCAAATGAAAGTCGATTAAATTTACAGATCATGTGTATATATCTTAATGGTATGTTACAAAGGATAATTAATTAACAGCATCACTGTTTGCTGGGTTTAATGAAATTTGTTTAGTATAAATAATTTGTGGGTTTGAGTCTTGATGTTTTTCCAACAATTGGAGAGACCTACAGTTTATACGTATGCTTTTCATAAAACATGTGTGGTACCATATATACATACATACATATGTAGTAAGAACTCTTCATTCTTTGCCGCACATGTTATAAAATTCTTTGCCAAAATTAATTGATAGACGCAAATTCATTTCATTTCATTTCATTTCATCTTCTTCAGTTTTTCTTTCTTTTGTTGGCTATACACTAATTAATTACGATTCAGCCACTGTGTTTCTCAACTATTTAAATTTAAATTTGACTTTGGCTGTGCTTTCATGATGCTTAAAATAACAAACTCATTGTTGTCTTTGTTGTAAGCTTTCAACTGCTCAATTAATGCATAAAAAGCGAACCAATAAATTTTCTTAATTAAAATGTTAATTCGTTATAAATCTCTTAATTTTATTTGCTGTTAATGTTTTAATAAACACGCCCGAAGCGATACAATGCTTAGCATTTAACATAGCGTTTATTTTTAACGGCAGCGAATGGAACAGAGTTTTATATACACACATAAATACATATGCACGAGTATCTGGGCAGAGCGTTGATGGGGGTTCGAAATTGTGGTTTTGCTTGCGGCTATAAACACCCAACATTTACGAGTGTGCTCTTTAACATCCTTGCATTTTATTGCAAGCTGATCCACGCAATTCACACTTACCTAATTGTTGTAAGTAAATAGAACATACATACATACACACATACCTATGTCATATATAGCACAGATGTCTTACGTTCATCAAATTTTCAAACGCAAAATAAAGCAAAGTCGAATTCGAAACAAACAGCTATAAAATTTGTAGATATGACTTTTTAAGTGGAGGAAAAGCAATAATTGTTTTATTTACTTTCACGCACTCACATATACAAAACAAAAATATTTACATATGACAATGAGGACATAACTTTATGTAAAATGTGTCAAATAAGGTGAAGGATTTTGTATTATGCGTTTTTCGACTAAAAGTAAAATGAAGGCCGTGACTAAAAGTAAAATAAACGATGGACGAAAGCAAGAGTTTTGAAAACTGTTTATGAGTACTTGTACCAGATTTTATGGCACTGAAATATGTGTTATTAATTACATATTCGAGATTTAAATCTCTTTGTTTTAAATAGATATACTTACAATATTTTTTATATAATCTCGAAGGGAAATTTGTAATTATTAAGCCGAATCGCCCATTCTGCTGATACCACAAAACCCAGTTTAAGAACCTGTAAACGATCTATTCAAAAATCATATTATAAATAGGGTTGGTTGTGCTTGAAATTATATTTGACCAAAGGAGACCAAAAATAGATCTGTTAGAAAAAAATATTATTTGTTTGGTATTATTGATTTATTTCAGTTTTAATATTAGTTGGTAAGTTTTTGCATAGATCAGCACATAGAATACTTTCTTACCAGGAAGTGGATCAGTGAAATATATGAAAAAATTGACGAAACCGAGAATTAGTTACATTGAATTTGATTCTACGTATTTCGTAAATGTGCGTAACAGAAAATCAAAGTAGTAGAGTTCGGCTTAATTTGACGCATACATATTTATATAATTATTGTACTCTTTGAATAGAGGAAAATCGATTAGAAGTAAGTAACCATTGACTAAATTTTGTATATACATATGGTACATATATAAAAATATATAAGCATATCAAGGATTTAAATAGAAATATAATATTTTGTGTCTGAATCTTTAATCAGTCTTCACGGACTTTTTCTTTTACCCTACCGTTTATAATGAATAATAACTGAAATAATTAACATGCTCATATTAGCTTCGTTTATTACCATAACAAAAAGCAAAAATAAATATTGTTTTAAAATATTGAAAAACAGGCTTGCAAAGAATATCGAACTAAAAAGTTAAAAATAATTTTTAAAATAAGCTCAAGAGAACAATGTGCGAAAAATTCGTGATGTGCTTGCGCTATATTTTTCGTATATCGAGCTCAAAATTAAACACTTAGCATATAAATTATATTCAAAAACTTTATGATGTTTCATTTATCGAAAAAAACCTTTTAATTTCTACAAAATAGTTTAAATTTGTCAGGCAACATTCATTTTAATCATTGAATTCATAAAGTATCATTAAATTTTATATCTCTTATATACAATATTTAACGCTTTAACAAAAGGAAAATCTGCAAAATTTCGGTTTAGTCTTTCCATATCCGCTAATGTCCTGACTGCCAGAAGTTACTATACAATATGTTATACTTACATACATATGTAGAATGTTCTTTCTTGCTGAAAAACGGTGCGAACACAAGTCTTTTGCTTAAGCAGCGGATCTAAAACAAATACTTTACACTCATTCAATCCAATGGCATGGCAGGAAGTTGGGAGAACAGTAGTATATACTTTTACATATGCATACATATATAAATATATTATATATATATATAATTGCCGCTTTGTAACCGCTGCAGTGATTTTCGGCCGAGCTCCTCCTCCAAATTTGTGGTTTTGCGTCTTGATGTTTTTTCCAACAAATGGAGGGACCTACAGTTTATACTAAGCCACGTTCGAACGGCTGATGGTTTTTTACGAGGAGCCTTTATTTCATATACTCGGAGGGGTGGACATTCCCTGCCGAGGGGCGACCGCAATTAGAAAATTTAACTAAATTTTTTATTTAAATTAATTTTCGATAATTTTTGGATGTTGGTGGCACCGGGATTTTAACTCGAGCGAATGACAGTACGCAATGGTCACCACTCGGCTACCGCGGCCGCGGTATAATAATAATATATAATAATTCCAATAAATACATATATAATACGAATTATCCTAACAGAAAATTGATTAGGCGTAAGAAGCAGGACGGAAAAGCTTAAGTTGCTCCTTTGACACCCAAATTAATGCAAAAAAAAAATATGATTTAAGAGTTTTCCGTGCTACGGATGTAAGTTTGTTTCTAATCTATTATTTCACTTACCATTGTCGCTTAGTCTAAAATTTTATTTCTTTCATTTTTCGAACAAAAAAAGTTTTTATTTGCTTTGCAAATATTAAACATTCGCAAAATAGAATTTTAAGACTTCTTTCTAATCCTTTTATCAGATTTCTTAAAGAAATTATTGTTTTGAAGCTGGTCACAAATAAAAAGAAAATTTACGAAAATTCTATTACCTTTAAATACATGATCGCAATTTTTACCATATATTGAAAAAGTGAGGTAACTTAAGTGAATAAGAAGATGATTTATTGTTCTGTGATTGCCGCGGGCTATATATTTAGTATATATTAATTTTTTGCAGCCGCTGCAATGATTTTCTGACGAGTTCCTTCTCCAATTTGTGGTGTGCACCTTGATTTTTTTTCCAATACATCGGTGGATCCGAAATTTAGTAGAATAAGCTGCCACCGTATGGTTGATGCATTTTTTTCTTTTTAATGTCATGGCGGAAATACACTCGGAGGTTGTGACATTCCCTGCCGACGGTCGAACGCAAGTACATTAATATTTTTTCGGACCAGAACTCGAACCTTTGAAAGAGTTATCATTTGTTATTAGTTTTTGAAAAAAAAAACTATGGCTTATCTTACGTCTTCCCTGCCAATTTCCAGACATACCAAAATTTACCAAATGCGTAAAGAAAATGTATATATGTATATGTATGTACATTTAGAAACTTTCTTGCAATGTCAAACATGGCTGTTCCTCAAAGAGTACATATTTACATTCAAAATGCCAATAATATGCAGACAGCTACCCTTTAGCTGTGGTGTTGATACTCTTCTGCGGCCAATGTGAAATAACCTGTTGTCGGTGCTCACTATAAGGACGGCGAAAGGGATTTATTTTCGCAGTGCATTGTGCTTTGTAGAAGCTTTTTTTAACAACTAGTTTCGCAGTTCATTGCTTAAAACCCAAAGGCTTTAAAAATTGTTTTGTAAAATAATCACTTAATTTCGGTTAATATTGTGTAAATAGTTATATATTAAATATCTCAAACTTGAAGATATAACTATTTATGTATATATTCACTGATTTGTTCATATCAACAGGAGATATACAATATAACATACATATATACATATACGATTCCTAGTGAATCACGACTGTTGAACGTTGAAATTCTCGGCTTTGGGAAGTCCATCAATTTCGCCCTATTTTGTAAGTATCGAACAATTTGACATCTACCTACATCAAATTATCAAAACATCAAATGCTTGTTTTCGAACCCTCCGGGAACTATGAATATTTAGAGCATTAATTAATCAATTTCAATCAAATTTCTGGAAATAACTTCCTTTAATCTTTTTGGCTTAATAAACATTGAAAATTTCAAGTATTTTAAAAATATGAAAAAAGTATTTAAATGAAATGTTATATATGAAAAAATTTAAGATTTTGAAAAGAAATAAATAACTCTTTTTTATATTACTGGTATGGTTCTTAAAACTGAAAATCCAAGCCTATGTAATCTTAGGACATTTGACAACAAGGCGAAGAGCATTTTAATTTGAAGAAACCTATTATTTTTCTAGCCAAGATTGAAGCAGCCGCCATTAGATGTAAAATCAAATAGTAAAGTCATTCGGAAAGATATTCTAATAAATATTTTAACTAAGAATCGTGAATTACATACATTTTACTTTTACTAAATTTCTTTATAATGTATATTGAACTGCTAATTTTTAACTAGATCTATGAAATAATGCTTTAACATACCAAAAAAATTAAAAATTAACGCAACCTAAGCTGCAAAGCAACACATAGTATTCTGTGAAGATTGAATTTTTGTTAGGTTAGTGAAAATCGTGCTCACACACTTATGTATATGCATGTCAGCTCTGTTTACTCCAAAACTTATATATAAACTGTAAATTTT
The DNA here is from genome assembly GCA_037013455.1 of Ceratitis rosa. NCBI lineage: Eukaryota > Metazoa > Arthropoda > Insecta > Diptera > Tephritidae > Ceratitis > Ceratitis rosa. The sequence continues at coordinate 1,547,894 of JAWMAG010000098.1, read as the reverse complement.
ACTTAGCATTGAAGAGACTGTGCCTTTAAAACGATGACAATCAATTTCCCCTTTCTGTATGACTGGTATAGACAGCAGCCACAAATCATAACAGCTTAAGTCTTCTTAAAACTTTTAAAGAAATCATCTTAAAATTGGAATATCCGTACAACTAGTGAGGTTTTTGTTGTAAAACTTCCTTATTATATAAGAACCAAAATTCATACTAACTAGCCCGTCTATTTAAATACTCTTATTTTACTTCCGGCATGTGTGAATTCAGATACGCTGAAAAATATGCATCCTAACTGGAGATAAACAATTTTGCTTTGTGAACACTTAAAGGTTTGTAAGTATTAGTGAAAAATATATTGGTATAGATACACATGTATACATATATGTATGTTTATTTATGTAAATTTATAAAATTTCAATGTACATATGCATATATGGTACATAGATGCATATACAGTTGTTAAGTATTTATTTAAATATGCTAATAATTTATATGCATAAAAATGCACAGACTCGACTGGAATTCATGGGCCGTTTACGTGTCATTGGCATTTCGTTGCAGAAATGAAATGCGATGAGATTAAAATCATCAGACTACTCTGGACTTTTGAGGTACACGCGGAAAATTGAAGCTGCAATATTGTTGTTTAAGAAATATATGAAATTCTCGCTTTTTTTCTATGTTAAACTTTTAATATAGGTATATATATTGTATGTACGACCACAATGCACGTTATTATTATTAAACCCCCTCTACTTTCAAAAAAAAAGAAACTAAGCCGATTTCTAGATCGACTATAATTCTTTGCTTAAAGGAAATATATTTGTCTTAGATAATAGGTTTGATTTAATATGCTCACGAAAGTGAGGAAAGTTTTTGACTGCCTTTCACCTGGGAGTGGCCAGAAACGATTTTTTTGCATATGGTTCAAGCAGCTCACGACTTCCGGTGTTAGACCACGTATCCCCTGGGTTGCCAACAAAGATCCGTTTGAAGGCGAATGTTTTAAGGATTACGATTTAGGGCATGCACCTGGAATGTCCGGTCTCTTAACTGCCGTTCAAGAAATGCGATGGACGGGACAAGGACGGAAGAAGGTGGGTTCTTGTGAAATTTACTACAGCGACCATATAAAGGAGCGGATTCGTTGGGAGAGAGACTCGGTCGCCGAGTACTGGCATTCACTCCGTTGGATGAACATCTCGCCACAATCCGCATCAAAACAAAATTTTTCAACACCACTCTAATTTGTGCCCACGCTCCGACGGAAGAGAAGAATGATTGACCAAAGATGCCTTTTACGAGCGCCTCGAACACACTTATGAGCGCTGCCCCAGCCACGACGTCAAAATAGTGCTTGGCGACTTCATACCCAGCGTATACTGGATTTATGGAGAGAGCACTTCTCCAGCCTGCTGAATGGCAGTGAAGAGGAAACACGCGGAGATGGTGAACCCGAAACTCCAATTAATGACGATGGAAAAGTTGCCCCGTTACACGACTATGAAGAAGTCCGAATAGCAATAGCGGCAGGGACCGATGGATTACCGGCCGAGCTATTCAAATACGGCTGTGAAGAACTGATCAGATGCACGCATCAGCTTCTTTGCAAACTATGGTCGGATGGAAGCATGCCCGACGATTGGAACCTAAGTGTGCTATGCCCAATCCGCAAAAAAGGGAATTCCGCAGTCTGCTCCAATTACCTTGGAATAAGCCTTCTTAATATCGCATATAAGGTCCTATCAAGCGTATTGTGTGAAAGAGTAAAACCCACCGTTAACAAACTGATTGGACCTTATCAGTGTGGCTTTAGACCTGGTAAGTCAACCATTGACCAGATATTCACTCTGCGCCAAATCTTGGAAAAGATCCGTGAAAAGAGGATCGACACACACCACCTTTTCGTCGATTTTAAAGCAGCCTTCGACAGCATGGAAATGAGCTGCCTCTATGCCGCTTTGTCTGAATTTGGTATCCCCGCAAAACTTATACGGCTGTGTAAACTGACCTTAAGTGGCACTAAAAGCTCCGTCAGGATCGGGAAGGACCTCTCCGAGCCGTTCGATACCAAACGAGGTTTCATACAAGGCAACTCTTTATCGTGTGATTTTTTTAACTTATTGCTGGAAAAAATAATAGGAGCTGCAGAGCTGAATAGAGAAGGTACAATCTTTTACATGCTGCTGGCGTACGCCGATGATATCGATATTGTTGGCCTCAACGACCGCGCCGGGAGATCTGCTTTCTCCACACTTGATAAAGAAGCGAAGCAAAAGGGTCATAACTTCGAGGTCGTAGATAATTTCGTCTATCTCGGGACCAGCATTAACACCAACAACAATGTCAGCCTGGAAATCCAACGAAGAATCACTCTTGCCAACAGGTGCTACTTTGGACTGAGTAGGCAATTGAAAAGTAAAGTCCTCTCTCGACGAACTAAAACCAAACTCTACAAGGCGTTCATTATACCATTCCTACTATATGGCGCAGAGGCGTGGACGACATCAACATCTGATAAGTCGGCTCCAGGAGTCTTCTAGAGAAAAGTTTTACGAACGATTTATGGTCCTTTGCCCATTGGCAACGGCGAATACCGCAGACGATGGAACCATGAGCTGTACGAGCTATACGATGATATTGACATAGTTCAGCGAATGAAGAGACAGCGGCTACGCTGGCTAGGCCATGTCGTCCGAATGGATGAAAGCACTCCAGCTTTGAAAGTATTCGATGCAGTACCCGCTGGTGGAGGCAGAGGAAGAGGAAGACCTCTACTCCGTTGGAAGGATCAAGTGGAGAGTGACTTGGGTTCACTTGGCCTTTTAAACTGGCGCCAGGCAGCGGCTATTATCGCGTAAGCGGTGCCAACGCCAATAAAGAAGAAGAATACATCAGAATTGAATAAACAAAAATGTCATAGTGTCTTCCAAAAACTGTGCCTAAAAGTTTAAAGATTTTTATTATCATAGGCCAGTATGTATATATGTATATATATATGTACACTTAATCGCAAATTCCGTTAATGGTTCTCGTTCATAACAAAATAAGTAGATTAGCGTATTTACTGTTGTGCATCTATGTCAAATCTAGATATTGAAAAACCTTCTTAATTTTTCACAGTGTGAATAGCTGCCAATATGTTGCTATGTTTAATTATTTATAAAACTGTATGTGAAACGTATGAGTACAGAGGAGTATAAATGCGATATAAAATACCTGCTTACCTAAATCATGAAAGATCCTCTAGGGGAACATTTTTGGCTTATCAAACTATCACAGTGATCATGTTGAATGGGGTTCCTTTATGTCACATTTCAATTGCCAGCTTTCTTGCTGCTGCCTGTGCCTTTGCCCCAAGAAAATTACACAAATTCAATAGTAATATACATAAGTAATTTATTCACTTAATATTCTATGAGCTATGCTTTGTTAAGTCAATATTGTAAGACTTCAACCATTTTTGCAAAGCGCAGCTGAGTGTTTGCTTGAATGGAAATGCCTATGTGATGACAATCATATGGAATACAAAAATAATATACTTGTACGTTATACAATAAGTAATCTTCTGCACTTGTGTGAAGAGTCGCGAATATTTTGCGAATCATCAATTTCTGTTAATCTCTACCTGGATATCGAATGACAACCATGTAAGTGTACATTAGTGTAACTATAAAAAAACATGGTATTTTGAACAACCGGTTTTGGTAAAGTGTTTGGCTTTTTCCTCACCGTTAACCTATTCTCAATTGGGCGGTATGCAGAACAATATCCACAAGTTTATTAAAAGAAATTCTAAAAACTTAAGTAATAACAATATTATAGAACTTAAAGTGAAATGTATTGTATATCATCTTCCTTCATAGAAACAATGCTCTGTAGCTTTAAAATTCCTTCACTTTTCGTTATTCGCGTTTATTCACACAAAAAATATTATATCACAGCCTAAAATTTAATCTGTTTTTTTTTTTTTTGTTTTTTTGAAAAATTTACTATGACTGCTAAATCATTATTTAAAATGCAAAGCTATGCGAAAGCCCAAAATATATGGTACTCTAAACTCTCTTTTACAATTAGGAAGCGTAAATTACCGGAACCCAGATTCTTCTTAATCCAGGTGCACAGCTTATTATTAATACACTCTGGTATAATTTTTCTCTAGTTTTTTAGTTATTATGTATCTGAGTGCCTGAGCCAGTCGTTCCTTAAGAGATTCGAGGTATATACAATTTATATTAACGAATATCCTTCAAATGAGAAAATAATAAATAATAGCTAAGAGCAATACGCTAACATGCATAGGGTCTTGAGCTCGAGTACTTAAAAAATCAAGATCAAAAATTATATACTTTTTCTAATTGCGATGGACCATTGGCAGGGATGTTTACCTCGCCCACAGAAAAAAAGGTCCTTCATAAAAGTCTATCAGCCATTTGAAGGCGACTTAGAATAAATTTTGGGTATATAGATTTGTTGGAAAAACATCCAGACGCACATCACAAATTGGAGGAGGATGTCTATACCTATATATGTATATTATGGTATGCCATCCTGATAAATAACGGACGCCCTGAAATACATTTGTATATGTGACTAGCAATGAATTAAGCACACACGATTTTCCGTTAACTGTATTATGCCCTCAAACGCTGCTGCTCCATATATAAAGATACTTGCTGCTTTTTTTATTTTCCTAAAATTTCACTTTCACATTTGGCACGCACTACATGCACTCAACTCTGGGTTCTCGCTTGCTGGGGATATGTATCGCAACCAGTTAGTTTAGTGCCTGTAATAAATGGATTCCTGTGATGTTCTGTCATAAATTTTACCAATAGCAATATTTTACAAAAAGTGAAATTTTTTTCAGTTTATTTTTGGTTTAAAAAGTGAAGCAAAACTAATCTGAGTTCCGACAAAAAATACGGCCGTTTCCCTATTGTTGACATAGACAACACAACATAAGAATAAAAAAGAATGCGTAGTGCGGCGGTATACATATGTACATACGTTTAGAAAATATGAGTTGAAAGGGTTCGGCAAACCGTTTGGCTCAAATAGTAAATATTCCCGCAGTAGCCGCGTAAAATGAGTTTTTTACGACCAGTGATTGCTACAAGCACTTTCAATTTCTGTGAACCAGGGATGCCAAATAATACTCGAATACATTTTTCAAAAGTGTATATATTTGTTAGTGATTTTTGCTAAGTATGGTCAAAGTATAAAAAAAATTCTATAGAACCTTAATTCCATTATTAGATGGTTAACGTGAGGCTGCCGCGAGTGGTTAGCATTGCGTACTGCCATTTAGAAGACCAGGGTTCGAGTCCTGGCCCGACCAACACCCGAAAATCATACGATATTTTCATTTTGCGCTCAAAATTTTGGATTAAAATGGAGTGAAATTATTAAAAAATTACTAAGATTAGTATAATATTAAGAGGGGCTTAGATATCATTGTATTTATGCCATATAAGTTCTTATTAAATGCAATATATACATGCATAAAATATTTTTAAAGTTTATTTACTTGTATAAATACGTACGGAAATTCTCAACGTACTTGTTTTTATTTTAAGCGTATATCTTTTCTTATATGGCAACCACAAACATTTGTTGACCTGTTGTTAATAAGCGTATCAATATTCTAGCCACTGTTTGTTGCTTCTCTTGTTCTCATATCCCTTTCATTCACACAGATTTTGCATTTATTGTTTTTTTTTTTTAATTTTAAGACCTTCGATGCACGCAAAGTGCAAATAGATGCAAACATTTAGAATTGCAGTTAGTATTTCAAGATTTCGGCACCAAAAGGTGATAAAGCATAAGAATATATCCCAAAGACATTTTTATGAAAATTTGAAATTCTTTTTTTTTTTTGTTGACAGACGTTCAAAGAAAGTGTAAAAATGAAAATTCACGCCTTTAAACCGCACGATAAGGTGAAATATAAATATTTGTACTCCGAACTAAGCACATTTTACCAAAGCCTTAAATTTTTGCTAATATTAATGCTCGGCCGCGGGGGCTGAGTGGTTAGCATTGCGTACTGACATTCGGATGGCGAGGGTTCAAATCCCGGTGCCACCAACATCCAAAAGTTACGGAAAATTAATTTAAATAATAAATTAAGTTAAATTTTCTAATTGCGGTCTCCCCTCGGCAAGGAATGTCCACCCCTCGAGTGTATTTCGGACATGAAAAGGCGCCTCGTAAAAAAATCATCAGCCGTTCGGAGGCGGCTTAGTATAAACTATAGGTCCCTCCATTTGTTAGAAAAACATCAAGACGCGAAATCACTTATTGGAGGAGGAGCTCGGCCGAAAATCGCTGCGGCGGTTACAAAGCGCCAATTATATATAATGTTATACTTAAAGTAAATATATTATATTTGGAACCAAAAAAGCTGAAAAGGGAACTATCGAAAATCACAGCGGAAATTCATAAAACACTTTTTCATACCCAAAAAACTGTTAGGCTTACACCATACATCCCATACAAACATAATTGGCGCTTTATACCTCTGCTTTTTATGTAGAGCTTTTAATTTCCGGTCATAAATACATTCGGCGGGGGAGAAGGTTGACAATCCTTGCCGAAGGGAGATCGCAATTATAAAAATTCACTTAATTTTTAATTTATTTTCTATAATTTTTTTGAAAGTTTTTTTTTTAAGTTTTGAAACCATGACTATTTTCATGAAAACTCTCGGGGACTGCGGCCGCTTGCTCCAACATGCTTTACTAAAAATAGTAGGAACAACTCTGTTTTACTTTACTTCTGCTCAGGCAGACTCATGACACAAAAGTATAGCAAATGAGCTGAAAAAATGTTTCAATAAACTCAATCTTGTGAAAGAAGTAACCTGACTTGACCTAGAGTATCCCAATAATCAATGTAGAAGTACTTATCAGAGACCGAAATTAAAATTCAGGTCACAAAAAAAATATAACAAAAAAAATTAACTTATGACTAAGTTTACAAAAAAATTTTCAACAATTTCAACAATTCAATATTTCGGTGAAAGTGAATAATAATCCATAATAAAAAATTAAAATAAATAGCTCTAAGTCTAACTGCACGAGTAGACATAATATAATACAGTCATATGAATCATATGATAGGCGGTGCTTTAATATTATAATTTAATATACATTATATACTCATAATTTTAATTACTAATATACCAGAGTAAACTGAACGACCTGTGGATTCCACTAGTTACATAAATAAGACATATTTACTCATCGTTTACAAGTAAGACTATTTGCCTCGAGAAACTAACATTTATAATATAACCAATTAACGAACTAACAGCCGTTCTGCCTTAAAAAAAAATAAATTATTAATTTAAAAAAATCCGCTGATTACATCCATAAAGTTTTTACTTTAAACGCTTCGTAGTTGCATTGTGAAGGCCAGTAAATGGCTGAGGTTCAACTCAGCATTGGAATAGGGATATTCTCGTACATATTTAGCGATAACAAATAAAATATGATACAATTAGGTTTCGAATAAAATGTAATATTTATTGCAATAAAATCGTATTTTTATGACAGTCCGCATCTTCAATGCATTGACATGCGCCATGTCTCACTACCATAGATAGCGGCAGTGACCGCATCGTTCGCCACCAGCAGCTGGTATTATGCCACCTCACCTGTGATTGGTATACAAATGTGTATGTATGTTACATACATACATATGTATGTGAAATCTTGAACTTATGATATGAAGAAAGCAATCTTCACAATATTGCTGAAATTTGAAAAAAAAAAACAAAATTTTGTAAGTAAGAATGATTATAAGTTTGAAACACTTTCAATAAAGAAGTCTTTTAGCTTAATCTCGATAATGAATACATGAATTTACTGTTTTTGCTATCGCTAAAAATTTTAGTTTCCGGATTTATTTACTGATTTTACTTATTTTACCTCAACCAAAGGGAATTCATACATACATACATATATATATGAAACAAGTGTTTTTCCGTATTTTTCTCATTATCGGTTGTAATAATTTTTGTCCATATGACATTTATTGATTCGTTAAACATGCCAGCATGCCATGTTAACAACGCAATAAATTATTTATAATTCTGGTGGTGTCATGTTCTATCCGTCCAGTTTGATTTATGTACATATATGTAAATATGCATCAATGAATAAGCACACTTGTAATATGCATATGTATGTACAAATGTGTGGAGTAGATTACTCAAAGTAATTTTTTAAAATAATTTTTCTTTCAGTTAAATGTGAGAGAGTTATCAATAAAATATTCATGACTCTTATCAGACACAAACTATAAGCACTCCATTCGATTGTTGCTTGTTTTTAATTTATAATATCAGTTGTCTGTTAACAACCTATTATCTCTCCTAAATAATGGAGTTATAGATATACTTTAAGCTAAAAGGAATGACGATTCTATTCCATAAAAATACGTTTTTCTATAACCCAATCATGATGTAAAATTTTAATTTAAAGCTTTACTAGTGTGTGTGTCTAATACAGTAATTCCACATAACCGACACGAAATTATGTATTTTGCTTTGAAACTACAGATGAAATATTGATACAGAAATTTTCAGAGTACAGAAAACTCTGTAAATTACATTTCATACTACATTTAGTGTCCTTACATTGACTCAGTACCAATGTAAGGATACTAAATGTAGTATGTAGGTTCGGAAAGAGAAGATACATATTTACGTTTGGGTAAAAAGCTTGGAGAAAATTTATACAAATAAAAAAGTGTCATTTATTTTAATCATAGCCGAGTTAGAGTTGACTTTTCTCCTTAGAGCCCGCACGATTCAAAGTGAGGAAATGCTGTTACTAAAGATATTGTTAACTTTATGAAATTTAATTAAATCTCAGTTCGAATAATATTCATTTGGATTTAATTTAAAAAAAAAAAAATGGTGAAAATGTATTATTTATGTGAAACTGGGAAAGGATTTGATGTTAACTGCTTATGCCCACCAATTAATATTGAATACTTCTTTTAGAATGATATTTTGTATATTTGTATTTCATAAGTTCTAACAAACAATACTCTCAGCTGGTCTAATTTTGAAAGCGCTTTAACAATAATTATCTATTTAATTTTGCTATTTTAAAGTATCAAAGAAAGTAATTACAAAAAAACATCTCTGCATACATGAAAATGGTTCTAAAGTTTACTCTAGCCCAACAATATGATTATCTTTCTAAATATCTGTTTATTTGCTTTTAGCAGGACTTATCACATTCCTAGAACTATACTTGTAACCAATCTGTTTTGTTATGCCTGCATTTAATCCATGTTTTTTTAAGCTAATTTTAATCTAAATGCAGTTGTTGGCGAAAAATGGTGAAAGTTTTATTGTTGGTAAACCTTTTATGCGATCGTCTCACTCCACTCTTTGGTTGATATTGCTTTTATATATAAATATTTATGAACGTGTTTTCTTCTTTCCGGACATTTTACTTTTCTGTACTTCGTAAAGTACTTTTTCATGTTGGAGTATATCAATAAATATTGTAGATATGTACACACTTACAACTCAACCTTAAGAATACGAATGTATAATTTAATATATTCATATCCTAATACTGCGTATGTTTGTATAGAGTAGTATGCAAGGTTGGTTTAACAAACCGTAAGATATGACAAGCGATTTATTTATTATTTGCAATGCTCCGTCGGGACCAGGCCACGCACAGCGGGCATTCTATTATAAATAATATGTAATTTGTAAACCAAAGGAGCAGGCAATTTTGCGAGAATGATTTATAAAAAAGATACAATACTAGTCATATCCTTTGTAATTGTGTCAGGTTCATTGCCTCAGAAATATACAGTACATTATAAAGGGTAAAAATACCGAATGAAAAATTTAAATATTTTATTGTTTAAATAATCCTTTATTCAGAGGTGTAAATATTAATTTAGTGCAGTGCAATGAGTTAATTTGGAGCGCTTTTCCACATATACATACATATTCATCACATTTCATCCTACCTTATAATACATATTGATAGCACAAAAAGTTTAACAGTGCAAAAACAAAAGTAGATATTTACATATGTACAAGCTTGAATAACGTGATATAAGCATATATCATTTGAAAATATTTTGTGTTATTGTACATTGTTTATTTTCTTGGAGTGTTTGGATATTTTGGAGAAGGAAATACAGTTTTCATAGCAAATATACATACATAAGTAAGGTCGGTGTTTAGATACAAAATCTTATTAATTGCCAAAGTTAGAATTGAAGCTCAGTATAAAAACTTTGTACTTTTGAGCTATTATTCGATGATGCTTCCTCAGTTAGGTACAAATTGCGTTCATATAGCAGCTTAAAATACCTTGTAGGAAATTATGTAATTGAAAAATGGAAAACAGTTTGTAAATTGTTCTCTTAATTTATTATTACCGCACAACGTCTTCTTATCGAAGATTTCCACTAATTTCGCTTTAACTTTCTATATTGACATCATTAGGTTAAATTATTAAAAAACAACAGATCTCCCGAACCGAGATTGTTTGTGTAACTTTAATTAATCTATTTTCTTGGCAATATCACCATGGCGATGTATGTATTATCAATTTTCTTGGTAAAACAATTCTTATTCCGAATATGTATAATAAATAAATTAAAACTTTCACTGAAATATCACATTTTTCATTGGTGTATAAACCTTTATTCTTTTTGAATTTTACTCATTTATGTTCAACAAGTTTATATACTCAGGTTGCATTAATTCTTTATAATAATTCGCTCTCTTTTTCAGGTTGAAAAACGTGAGTCGGACAACGGCTTAATCAAGCCAAGAACAGAACTATTCAGGACATAATGAAGGTAAATGTAAATAAAAATTTTAAACATATTATTTAACAGAAAGCCTATTTATTTGTTTTGGGGAGTGCTCGAAAATTTGCTTAACAATTTTTATATATAAATTTATGTTTGCACATGTTTAAATACTTTGGATTTTTCTGTTGCATCGTATTTACGCAAAATTCCTTTTTAGATATCAATCATTATGGAGAGGTGGTGGGCAAATTGCTTCCAAATTACATGAGCGAGATATTCCGAATTGAGAAAAGGTTCTGCCAAAGTTCATAACATATGTGCTTTGAATATATAATAGTTTCTTTTGCCCACCCCACGTGTTTCACCTTTGCCATTTACAATATTTTGTTTTTTGTTTTTGTTTCATTTTATTAGTATTTACTATGTAAGGGTAACTGGCGTAGTTTATTGAATGAATATCATTTGAAGAGTTATAAAACGAAATAGAACGAACGCAAAAAATATTTGCAAAAAGATTTAGTTGCCAACATTTGAACAACAACCAATAAGTTTCCGAGTTTACTTAGACTTGTGGTGTGCACCTTGCACAGGGGTAATAAGAACACACATATATGTACCATATGTGAATGTGGCTTGGCAACCACACCTCATTATTTGCCATTGTTAGTGGGAAGTGCTGCTTATATTTGGGAATGGGGTTGGCTTGCAAAGCTTCTAAAGGTTGAAATAAGAAAAAGCATGTTCTCACGTCTGCTGGCAGATGACAGCAAGACAGACGTGATCCATTCGATTGGTTAAGTTAAAAGTCGTCAGGTTGTATCACACGTGACATGTAGCCCACTATGTCCGATGCAGAGTGGCTTGACACATGCCAACCAAATTGATGACAAATAAAAATTGCAAAAAGTATGGAAACACCTGTTTGGTAACGTTGTCTTGCTTCTATATCGATGCTGAATTTTCTAAAAATTCATTTAATTTGGAAGTATGTATGTACATATGTATGTATATATGAAAACTTTGTGAACTACGCTGTTGCTGAAACAATAAAAATGGCCAACCATCTCATTTTTCTTGTGTTTTTCACTAAAGCAAAATAATACGATCACAGGTAAACTTATTTGATAAACGAGATAACTGAACTCCCCTTTTGTTATATTGAAAATATTACTTGATGTTGGGTGGTATGCAACCAAGTTTACTACAAATATTTTGAGTCGCATTCGCATTCGCATCCGTATACGTATACCCATTGCTTAATAATATTGAAAGTATGCATTATATTATATCATATAATATAAGGCACTGTGGTTAAAAAATTTGTACATACTTTTATAATAAATCTTACTGTGTATTCTTTAATAAATACAGAAGACAGATATGTGGGGAATACATAATACTTCTCTGCTCCTCAATTATGTAACAGAAAAAATTTGGAATTTGGAAAAATTTGAATTAGAGGTGCTGGTGCAGTTGTTGGGTATTAAAACATTTTTGGAAACAAAATTTCTCTTGAGTCATAATTTGTTGAAGTATTTAATACTTATATACTATATGTTATTAATATGTATACGTAGGATTTTGAATTTTTTGTAATTTAATTATCATAATAGGTATTGTAAAGTGGAGTTATAGCGCAACTAGTCAAAGTTTTCTACGAAAATCTGAATATGAATGCTTTCAGAAATACCTAACGCTATTGCTCTCATCTAAGTTTATCAGTACAGCAAGCAATCGTTAAGCAACTAATGCGAAAAGTTAGGTCTCAAATCCACTTTCGGAAAAAACCGTTAAAATATAGACAAAAATGTATCCAAATCGGTTTTATTATTAGAAGCTAAATGACAAATAGCTGTAGAAATTTTATATTTTGAGACTAAATTTTACCCGCGTTTTTGCCCGCATGTGATTGTTTTGTTTGTTAACTTTTTATTATAACAATAAATCATTATGTTAAGTGTTTGAATACTAATAAATTAGAATCAGATTTTATTTCAAGTACTGTGAATACTTATAAAATATAATATTTTTTACTTGAGCTATCGCTACGCACTCAAAAGTTAAATAAACATGAAAATGAAATAAGTGTTTGATAAACATATCTTTTGGAAACATAAATTGGCCTTTGATCGTGCCATAAATACAACGTAATCGAAGTACGCTTTTAATCTGGGGTGTGGAACATATTATATAAGTAGCCCTGGAAGAAACATGCAAAGTTTAAGTAAAAAAGTTTCCGCATTTTAACCTAAACAAAGCAGCTATCTTTGTTTCAAATATCAAGCATTTCGAACCATAAATACTAGAGTTCTAGACAACCGTGCGGTGCGAGCAGCTCGAAAACCGCTAGATACTCGTTCGTTGTTCAACTGCTCAAATGTTTGCGACAAATTTCCAATTTGCATTTTTTGTTTCTTGAAATTTCTTTATTATTTCAATGAGTTTTTCACTTTGCATAACTCAATTTAGAATTATAAAAAGAAGTTTTGAGGAAACAGTCAGAAATTTTGGTCAAAAGGCGTGAAAAACTGCTCAAGCTAGTACTCGAAAAGTATTGCTCGAGCTGCTCGAAAATGTTCGAAAAAATCTAGAAGAAAGAGCTTTATATACGAGTACAAGAATATTTAAGTATAAGTATAAGTACAGTATGTCAAGAAAAAGTTTACACACTGAAAATAAAAATATTTTTTGACTTTATTTGAAAAAATATAATTGGCGCTTTGTAACCGCTTCAGCGATTTTCGGCCGAGCTCCTCCCCCAATTTGTGGTTTTGTGTCTTGATGTTTTTCTAACAAATGGAGGGACCTACAGTTTATACTAAGCCACCTCCGAACGGCTAATGGTTTTTTTTACGAGGAGCCTTTATTTCATGTCCGAAATACACTCGAAGGAGTGGACATTCCCTGCCGGGGCGACCACAGTTAGAAAATTTAACTTAATTATTTATTTAAATTAATTTTCCATAACTTTTGGATGTTGGTGGCACCGGGATTTGAACCCGAGCATTCCGAATATTAGTACGCAATGCTAACCACTCGGCTACCGTGGCCGCCATATACTTCTGTTATATTTAATGGATTTTTTTAATACAAAATGATTTCACAATATCTTTTCAGTTAATATCAGTAAACACAAAAAAAAAACAACAAAATGACACTACACACTTTAAACACTGTCAAGAAACTGTTTGCACATTCTGTTTTTCCCCTCTATTTCGCTCTCGTTTTTGCCTAAAAAGGTAATTAACCGTTATCTATGCTTCTGTAATTGCTTATTGCAATAATCTATTTGCATTGCTTTTAATTTGGTTGTGAAATTTTGTAAAAAATTTTAAAATGCCCGGTAAAGGATTATCATTTGAAGGTAATCAATTTCCAAAATTGGTAGAATGTTTTCTGTATCACGGAAAACAATTTGCAACGAGGAGAGGGTTGATGCAAAGAGTGGAGGTGACCAAAAGCGGAAAATTGATGAACGATCGGACCGCATAATCATGCGAAAAGTTGACCGAAATCCACAAATAACGATAAGAACTCTTGCTCAGGAGCTTAAGGAAGAATGTTAACTTGATGTTTCACGCGAAATTGTACGCCAAGCCATTCTGCGGAACAAGTACCGATCAAGAGTTACCGCAAAAAAACCGCTGCTTTCTGTGGTCAATGTAGAAAAGCGCTTCACTTTTGCTGTAAGCATGGTAAATCTTCCGGCAGAATATAGGGATGACGTCATACGACTGTGAGGAAACGAAAATGATACTATACTACAACGATGGCCCAACCATTGTATGGAGTAAGCCGTTGACTGCACTCGAACCGCAAAACATCATTCCGACTGTAAAATTTTTCAAACTATCGGTTATGATTTAAGCTGCATCTCCAGTCAAGGAGTGGGAAACTTGGCATTTATAGAAATAACCATGAATGCCGTGCTGTATTGCCAAATTTTGGATGCAAATTTGGAGCCAATTACAGCGAAATTCGAATTTTTCCAACAACAAGCCTTCCTTTAAATTCTACCAGGAAAATGACTCCAAGCATAAGGAGCTTAATGTGCGGACACTGCTCCTATACAACTGCGGCAAAGTCATCGATATGCCTTCTCAGAGCCTCGATCTCAGCCAATTGAAAATTTGTGGGTTTATCTTAAGAAAAAGTGTCAAAAAGGCAGCCCACAAATTGACAAGCCCTATAATCTGCCATACACAAGACTCCATTGGAATATGAGCTGCCAAAGTTAGTTCGATTGATGAAAAACCCAACATACAACATGTAGCAAATGCTAAGGGGGGTCACACTAAATATTAAATTAGTAATAAGATGTTATAATAAGACATATGTAAATTGAGAATAATAAATAGGTTTAGTACACTGTGTAAAGAGTTGTTTTT
Source organism: Ceratitis rosa (assembly GCA_037013455.1). Taxonomy (NCBI): domain Eukaryota; kingdom Metazoa; phylum Arthropoda; class Insecta; order Diptera; family Tephritidae; genus Ceratitis; species Ceratitis rosa. The sequence continues at coordinate 1,532,705 of JAWMAG010000098.1, read as the reverse complement.
CGTCGAATATTATTAAATTTGTTAATGTTTTTAGTGCTATTAACTGAAAAGATATTGTAAAATCATTTTGCATTAAAAAAATCCACTAAACATAACCGAAGTCTATGATTTTTTCACGTAAAGTAAAAAAATATATTTTTTTTCAGTGTGTAAAGAGTTCTTCGACAAACTGTATGTATATTTGAGGCAGTAATTAAATTTGTTAAATTAATTTTCGGTGCATCTTTATTCCGTATGTTATTTATCTAATATTCATTCTCATCATAACTTGGCACGTCCCTACTTGTTAGCTCATCTTATTAAGTATTTGCAATATTAATTACACATACCGGTATTAAGGATGACCCTTTTTCAGTTTTTTGGATTCGTTAGAATGCTTAAACTTTTATTGAATTTTTTTGCTTCATCCATATTATAATCCCACGTATTTTTATTTCTCGAGCATATGGTACGGTTTTAAGCAATTAATTTATTTCTATATCTACTGCTATATGTATATGTTTGAAGTAATAATACAAATCCATCTATTTCAAAAGTGATAGAAGCAAAATTAAAATACCCTTTAGCAATTTGGCTGAAAAATTTACATATTTGCAACCTAGCATCTAAGCATAAAAGTAAAAACATACATATATACATATGTACATATATCTATGCATACTTGAATAAATTTTAGCAAAAACGGCCGCATCTCGAATCATCTTACTGCCGCCGGCAACATTCCCTGAGAAGCAATTACGAGCTGGAGACGCACAATTAGGTTAAATGAATTTATTTACATTTTCACGAATACAGATTAAATCGCCAAGAGAAGAAATATTGTCCGACCTAATTACAAGCACAAGCATTGTGCCGAAAACGTTGAGGATGCAGACAGAGCGGAGCGGAGAAGAACAATTTTATAGCAGCGAAAAGGCTGGGCTGTGATAAAAATATGTACACATGTACATATATACTAGTGTTGACATACACCACTCCACATCTTAATTTTTTAAAGCAAAAAATAGAACAAGAGATATTGAAATTTTTTCTTACGTTGCTTGAAGTAGTCCAGTTTAAAGACGTCGATATAAGCGTTTTACTAGTGTTGAGTCTTTTAATTTTTAATTATAATTCGATATGGCAGAAGGATGTATTCTTACTTCTTTCACTAGAAATTTTTAGATAAACAGTTAAATAGTCAAACAAAACCATTTAACAATTCAAGATACTCTGCCTTTTGCGGAAAATTATTGGCTATTGTCGAAATATCAATATAGTCCAGAAGTTTCTGTACTATATTACTTTATTCTTTCATGCATATACCTGTATAGAAGATTTGTGTAAATATACGTATACACGCACACATATTTAGGTACGTATCCGCCAAGGGCGGATACCGAGCTCCAGCCTGGGGGGATGCATGTTACATCAGCATCAGTATGCATTACTTAAAAAAAAACCATTAATTACGAAAGAGTAAACTGGATTCAAAATTGATTTATTTCAAATAAAGGAAAAGCTTAAATGTTGAAATAAAAAAACACAATCAAATGTATTGTAAATTATTTTCACATTGCGTATTCAGTACTTAGGAAACAATTGCATTGCGAATATATATTTGTTTGTTTGCTGATAAAAGCCAGCCTATATTAAAATATCTCCGAAAAGTTTAGATTTTTTCAGAATTGTTATTAAAAGTTTTAAAAATTAAATTTAAAAATACACAAAAGTTTAATTCACATCATATTGCCGGGTGCTAATTAATGGTTTGCATAGCTCATGAACCCCATGACCCTACCGCATATTTTTGTTGATATCTGACAAATAATAAAATGTACAATATACAGTGGGCTCATTCTGATACTTCTAATATTTCATTACACGCCTAAGACTATCAGCTTATTTCAGTGTTCTGACATGATAAAAAGATATTTCAGTCATTGGGACTCGACATCAAATTGTTCGTCTATCTTTTTATTGAACAAAATGGGAACATCGAAACGCGCACCACAAATTGGAGAAGGAGCTCGTTCGCTTTGTTCACACAACTGATTTGGAAAAGTGAATTTTTCTGAATTTCTAAAAGGAAAGATATTGTGTAGAATTTGGGGACGTCAATTGTTCCACCAAAAATATATTTAATGCAGTTGTCACTTAAATATATAATTGTGAAAGCACAACAACACTATTAAGTAAAATAGTGGCTGAATAGTAGGTAGTTAGTTAGATAAATTTAATTGAACAACATTAGTTTACATTGTTAATGTTGGCGCAAATATTAAATTTTTATCAAGTTTTTTTCTTGTATAAATTAAACTTAATCATTATTCTTTAATATATTTGTTTGTAACTTGCTTTTATTTTACTTATTTTTAACAATAAGTATTATAATACTTTTTGCTAAAACAATTTGTTCTCCTATTTTGATCACTTAAATTCATTTACAAACACATGACATTTCATTTGCACTCTATCCTATTGTTTATGTTTGCACCACTGTATTAACCACACTCTACTTCATAGAATTCGTATATGCATTGCATCTGGTGTACACACAAACATATTCATTTACAAATTCATGTGTGTTATTTGGTGATGTCAGTCGCCCATACTCGTACATTCTTCCATTTATCAGCTTGCTCTTTCTTTAATACCGATCTCTCTCTCGTTCACAGAAATATGGCGTACATCCCCATGCCGAGAGAAAGAATTTGTTAGCCACCCAACCTTACGGATTTTCTGTTTGCCGTTCATCGGCGGCCATTGAATTTATAGTGCCATTTCGAGTTCTCCACTATCTTGTTTTATGCTCTGTTTTTGTTTTACTTTTCCTCCTTTGTTCTGGGTATGGCATTGATGATGTTGTTGCTAGTGTTATCATGCACAGTAGTCACATTTGAAATCGTAGTGTGACGGTTGCGGCAACAGAGCAATGTAGTGCAGTCGTAAGAGTAGGCGAGGAGTGAGCAGCATTTGAACATTTCATTTTGCAGTTGGGTTTTGTGTAGTGACTAACGTTTTTGTTGTAGTTATTTTGTATTCTTCAATGCACTGTTTTTGTTGTACCTGTTTTTTTTTTTGTTTTGAATTTCCTTTGTATGCATGTTCACGAACGGGTATTTGTGAGTTTCGTTTGGATGTTTGAAGAAGAAGAGTGGCATGACGTTAATTTAAATTTTAGCTGTCGTGCGCACGTAGGAACAACAACAGCAAAAGTGGTGATTTTCATGTGTACATACAGATAACACCGCCCGACCCGTCGAAAACAATCATTTGTGTGTGAGCTCGTGTGTAGCATATTTGACATTTGGTCCACTAGGGTAATATTGCAGCATGGCGATTTGGATAGATTCGCTAAGAAAAAGAGAAGGAATTGAGCGGACAGATGTGTGGGTGTACGGATGGATTACGAAACATTCTCCTCCGGTTGTGTGTTCAATCCTTCTACAAACGTAAAATATAGGATTTTGCCAATATTATGTTATTAAAAAATTTTGACTAATATAATTAAAGAAAGAAATGACACATTCCAATTAAGTATTAACATATGTATGCATACTTTTCGTATATGTTATTTATTTATTATTTAGTAACGTCTCGATTTAATAATGTTGAAAAGAACTCATAAATAATATTTAAATGCTTGCATACCTACATTGCTTAAATTACATTATTCGCAGAAATGTAAAATATAATGCGCGTTAATAACCTTCTGAAATTCATTGACAATACCTCACCGGAATCGATATTCCTCCCAATTCAAACTAGTTGAAGCTGCAAATTGCTTAACAGGAAACCTGTTAATGTATTTGTATGTATGAGTACGTAAGAGAATAATGTGAACAAACAGTAATTTTTAAGAAATGGGAGGCAAATAGAAGGCCTCCCGTAATGGCGTATAAAGGTATTCTTTAGAGTCAAGTGCATAATAGCTTGTGTCGCGTCGTTTTAAGCTGAAAGTGCACTTTTCTACGTTTAGTACTTATTTAAAAACTTTAATTAATATTATATCCATTCATTCGTCTAGATATTACTAGTTTGAAATATTAATATTATTAAAATATATAAATATGTGTTTATATACGCATCTGATAATCATTAACATTTTCTCGTAAAGGCAGGGTTATGTAAAGTATGAACGTTTGATAGAGGAAATTAGCTTGAATAAAAAATATTTATAAATCTTCAATATATATATATATATATATATTGACTATAACCATTGACTCTATAACCACAGAAGCGATTTTCGGTCGAGCCCACAATTTGTGGTGTACGTTGTGATGTTTTTCTAACAAATGGAATGCACTACATTTTTTCTGAAGCGCCTGCAAGTTCTGATGATGATACTGATACACAGGCACGTTGCGTTGAGGGGAGATCAAAATCTAAAGCTTATAGTACAAAATTTTGAACGCATTATTTGACTGCAGTTCTTCATATCTTTATACACTTTCTGGCAAAAATCTCACTTTTTAATAGCTTTTGTGAGAAAAATTCCTAATTTTAAAAATTTTTACAATTTCGAAATTAGTCAATACCATAATAACATGTGCCAGAAATTTCGTTTGAGTATTTACATAAATTACACGTGGTCAGAAAAGGCCCTAAGGTTCAGCTCTCATAATATCCTGTTTTTATACACTTAAGTGATTTATGGTGTTTAAGTGTAGTGTTGTATTTTTATGAGAAGTTAATATTTTACTTTACACATCTGTATTAAAATGTTTGCCGAGAGGCAAAACTATTTTTTTTAATATTAAAAAATCTTATTAATTAATGCAAACCAATAGATAATTTAATAATACTAATATGTAATCATACCTGTAAATTACAATAGTTTTAGGCTTGTAAATAGTTAATCTTCTTTTTCTTTTTTGGCGTAGTCACCGCTTACGTGATTATAGCCTAATCAACAATAGCGTGCCATTCGACCCTCCTTTTGCCTGTTTAGCACCAATTGGAAATACCAATTGAAACCAGGTCGCTATTCGACTTATCTTTCCAACGAAGTGGAGTTCTTCTTCGTATCGAACACTTTCAAAGCTGTAGTGCTTTCATCTGTTTGGACGACATGATCTAGGCAACATAGCCGCTGTATCTTCATTCGTTGAATAACTCATACAGCTCATCTGGCCATCGTCTGCGATATTCGCCGTTGTCAATCGTTCACAAAATTTTTACCTGAAGACTCCCAACGTCACTTCATCGGATGTCGAAGAAAGAAAAGATACGAATCTCTTTATTTCGTGAGAGCGCTCAAAAATCCGTATTTTGTATAACATTTCTGAACAGTGCCACTGTGATAGAAAAATGACTTCTTTGGATTTTTAGGTATTTTATTACAAACAACAACGTCTTTAAATATAATTTCACTGAAATATTTCATTGAGAAACAGTCAAACATTTAATTATATTAAGTTTTAAGAATAAAATTACAATAATTTCTTTAATATTTACTGATCAGTTCTGCTATTCGAACATCTTCATGGTCTGGTAATGGAACAACTTTTCCATCATCATTAATTCGAGTCTCGGGTTCACCATCTCCGGGTGTTACATTTTCACTACCATTCAACAGGCTGGAGAAGTGTTCTCTCCATAGATTCAGTATACCCTGGGCCGTATCTTTTCGTAGAATTTTCGAGCATTATCCTAGTAGGCCAACTTCTCAAGCTCCTCGTACTCACGCATTTCGGTCTCCTTCTTTTTTTCCCCTGCAAATACGTCTTGCTTAGCTCTCGCTATCTATCCCACCCCGCATGCGTTGTTGTCGATCACAACGTTGCGAAGTAGTCAGTCTGCTTCCTCTCCACCGCGACACGGCAGTCCTCATTGTACCAGCTGTTTTTGCGACCTTTCCGAAATCCAATAGTTTTGTTTGCAGCTGTACGTAGGGAGTTTGCAATGCCCTCCCATAGTTCCCTTTTACCGGGTTGCTGATGTGTGATCTCAGGGAGCAGGTGTGCAAGTCGAGTAGAAAACCGCTCGGAAAACTATTGTGATTGCAGCTTTTCAACATCGAACCTTCCTTGTGTTTGTTGTTGGGCGTTCTTCGATACTCAGAGGGATTAGCCAAGTAGCTTGCTGAATTTTCTTGTGCTGGAATCTATGGTTGTCTGTAACCATATTTCAGGCCACGGCGAACTCGATCAGCCTCAGCCCACTCGGGGATGTTTCGTCGTGAAGCTAGCGTTGAAGCCGCCAAGAACAACTTTTACGTCGTGGTAGGGGCAGCACTCATAAGTGTGCTCGAGGCACTCGTAAAAGGCATCTTTTGTCAAGTCATCCTTCTTTCCCGTTGGGCGTGGGCGCAAATTAGCGTGGTGTTAAATAATTTCGTTTTGATGTGGATTGTGGCGAGACGTTCATCCAGCAGAGTGAATGTCAGTACTCGGCGACGGAGTTTCTCTCCCACCACAAAACCGACGCCAAATTTGCGCTCCTTTATATGGCTGCCGTAGTAAATTTCACAAGGACCCACCTTCTTCCGTCCTTGTCCCGTCTATCGCCTTTCTTGGACGGCGGTGATGTCAGCATTTAACTTTATTACGACATTAACGGACATTCCAGGTGCATGCCCTAAAATCGTAATCCTTAAAACATTTGCGGAGGTCATCATCAAACGGAGGGTCTCTCATCCGAGGCTGAATTAGATTTTTCATTACCATACGCACAACCGCATGGGACTCGCCTTCTTACTTTAGCTTTCCTCCAAGCGGATGTTTGTTGACTACTCAGGGAATACGTGGTCTAGGACCGGAAGTCGTGAGCTACTTTAACCATATGCAAAAGAATCGTTTCTGGCCACCCCCAGGTGAATGGCAGTCAAAAACTGTCCTAACTTGCGTGGCCCCATCACCCATCTCTATGATTTTTAAGAAGGTGCAATATGAAAAATAAGATTTTCAGGGTCAATATATATTTGAATTTACGTGTGTAGAATACCAATTTGAACTTTTGATAACATAGGGGCACCTCTTCCGATTTCGATGATTTTCAGTACCGATGTGCAATTCGTTAAAAGTGTGTAGAATATCAAATTTCACACCATTAGGTGTTTTTTTTAGGCAAATTTGTGAACCAAAATCGAAAATATAAAAAATTGGTCGTATATATCTTATAGTGGCTCGATCTAGCAGGTCCCTATAAATGATAGTTTAAATGTACCAGTTTGGTTTTCAAGAAGAATTAAAATGCATGTAATTTTATGTTATGGCCAAAAGGGCCGTAATGCCAATAATAATATATATAATCTTCCAAGGCGTTAATCGCCTCGGGCACATCTGCTTAGATAAGCGACTTCACATACTCAAGAAAAAAATTAGTCAGCGGATTTAAATGGCATGATCTTGTTTGAACCAAAGGTTGTTTACTTCAAAATCCGGCATTTCATACAAGGAAAAGTCATTAATCATGGCTTTATTTTTCAAGAAATATGGACAAATAATGCCCTCTGCCACACCAAATAGTGGCTTGTGGATTACGAGGTTCATCGCTGAACAAAATTTTCTTGTTGTGCGTCGCGCGAACCAATAACGAGAAGTTAAAACACATAAATTATTGATGTCATTCTCTGCTTATATAAATAGGTACATTGTTTTTCCACATATTCATAAATAAAGAAAAAGAAAAATAATGAAGCAAATGCGTCCAAAATGTTTTATGTTAACTCATGGAATGATACTAAATCACGCTGAATCTTGTTTGACTCTTTATTGCAGAACAATTTTAATTTAATTTATTAACTAATTCCTTTTAGGTAGAATATAATTTAGCCAAAAGCGAGACAACATTAGTAACGCCAAATATTATAGATTATTAATTTTTTTTTAATTAAACATGAAACATATGTATATAATAATGAATAATTTTAGCAAGTCATTAATTGATATAGTTTGCGTTTTGCATCAAGTATTCAAAATTCCTCCGCTGTTATAATATCCCCAAATGAATTATCGAAAATTCTATTTTATAGGTGTTCCTAATTTTTTGTCCATTATGCTGCCATTTTCCTGTATAGAGTTAAATTTGTCCGTTATGTAAAATTCGATAATAACTCATCGCGCATCCAACAACTCTTCAAGCTAAAAAGCAGGCTATAGTAATCTTGGCCAACAACTTTCGATGTAATTTTGTTTATTCCTTCACCACCAACATTTCGCTGGTTGGAAGATATAAAGCGTTTGATTTCAGTACCAACGATATTTGTTACCTTCGTCATTGACATTTAGCCTCATATCAGTTGGCCTACTAAGTATACTCTGCGGAGTTTAAATTAATTTCTTCTCAACTATGTATGTTTTCTATTCGTGAATTACGAGTTCTCTATCGCATGTAATCGTATGGGCAAGAAAAAACTGTATTTTTCAATCTATGCAGTATTTGGTGCCCTAGCGGTGAAAATGTGAGTTGCAAAATTCTCATCTACCAACGAACAGCTCACTTCACTTATTGCATTTGACCGATGCGTCTTCTTGTTCCAATTAGAATACATACACTTATAATTAAAAACATAGGTATACTACTTAAGAGGTTACAGCTTAAACAAATTTCGTTAATATTTCCCGTTAGATGTCACCGCTAGCGGTAAGCTGAATATCATCTGCCACAGTTTCAAAATATTTTACGCCAGAAATTATCTATGTTGCAGCCATTTTGAATTTATCTTAAGAGCATCACACAGATTATATACAAAATAATAGCATCCAGCTGCGCACTAACAACATCCAGCAGTCATGACTGAGAAAACATACATACGGTTTCTATTTAAACTTGATTTGGTGACTGAGAGCAGCAGCTCTCTGCTACGCTTGGGGTTGAGATTTTACTCATAAATACACATACGTACATAACAGAGGTATGGACTTCCTGCCAATGTATTCTTAGTTTTGTCACCCATACATACTAGATAGACATTTTGTGGCCTGGCGCTCCAAACTATTCAGAAATCACATCTGCTCACAGACCATATTCGCTTGGCATTCGAGTGATACGCTCCGAATGAAATGTTTAAGTAATCGAAAATTTATAAAATCATTTGTACAATATTAAAAATTAAATATGAATAATTTGGAATTTATGAAACGAAGCATTTGCAAAGTGAAAATTTTATTATCGTTGTTTATTTTCTTGTTTTATTTAAATCAAATATATATGGTATATATTCTACTGCACGGACCTAGCTTTAAGCTTCGCATTTGCTTTCAAAGATTTTCCGACGGTGAAATTATGTTTAAAGCAATGAATGCTACTACTAAATTAAAACAAAGTTAAGTTATTAGCTTGCTTCAAATAAGTTAAAATATTTTCATAAAATCATTAAGTCATTGAAGTATAAGTACCAAAATGCATTAGTTGTTTTAGCTTTATTTTATTTTGAGAAATCTTTATTAAAATCAATTGTTTTAGCTTTATTTTATTTTGAGAAATCTTTATTAAAATCAATTGGTTTCTATAATTTGGGAAAGTTTCTGTTTTTTTTTTTGCATTAAGAAATATTTCATTTCTTTCGTTTTGCATGTTATTGAGCTACTTTTTTATTCGGCCCGAATGGCAGTCTTACCATTTGGAATGTCATGGGCTAGAATATTGGTCTCACTCAAATGTATACAAACAAGTTTGTTCTAATACAGTCGCCGCACAACGGGGAAAAAGTGTACAACACATTTATCTATAATAATTCACGTTTTTTCGATTTTTTGTTTAAAAATAAAGTGTTTAAACTTCTTTTGAAGAAATCGGTTTTGTGAGCAAAATTACCAATTTTCTTTGGGTCATCACTTTTTTTACTCATCGCTTTTCAACGACGATTCCTCAGAGCCATATACATAGTAAGTTTTATAAAGCGAATGGTACCTAAATTATCTGCAAAATCTTCCATTTTATAGACACATCATACAAAAATTTACTAAATTGGACCTCAAAATAAAAATTGTTATTAACCCTTAAATTAAATGCTAGTATAAGTACAAAGAAATTTAAATTCGGTTAAGGACCTAAATTGGATCATTCTATGTTAAAATGGCTAAATAAAATAATAAGTTTTTTTTTGATTTAGGTATGTATATGAAATTAAAAAAAATATCTATATACCAAAAAACACAACACAGAAAGAGGTCATGTACATAGATATCAAATTTATTGCACTACATGCTTTTTGAAGATTTTAACCCAAAACTTTATATGTGAAAAATTAATGGCATAGATGTTATGTTGATGCGATCTTGCCGGCTCCGACAAGTGATCAATACAGAAAAAAAGAAATTTCCGTACGAAGTTTGGTGGAAATATTTAGAAAACTTAAGGACTAGTTTGCGTTCAAACAGAGGAGCGGACGGACACATTCTTCTGGTTCGATAGGTATGCATTTTGATGGGACATTGAAGTTTATGGTATTTGGTGTGTTTAATGAGAAACTATCCCGAATCAGTTGGAAATGTGTATATTTTGCATTTCCTTATTAATAAGATGATGTGGTAGAAACATTAGTATCCGAATGGAGGGTGCCAGGATTTGAAGGGCAAATTTTAAACAAAACGTCCAAATTACATTTTCTCATAAAAATATGTCAGCCCTTCGGGTTTCGGGCTTCGGGCTTGATTTCTTGGGAAATCAAGACGCAACATATTTTTGAATGTAAACACAGCATGGTTATACATATAATGGATATTAAAATATGACTTTGGCTATAAATTTTAATAATTTTTTTTGGAAAATTCAACTAATAACATTTTCGTTAGTTGAGGGGAGAGGTTGACGACCTGACCTTTTAATAGGCTCATTGTGCTAACTTAACTGAACAATGGATGAATTTTCGCTCGTTTAGATAAATTTGCTTACTTTTTCCGTCTATATTTGTCCATTTGCATTAATCTGGAGCTTGGGGTATCGTTGAAGGTATAAACCTCAATCTGCTAATAAATGAGCCCTCAGTTGGATTAACCTTATCAAGTTTTTGAAGATGATATCTCAAGGGTAGATTTCCTGTCAGTAAGGCATGGTTGTAATATTAGTTCCCTTTCACTTAGTACCAATAAGAGTTGGATCTGATTATGAGCCATGCAATCCTGAAGGAGCTCAATGGCTCATCATATGTTGGAAAAGCTCTAGGATTTTAGGCATTATTCTAAAACTTAAGTACTTTGTAAGTGCTTAAGCCAAAATTTTGGATCTAAATTTCTAAGTTATTTTCAAAGGACTAGTAGAATTTTATACGAAGATTTAAATTTTATAACAAAATAGCACTTAAAAGGGTAATCCTAGTCTCAAACTCACATTTGATGAGTGTTTTCAGCGCTTATGTATTACGGACCAAAGTTAATATACCATTTTATGTTAATGAAATATGTTTTCCTATACGATATAGATTTGTTTTTGACATCTCGCGACATTATTCATAAAACTGTAATTCAAGTAAAGGGAATTGTTTTTAGTGGTGTGGGTTTCAATGACGCGCGATTCCCGTTGCACATCGTTAGACAATTTCGTTAAGCGATGAAGCATGGTACATGCCATACATCCAACGAAACAATCAATTTATTGATGGAATCTTTTGGTAAGCTCGAGACGATTGACGCCTTGGGGGAGAATATTTGGCCTATTGGCTGCAGTTTAATTATGACTGACCCTTATAAATAAATAAAGCTAAATTCTTATTAGAAATTTAGAGCTCATCGAACACGAGCTCTAGAAAATAAATTGCTATGATTAATTTCTTAGTTCGTGAGAAACTTACTTTCATTTTTAACCTTCGAGTTGTTTTAAATAGAAAATTTAAAAATTTACTGGATTAAGTAACAATAACTAATTATACGGTCACATACAATACTTCAACTGAAAGCTCATTACATTATATAATAAGTTTTCTAGCCAAAGGCCACAGTATCATGATGATATTTGAATTATTTGTGAAATAATACAGGATATAATCAACAACAATATTTGGCGAGCTTAATGTGACGTGATTAATGTAAAAAATACAATATATGTACATACGTACTCATAAGCTTGTATAAGTCACGTACAAAAATATTTCACAAAAGCCAAAACAAAGTTCTTTCAACTTACTCAAACCATAAAGAGTAAACCAAAACTATTTGATTAAATCCAAACGAAAATTTTTCAAGCATGCACGAAGTCACCAACTTTTTCGGCAACAATAGCAATAAGACAAAAAAATGCGAAAACTTAAATAATCAACTTAAGCAAACAATATAGAACAACTAATCTAAAGACACATAAAAAACTCTGTTAAACGACGCTAGCGACGAATGAGACAAAAGGAGGAGAAAGCAAAAATAATCATTATTTCCATTGTTGTGCGAAGAAATTAAGCGAAAGTATATTTACAATAGGAGAACTAAATGTGGCCAACATCTACATATGTATATTCCCAAGCAAATTAATAACGTCTTTATAAAATATTCTATATGTTTATACATGTACATATGTATTTGCTCATATTTCTGAGTATGACTCAATGGGGATCCTCAAAAAGATCAGAATTGTCTGACCGCATAATTACGGCAAAAGTAGAAGGAACTAGTGGGACATTTGCTTTGAGAAATCTGACAGGATAATAAATTGAAATGAATGAATGTGCCTCATCTATCTACATTATATTATATTGTGGGTGGCAGACAACATTAGTAATGAAAAAGTAAAGTTTTAGACATTCGAACCGAAATATTATATTTTCATCAATTTCTATTTTCTGTGACAACATACACACCTTTACAGGTTATTGTTTTTCTTTTCTTTTGTTTTCAGCAAAACCATAGGAAGAAGATGCATCGCAACTGGTCATACCGAAAACTCGTATAGAAATAAATTTTTTAATAATACTTTTCAGATACAATTATTTTTAAAACAAATGAAATGAAAAGATTATTAGATAATTATTACCGTGTCATTATCTAGAAGGGTAAAAATGATTGGATATTTCAAAGAATTTTTAGTTACTCGAAATCAAATAGAAACAAGCGAAATCTCAGAAGAAAAATTGTAAAGAAAAATTATTTTCCCATAAATTTTGTGTGGAGCAAGGCGAATCTACTTTTCAGCTTTCGTTTCGTGTGCTTGAATTTCATTTGATTTTCTATTTATAAGTTTGAATATCTGGAGAATTGATTTTGTGATTGTGGCTTGCGCGAAAAAATAGTGGAACAAAAACTTTGTCCATTTTCAATGATTTTGACAGCCGCTACGCTAAAGCAGAATGAGCAATACGAGTCCACAGTAATTGTTGTTTTCGTTCTCCCTTTTATCAACTCGCTTTGGTAAGGAGCGATTTCACGACGACATCTTGATGATTGACGACGCTTATATTTACATTAATTTTGTGACAATTTTTTGTCAGTTTTTTATGCAACTCAGCGGAAAGTGATTTCATAGATGAAGTGCACTTTGTGAATCGTTATGTTCTTTGTGATTGCGTTAATTTTGTCTTGTGAAATTAATTTTTAGGTGGATTAATTTGAAAATCAATGCGAATTCTCTGTTCATCTCATTCTGATTGATAATTTTGGCGTGGAATTATATTTTCCAACATCCAAAAGTTATAGAAAATTAATTTAAGTAAAAAATTAAGTTAAATTTTTTAATTGCGAACGCCCCATGAAATAACCATGAAATAAAGGCTCCTCATAAAAAACCATCAGCCGTTCGCAGGCGGCTTAATATAAAATGTAGGTCCTCCCATTTGTTGGGAAAACGTCAAGACGGAAAATCACAAATCGGAGGAGTAGCTCCAAACGGTAAGTTGTCAAGAAGAATTTTATTTTGGGTTTGACATTTGTGCACATGTATATATCGATAATTCCTTAATTACTTCTGTGACGCAGTGCTTTATTAGTTTTATTGTAGAAAAAAATATTTATAATTTTTTGTCCATAAAATTACAAATAGCATTTTGCAAAGTGCAAAATTCAAGACTAAAGGTGCTACTGGTTCTAATACTCTGAAATGTTATCACTAAGTAAATAAGTAATGTAACCTATATAAAGTATTTTTAGACTGTGGTTTTCAAGAAGAAATAAAGCGCAAATAATTTAATGTTATTGCCAATATTTTTTAGCTTTATTATAAAGATAAGGATTTGCCATTGGGATCTAAAAATTGATTTCGGGAAGTGACCGCCACGGCTGACTCGCATAAATTCCCACCGAGAGGATCAATATTTGACCACTTTTTGCAGCAATTGAAGCCGTATATCAGCAATAACACGAATTACCTCGGTATTATGTGTGTAGACAAGCGATTCCAAATAGTACAGTGTTGTTAAATCGCACGATCTTGGAGGCAGACCCACGACGCGAGAAATGCGCTCACCAAGGATTGTCTATTGACTGTAACATTGTGGTCCAATGATTCTCTATGCACACAGAGCACACCAAATAGGGACTTTTTGAGGATTTAACGGCATCTCAACAATGACTTTTGGATTATCATCACTCCATATATTATAATCTTTTATTATTAACGTACCCATTAAACCAAAAGTGAGCTTCAATCAATAGTGGACACGCCCCTCTATTTTAGCAAAAAAAAGTTCCAACCGTTGTTCTGGAATAAGTTTGTTCATTATGAAATGTCAAACCAAACTATGTATAAATAAAGTAACAGCTGTCAAAAGGACCAAATCCGAAAACCAGACGTCTAAAAAACACCAATACATATGTATTTTCACTTCGTTTCCCAGAATATGCTGAATTTATGCAAGGTACACTTCACATGCCTGCTGAATGGCAGTGAAAGTGAAACACCCGGAGATGGTGAGCCTGAAACCCCAATCGATGACGATGGAAAAGACGTTCCACTACCAGATTATAGCGACCGCCACCCTAAAGAGCAACATGGCGAGTGGAGCTGACGGACACCGTCAGAGCTATTCGAAAATGGCGGTAAAGAGCTGACAAGGTGCATGCATCACCTACAACTACCGTGGGATACGTGCCCTCAACCGTTCCTGTCCTGTTATATGGTTTGGAGGCATGGACGATGACAGCCGACGAGTAGGCGTGACGAAATTTCGAGAGAAAGGTTATGTGTAAGATTTATATTCCTCTACGAGTTGGGAACAGCGAATACCGCAGCCGATGGAATGAAATGATGGACTGTATGATATATACGCCGACATTGGCATAGTTTAGTGCAACGCGGCCATGTCGACAGAATGGAAGAAAGCTCTCCAGCTTTAAAAGTATTCGTTACATTATCCGCTGGTGAAAGCAGAGGAAGAGGAAGACCTCCATTCCGTTGGAAGGATCAGGCCGAGAGCAATGCAAGTTAAACTCTGATATTTTTAAATATTTCTTTGTCATGAAGTATGCCAGAAATAGATGCATTATCCAACGAATTTGGGACTTTTTGAAACGGCGGAAACGTAAATTTGTCAGATTGCCGTCCATGGGTACGACTTTCATTCTGAAAAAATGTATATGCTACGAGGGTGATGTCTCATTTTGGTCACTACTTCAGGTTGGTTAACTAAATCTCCTTATCCTTGGCTGAGCAACAAAGTGATCAAAGCTATACGCTGAAAGGTGTACTGAAAAGGACTAATACCTGTTCTGGAGACACTGCAATTAGCAGCCAAGTCAAGCAGAGTTAATGATCCCGATAAAATGTCAGCTGTCGGTTCCTAATTTTGCTTGTTATTTTAGGGTACTTTTAGGTTCCGTTCGGTTCGATTCGGCTCAGATAATGTTCTCTGCGTAAACCAACCTCTAACACATTAAAAGGATCTTTTGAATATGAAATGATGTTGATGTAAAACAGTAGATTTACAAAGGACGTCGAATATGTATTCCTACCGAGAATCCACTAGATCTGGCAGCACTGCTGTAGCATTCCATTCTCAGTGCAAGCGGTTGGAAACATCCGTGAAGTAGATGAATGACCGATCTAATCGAAAAAATCATATTTATGGCTCGACTTACTTGAGATTCTTCTCATTCCAGGACCTCATAACCACCTTTTTGATGAAAACTATTTACTTAAATTATATTTATGATTCAATTTGTTGTTTTCAAAAACTTCATAAGGCTCTGCCTAAGATTTTATATTTGCTCCTATTTAACCTCCGAAATAATTCAAAAAGTTGTTGTTTTTACCTTTATGAATAAGGTGGAAAATTAAATGGACTGCAAATTAATCAGAAGTCCAATATTATAATATTTCTTTTAAATATGCCTTTTTTAATTATATATGGTAACTGTATATGCGTTTCACAAGCTCTTATTAATATATTTATATTTTGTCGTTCATATTTATCTTAACGTCAACATATAACAGTATTTATTTATACAAATGCACGTGAATAAGTTTATTGAAAAGTGAAAACAACAAAAGGTTCAATCGCTTATCTTGTGCACCTGGACACTTCAATGACACTGGAAAAAATAAAATTCCTATTTTAAGGCCTTCCGAGTCGAACCTAACGGCTTCATTTTCAAAGCCCGCCAACCGACGCTAAAAATCATAATTTGTGGCTTAATGCAAAGAAATGTACACTTCAATATAAATTTGTAAAATCTATTTAATTTCATAATAATTTCATAAAAAAGAAAAATTTACTACTTCCTTGCTTTGTCGGTTGCTAGGATAGGGTACGTATAAACATTCATATATATGTGGCTATGTATGTTCTTGCGTATTTCCACTTTCATACATACAAATACATACGATATATATTATATAAATGTACACATAGGTATATTTACAATGAGTTTAATTCAATATAAGAAATATAACTTTATGAAGACATACCTAGTCCGGGAATAAATCTGCAATAAGTTGCAGTCTTTATGAGGCCGTTTACTACAAAATGAATTTCTCACGATTATATAATGAGCATTTTAAGTATATAATATTTACACAAATTATCACAAGTTATCGCTACTTTTTGTTAAATCATCCTTGCAATTAAGTCCCCTTTGGCATAAAAAGAATGTTTCTGGCTTAGCAGAAAACCGGTGGCAGGCAAAAACGTGTACCACTAAAACAGTAATAATTTATATTTTAAATAAATGAAGCAAGTTTCTTGCGTTCAACTGTTAATGGCCACGTATATCTTTCAGTGGGGTCCACTTTGCTTAGAGCACGGTCAGAAGTCATGCCAGCTTGCAGCGGAAAATGACAGTGAGAACTTTTCAGATTAACAATATTAAAATATTAAAATAAAAATATGTAAATATAGCAAAATATAGGTCTTGGAACTTATTAGAATTAATTAAACACATTTATCGGCAACATCAGACAACATATAAATTGGAGGAGAGGCACCTTAATTTTTAAATTTTCAATTTAATAAAGTTCTCCCCGATGCGTTATTACAAACCATAAATTCTTTCATTGTTGGTACCGGAGTCCTTTAATTTTATTTGTTATAAACTTTTTACTATCTCGATTTCTGTCGTAAAATGTTTGAGGAAAAGATATGGCGACTTCCAAAGTATTTGATTTTTTAATTTAACTTATTTAATATAAATTATAAAAATAAATTTCTTGCGTCTATCTCGAATTTAAATACCTTATGTAATAAAAAGATTTATTTATATTTTTTTGTACAACTTACAATTAAAACTTAAAGTTAAGATTTATAAAAAAACTTTAGCCCGCAAGCATTTTTTTGCTGTTTTTAAATAAACACTTTGTGATGTATAAAATAAGATACGGGAGCTGTAGAAAGTACAATAACTATTTAATATTTTATCATTATTGTTCCACTGTACCAGCGCCTTCATTCGGTTTTGTTTGTGAATTAAATAAAATAATTTATTTTTGAATGTTAAATGTGAAATGCATTGGTGAATGACAGCGACACTAATATTCTGTTACAAGACAACTCGAAACTGACTGCGGCCATTGGCGCCCGCAGCTGTAGCTTTTCGAGCATTATGGAGCATCAGCAAGGAGTATTTGTATAAAAGTTGGATCGGCATGCAAAGTACGTGAATAAATGCGATGGAAGTTAACAAAACATTATATTATGCAACTGTTTAAAAAGCGTCAAATGCGGCTATGCGAGGTATTACAAAGTTTCATCTATACCACCCTAATACGGCTTGTAAACGGCTGTGTGCTCTTTGTTGTACCAAAAATATTTATGCGACTTGCATATTAATAAGTTACGCATTTGAATTACATTCTGTTCTCAATAAATGACACAAGAAAACATATATGTATGTACATTTCATATATGAAAAAAGTTGTCACTGAAATATTCTAAGCTGAAACAACTTGTGTTTGTTGAACTATTCCGATTATATTGCCCTCTCTTTTTCTGAAGTACATATTATATATATATATATATATATATATATATATATATAGTCACATATATATAATATGTACTTCATATTTATTTAAAAACATAGATACACGTAGGAATGTACATATGTATGTATGTATGTACAATAATATGGCGGAGGAATCACACAAAACCAGATGATTAAGGTAAGCCATTAGATGGCGACAACGCATTGATTTATAGACAGTCTATACTATATGTATTAGCATTTATTCGTTGCATTGAATTCATTGCATTGGTAATGGTATCAGCGATAGCGACGTCTTTCACCTCGGTCGTGACATCCATCGGAATCCATAACTTATTCACTTGTAGATACCAGTCCAATGCATAACATTAAGTTATAAATTTACAACGACCGGTTTCCACTGTAGCTCCTTTCATACGGTGGTCACGTCTTCTTTATGCCTTTCATTTGTTGGTGGATGGCAATAACAAAATAAACTATGATTCGTATATATGTGTAGCTGATTTTCTGACATGTGATCAAACGATAATATTTTAGGCAAACCTGCTTGAGTGTATATGAATAAGCAACATATTTACATATATGTATGTACAATATGTGTATACATATGTACATATTTTGTTTTCCCGAACTTTGATGTTTTTAATCGTTTATTTCATTTCAAATGGTGTTTAATTGCATGTGACTAAACCATCTTTGGCTAAAGAAATATTTGTTTCTTTTCCCATTTCTCAACCACCATACCTATATTGTCGGCAGGAAAGGGTAAGAAGAAGTATAAGTTTTTGTTTTATGTGCTAAATGGCCTTCAAAAATGTTTGAAAAAAAACGATAGTCTGTTGTGTGTGATAAAGGAGTATTTCGACAGATTTCTTTTTCATTATGTACTTCAGATGATTTGTCCTTGAATTTGAAGACTTTTAAAAATCGAAAGGGGAACCTAATGAGAACATTTTTGTTATTTAATGCGTTTGAATACTTCAAGGATATGTGCTGATGAAGTAAAAGAGTTAAAATAATAAGTTGGCGCTCATAATAATTGCATGTGTGATTATTTGTTAAAATTATTTTGAATCTCTTAGAATTCAATTACAGTATTCACTATACGTATTTTTTTTTAGTCATAAGTACCAAAGATGCTCAAAATATGCATATATATTACAATACTTATATACTGACTTAGCTTTAAATTTAAAATAAACAAGAAAGAAGAGCTGCATTCGGTCATGCCGAAGCCTTTATATCTTTCATGACTGTATCTAATTTTTGGTATTGTATTTAATTTTAAGATTAACTATTAATTCTCTTGTCTGAAAAATTGGCTGAAGAGGCTATATGACGATCTTTTCCGATTTCGATTGTTTTGTTCACAATGGTTTTTTGTATATACAAAACATACGTATATAAAATACTTTATCTCACGAATTTCATATACTTACAGGCCTATTCTGTTGAGGTAATAAAATATACTTTGGTATTAAAATTAGGAGGTAAAAAATAATCTGCTGTTTGATTTTGTTTTGTTAATTTGAGAAAACTAAAAAACCTGTAAAGTTTTTTTACGTCTAGAATTCATTGAAAATGAAGAAAAAAGCGCAAAAAAGTGTTTGTTAAGAAGTTTGTGGGAAAAAATTGTCCTTTTAAATTGGAAGATAGCGTTTCCATTCAACTTTTCTTTGTCGTCTTGTCATATTTTCCATAATTAGGTTCAATTATTTATGATTTCATAAATAAATAAATAAAACTTGTTTACTTTGTTGCGCTCCGTTTTCTATTTCGATGCGAAAATTCTTTACCAACTTGCAAATGTAATTTGGCATGGTCGAAAAAAAGAATCGCTGCCAAAGTTTTGTCAAACAATGTAACCTGTGCGTTAGATACCAAATTCAATTTCGGGTGTTAAAAAAAGCAAAAAAATTTACTTTACTGTTAACAGTGAGAATAGGCGTTAGATGCTTTTTTGACGTAGTTTTGACCGTAGCCTTGTATCCGAAAAAATCGGTATGTGGAAGCTATATAACATAGTCGTCCGATTTCTATAATTTTTTGCACCAATGTGCACCAGGCTCTTGATGCTGCTTTATACCCTAAATGTCAAATATGAGAATAAATGCTATAGCAGTCCGATCTGGTGGAACTGGCAACTCAACTCGACATTCTGACCTGATTGGTATTTATGGATCTATCTCTTCTCCTTTTGGTACTTATACTTCAGATCGAAGTTAATATACCATTGCATGTACATGAAAGGTATAAAAATATGTTGAACCCCTTTTTGAATATACAAGATATGATCAGAAATAACAGTTATTTTCAAGTTTTTCAAAAGGTATTTACTTATTCATCAATAACTATCTTGTCCCCTTAAAAGTAATCCCGCTCAGATATAATACACTTATGCCAGCGGTTTTTCCAATTCTCGAAACGCTTCTGAAACGCTTTTTTTTTTGGTATCGCCAATAGCTCCTGCTTCGATTTTTCTTTTATGATAACGGTTTTGTTTTTGGCCAAAGTTCACGCACAAGTATCGATGTATGAGCTGGTGCGTTATCATGGTGCACCACCTGCCATCGCTGCTGCACGTTTCATGCCTAAAACATCCGTAAAAATTGCTTGACATGTGCCGAACGATATGCCAACATCATCACCAACATCTCTGATAGTGATTCGACGATTATCCAAAATCATTTTCTTCACTGCTTCAATGTTTTCATCGGTTGTTGATGTGCTCGGGCGACCAGGAAGAACATTGTCATTGACATCTTCTCGGTCTTCCTTAAACCGGTTATGCCACAATTGAACTTGTGTTCTGCTCATAGAAGACTCGCCAAATGCCACAGTCAACATATCAAATGTCCTTGCGCATTTAATTTCATTTTTTACTCAAAACTTAATACAGTTTCTTTGACCCATTTTTTCGAATAGCAAAACATGACTAACCTTTTTATCTGTCAAAAACAAACTGACAATCCAAAATGGCTGATATTGCCAACATATATAACAGGCATATGTATCAACATAACAGAAAAAAAAGCGAAAATCGAACATACGTAACTCACGAAATATGAAAATAATGGATATTTTGTGATCACACCTCGTATGTATGTATGTGTATTAAATTTTTTCTCTAGTATTCGTTCTTAAGAGTTCCCATTATCAATAAAAATTTAATTTTGAACAGTTATTTATTCTCTTTAAACAGTTATGACAACCTAATTGCTAAACATCGTTTACTCTCTTCTGTAGATTATGTAATTTTTACCTCGATTCGGAGCACTTAAGAAATTATTTAATATAATTTTCCTACAGTAATCATAGTAAAGTTGAATTTTATAGTGTAATAGTATTTTTAAGTAATAAATAGTCTGTTACAAAAAGCTAGAGAGTAGTTGATTATTTTTCGAAGTAGTAAAGCTTTATAGGATTAGGATATGATATTGAAACGCTATTAATTTTTATTTGAAAGACTGGAACCGATTCGTATAAACTTATCATCTATGAAGCGTTAGTATGTTATAAGCAGTGCGCAATGGTGTGGGTTGTGCGGAGATATTCTATCTGAGGTATCTCGCGATCGTGGGAAATTAAGGCACATAACGATGCTGAGTCGAGTGTGACAGACAAATTCGGACTGCGCATAGGGTATTGGCTGGACCTCTTGCATCTTTGTATATGTATACTCAACGGAATACAAATTGGATAGATCTAAATGCTCAATGAAATTATATAATAAACAATAAAAACGTTGAATGAATAATCACACTAAAGGCAAAATCTTTCAGCCCGAGTCGGAATATACCCTTAGATCGGCATAATACTGGTTAAACTTCTAGTTCAAGCATGTTGAAATATTACTACTCTACCGGCAAGGATCTCTAAATAAAAGTAGCTCTATTGTAAAAGTAGTGTTGAACGCACCATATCGGCAAATTTTTGCGGTTAATGGTGGAATACTAACAATTTGACAATAAATTAAAGCCGTTTGCTTATCCTTTAATACCAGTTCGAAACTAGTGGTGGAACAACTAGTTCAGCTATTTAATACAGAGCCATAATAACAAGCATGCTGAGTATGTGCTCAATGTCAATATCGTGGTGGTATATACTTGTACATATGTACATACGAATGTATTTGGCGCTCTTTTGGTCTTGCAGCTGATCACCAACATAATCGTTTAGTCTTTTTTTTTATTCATTTTTTTGCCTCAGTTCATCTCCTTTAGCGGTTACGCTTGTTTAGGGTTTAGCTTGTTGTTGTTGTTACCTATTTATGACCTTTGTTGCTGTAGTTATTGCCGTTGACGTTGGTAGTTTCATGTAGGGTTTGTCATTATTGTTGTTGCTGCCGTTTAAACTGTTTGATGTTTTTTTTGCCAAAGCGCGTGAACATGCTTTTTTACATTGCAGACTTTTGTGTCTATAAAAAGTGAGAGTCATTAAGAAATTTTTACTGCTTCTCAAGGTCGTCCAAAGGAATTTTATGTTCACTTTTATGACCATTTGAAAGAGGAATGCTTGAAGCCACTCTCACTATTCTTTGGATATGCTATAATTCTTCCATATGTTTATTTGTATGTTTGTTTTTACAATTGCACATGTTTTTATACCCGACTTTACTGCATACAAACAGTATATCAACTTTGTCTAGCTAAAATCAGTAAATAACAGTATAAAATAATAACATACATCTATTAATTGTAGATAAACGTCAAAATCCGGAAAAACTAGAGACGAAATCTGGCAGTGGTCATTTTACTACAGTTTTTTCGCTTAACAAATTAAACTACCGAAAATTAAGCGGGAATTATATGGCCGGATGGTCGAGTAAATTTCAGTTATTCAAGTGCGCGCAGTTAGTTACGTGAGACCATACGGAAGGTCATGTGTTCGAATTCTGGCCAACCAACATCCATTGAAATTTATTTATTATTTATTGAAAAATAGGCAGATCCGACTACATGTAACTGTGGCCTACTTTTATTGGAATTGGTGTTGCAAATACGACAACGAACGATAAAAAATTAAACATCATTTATGGTAAGTCGAAAGAGTAAGTTGTTTATTATTTTGTTGATCTAACTACTTATTTGTATGTGTGGGTCACTTCTTCGCTGCTCAAAGTCTTTGATGAAAATATCAATAAGAGTGACTCGCAGTAAGCCAAATGCATCATTCTGATCTCTGCTTATCATACTATTTTATGTCAATCTATCGGTGATTTCGACATAAATATGAATATTTTTTCAAGTAAATCGATCCACTTTCCCATTCACTTCCCGTAAAGAGGTAAGCTATCCGCAAAATTCAAGTCCATCCGTCAGAAACTTTTGAAGATTACCGCATCTTTACGAACGAACATATTTACCCTAAATACGGTTACCGAAGTGTAGCCGAAATATATCGGAAAAAAACAAAATTGATTTTGTGTTTTTTATTTACATATGTTGACCTCAAGCCGCAAACAATTTCAATGCGTGTATATGATAATGATATTATGGCGGCCACAATAGCCGAGTGGCCAGCAATGCGTCCTGCCATTCGGAAGGCTTGGGTTATTATCCAAAAGTTATAGAAAATTAATTTAAATAAAAAAATAAGATACATTTTCTAATTGCGGTCGCCCCTCGGCGACATACTTAAGTGTTTTGCTGTTGCCTATGCTAAATTATGTTGGATATCGATTTTCTTTAAACAAATTTGTCTAAACTGAAATAAAGAAAAATATACCATATATATGAAGCTAATAAATTATTAGAAAAACACGTTAATCTAGTTATTCGTTGATGATGATTTACTCATTTTACTAAAATATCGTAAAAGCGTGGAAAATATTGTCCAATTGAAAACACTATTTGTTCCTCATAGCGAGCTGCGAACTTTCTGGAGAAAGATTGGCTTGTGATTTTGGAACATTGACCAACGTTACTCGCAGAGTGTTCAAGAAATATTAAAAACAACTTCTTTTATATATACGTGTATGTATAGGTTACGAGGATGACACTGAAATTATTAAATTTTCCTTTTTAGGAATCATGTATAGAAAATAACGCTCAAGTGGTTTGCGACTGTAAAGTCAAAATTCGAGATGTTTTTGTTGGACTACAGTAGCTCTACTAAATGAAAATATGTGTAATAGCCTATTTCCACCGGACGTTAACTGCATTTTATCTTGAATGCATTTAAACATCGCATTTAAATGCGAAATTCCCATGTGTTTGTTGTTGTATAAAAGTGTGTTAACTCATTTTTCAAAGTGAGTTAACTCACTTTCGGTAATTTAACAGAAAATGTTATATTAACAGTCGATGCTGTCACTACTAATGTAAACATTTCGGACGTTTCGGTATATTTCTTGCCAGAGTCGTGTATTTTCAGATTTAATGAGGGGCCAGACTTTTATATTGCATGCTGAAATTTTTTCTGCAAAAGTTACTTTTTTGCATTAATATTGACATAAAAACATATATTAAGTAATTCGCTTCTCCTCTTCGCAAAATAAAATTAAAAAAAATAAAAAAGAAACAAAAAGCAATTGTGGAATAGAAAACGATCCCCTCAACATAAAAATATACACGACTCTGGCAACTATCAGCTGATTGCGCAAAACAAATAATTATGTATACATAATTGGTGCAAAACAAATATTTATGTATCAATAATGTGCGCTTTGTAACCGGTTAAGCGATTTTTCGGCCGAGCTACTCCTCGAATTGTGGTTTTCTAGAAAATCAAAATAAATATTTACTTAAAAAAATAAACTATGGTAAACTGCAAATGGAAACAAAACGACCCAAGTGGAAACTTACGGAGGAGCACAGTTTCCAGGATTGCTGGGAAGGAAGAGCTCAGGAATTGAGAGGTAGCCGAAAAAACTCTCATGCATACAAAGAAATGGCATTGTTGGCAAAGTTGTAAGCATGCAAAAAAGCATTTTCCTTTCAGCAGCGTCTGTCCGTGCAGCAATAATAGGCTATAAAAGTTGGTTGCTGTACGAATATCAACCAAGATTGTTTTCAGGACGGGAATGGGTTGCTAGAGATTCTACATAACCCCTAAGTAACATCATTATAGCAACTCTCAACGATTTGAACTACCTAAAAGATAACGTGTTATAATTGAACCAGGCTCGGGCGCAGCAAGGTGTTTGGGGTTGTTGCACGAAAGATGTGGTTGAAAAGTTCAATCTAGTTTTTGCTAGTTCTTGAATCTTTCTAAAATTATTACTGAGGGAAAGTTCGTATACTCGAATTTGGAATTCAATGTATCAATTCAATGTTAATAATTTAATTCTGAATTTTCTAAGCCAAGCCAATATTTTAACGAAAATGAATTCTGGTTGCGTATCATAGCTGCAGAAAAATGTTCTTATTTTAAATCACATATGAATTTCCGAATTTTCCCAATACCAATTATTTACTTTTCTATTTTCTATTCTTCGTCATCACTCTTTGCCCCAGTTGAAAATATATAATCCCAGACTATGCATACGCATTGCACTGCCAATCATACAAAGGTGTAGATTACAATATCCTGAAAATCCTTATGAAATGCAATTTAGTGAAAATAAAAAAATAAAATCCATGATGATATCAAGAGCTAGAGGTTCAACAACAATCAGTGGCCATTGGCTCTACCGTTGCTGATTGCCGACAGAGCAACAGCATTTGGGAAAGGGTGTAGTCTCATTCGGATGCTTTATGTGCAAACACTTCTTGTTAAACGTACATTCATGTTTGTAAATACACACAAACTGAGGGGCAAGCCAGCCAGACTCCGTCAGCTAAATTGGTTAGAGGTTGAGTCGTTGCAAAATGCCAATGATGTTAAAATGCTCGCTTTTATTTTCGGTTTTCCTTTTGCTGTTCTCATGAATTTGCAAGTAGCGACAAAGTGATTTTTCAGTTCTTTTTTAGCTTGTGGTGAAGTTTTGAAATATACAAATGTACTGAACGCGTTTGGGGATATGTGTTGCGTGGGACTTTGGGAAAACTCCAGCAACTTTCGCACCATGTGCAGAAAGTACTTTCTGCTTCTTGCTAATGCTAATGCAATTCATGATCCGAATTTTAAATACGATTTCACTCACATTGAATTAAATAAATTTTGAACCTCATCCTTTCATGTTAAATTACAAGTGAAAAAGTTCTCATAAGTGGAAATGTCTACATACATGCTTATATGGCTTACAAAGTACAGCACTGAGAAGGATTCAATTGGCTAGTGCCGAAAATGATATTGGTAAAAAATTGGAAATGAGTACTAGTGTATGTTGTCTGGCCCTTTGTATTTCTGTATACCTAATGAGTCCTTAACGATTATTTGAAATAACTCGAATCCAGGGTCTCGAATTTGAGCGCGTTGAACGTTGAATTAATAATCGTCAATATCTCAAAACACGGCTCTCACTTTCAGCAGTAGAAGAAGCATGACCTGTCTGCAAGGCTGCTCTCCTACCACGATGCCAAATTGAGTTTACCGAAATAAAAGTATTTTCGGCGAAATGGGTTATGACTGGTAAACCATATCAGCTTATTGAAAGTTTTGAAATCAGGACGTACTCTTGCTGGAACAATCTAGTTGATTGTCTATCATAATGTTTGTAAAATTCAAGCTTGGGCTTTCTTTAAGTTCTTGTTGTTAGCCTCATAAATAAAATACCTTCAGTTTTAAGTCTACTGCATCAAAAATACGATCTGAGGTACTGAGATATCGATGGTTTTAATATATTCTTTGGCCTTTAAATCCCATTTTTGGCTACTGGTTTGAAGTAGTCGCTCAATGGAAACTCATAAATACGAGTTAACTTCTGGTAAAGCTTTTACATGAAGTGTCGTCGGTATTCAAGTACTTCAAGTTAACTCCCCTCGCAACTTGTAAATCTGACAAGAAAGCCTTGCAAGTACAGAGACGGTTTAGATTCGGTCAATGTCTGCTTGGAATTACCAAATATTATTTCGCAAGCTAGGAAGTTTTTGTTTTCTGAAGCATTTTCGAAAATAATGATGAAAGTTCAATGATAGAGATGCGAGTTGTATGTTCTCAAAGCTCCTTACTTAAAATATTAATAGTCAACATAAGATTATTCAAGTATACTTTTTAAAATGCATGATTTTGCACTTAACGTGAGGTACTTGCACATTTACAAATAAATTTTAAAAGTTTGTTTAAAATGAACATTTATTTTTGTTATTTTGTGAATGTTCGTGATTCGCATAACTTTCCTACATCATAGTGAAATGGTTCCCATTCTTGTCAAAAGCATATACATATATTTAGTAATACTGGAAACACTTTCTCCATTTATTTCTTTTGCTACAAGAGAATTTTGTGACCTTATCGCTAATCGACTTTGGGGTGGTTGGCCTGTTCGATAGCAATGTGACTTGATATGCAAATGCGGCTCAATGGAGATGGGTTCGCGCCCATTCAGTCCCCTTCCACTTAATTCATTACGCGTACATGCGCCAATGCTTAAGAGAATTAAAATTTTCGACTCAACTGACTGCGTTCGTCATCATCTTTCCTCTATGGTATTTCTTCAATATTCCCGTTGTGCATCATAATAATGATGTGCTTCGTAAATTTTTGCCAAAACTTCAAAATTGTGTTTCTAACTTAACCGCGCGATTCATTCACGCATTAGCTTCATATTGGCTTAACTAATCTGACATCCAAGTGGGAGTTATGAAGGATACGGAGAGAAGGGTGCATTCCCATCAAACTACATTACTGTATGGTAGGTGTTTGTTTGTTTGCTTGTTTGTATGCTGTTGTATGGTTGCAGTTTTAATACACAATATACATACATACGCACAGACATCGTTGCTGTTCAACTTTACCGATGGTAGCCATATCTATGCGTTATTTGCTCCCATTTTGTGTTAGCTTCTTCCATAGCTGTACTTGCGACCTACCCCTCCCCTAAGGCTGTCGAAATTGAGCATCCTTTGTTTCTGCATTTAGCTTGTTGTTTTGTAAACGTGTGCCATTTGGTTCAACGTCTGCCATTATTTACACGATTGCGCCGTAGCAGCAGCTGCCCATCCTTTCCATTATCCTGGCACAGATGTGATCCATGTTTTCGTCGTTGCTGTCGAAACTCTTTCAATTTATATTCATATGTTTGTATGTATATCAATCATGTTGTTTTCAGTTTATTTCATTTCGTTGCAATAAGCATCACATCAGCTTTCTTGTGAAATGTTATTCTACTTCTTATTCGATCTCAATTCTCTGTATTCGTAGAAGTACATATTAGCTTTCCTTGGTGTATTTTGTTACAAATGTATGATTCAAGGAATTTCAACATTTTCTTATACTCAATGACAAAAAAATAGGCATACTAAGTGTATAAAAACACGCAATGAAAACAAAAAACGAAACAAAAATTTATACCATTTCTTCTTTTGGGCGAAATATTTACTTTGAATAAAAAAGGTGAATATCCATGAAATAATTGCAGTGAATACCAATTTGGTAAGGTGAAGCATTTTTCTTCCTAAAGAAAAAATAATTTCAATTGCTGCAGCTTTCGATTTAAGAAGTAAATACATATTAGTACTGAGTATATCTATTATTTTGTTCATGAGTGTCTACATACATATATATGTACCCTCTGATAACACTCTCGTACCTCATCTATTTCTTCGCCCTTTGTTTTCTTGTCAGGGTAAATATTTCGTTTCATTAATTAACTAAAATAGTCACAATGAGGTTTGAACGCTACAACAAATAACAATTTATATAAATATCTGTCTGGGATTTTGTCATCTTTATTCTGCTCTCTCTTTAATCCAGTAATCAACTTCTCTCTTTTTCCATTTATTGTAAGAAATATTTTGAATGCGACCCGACATGACTCTTCGTCATGCGACTCTTAAAGTAGTTGCTTCATAACAATCGATTTAGTGACCAGTTTGAGTTCACTTGTTTAAAAAAAAAATTGTAATTTATATATTTTTAATTTTTTAACACTTGGGCATGAAAATTAGAATGCATCTTCATCACATGCTGTCGAATGCTATTGGATTGAGACAAATTTTAATACTTTTCAGGGTCCAAATAACTGAACTATAACCCGAACTCTGGTGAAAAGCGAATGCAAAATTTTCATGTAAAGTATCTTTAAGTGTATGTTACAAGCAGATGTCGTACTGCAGTAACCAATATGTGTCAAGCGTAAATCTTATCTCTGCTTTTTGCTTTGCTACTTGTTGTCCGTCGTTGATTGCTCTGCAGAAACTTCTTGTTAACTTTAATATACATACACATCGTTCCGACATTATTATCATATACTCACATTGCGATTGAAGCCAAAGCACTTTGCATTTATATTAATATATTTGTTTATATATTGATATAATTAAACTAAACGAAAAATTAAGGAAAAACCGCTTATGAACGGCTTCGAAAGAAAATAACTCCATTTTTGGAAACAATATAATACAATACATACAATTATTAGTAAGAGTTTACAATAAATTCACCTAAAAACCAACCATGCTGAATATTTATACATATAAACAGAAAAACATAGATTGCTGTATAATTTCATAAAATCTTATATAAAAACTGCTTTTACGTAACTTTTAATTGAAACAGCTGTAGAATGAAAGGATTCCACAGAACTCTTTTTATGCAAATGTTATTAAATTATTTTTATTATGTAGTAAGTTTAATGTACTGGAAGGTGTAATCGTATTGAAATTTGTTCTGTGTTCCGACATGAAGCTCTTTGAAACTTAATTAGTCCTTTTAGCTTGCAATTTCGAAAATACATGCTTTCGGATTTTTCGCACAATTTGTGCACATCACTTTGACTATGAAATTATCAGACAACAAATAGCCATTCAATGCAGACACCGAATAATGAACCAAGGTGAACCCGAAAATATTTGCGTCACATGAAGGGAAGCTTATACTTGTAGTATAATTTCACACTCTGTTCGCATAATGAAACAATTTTCGTTTTTCCCCCTCCCCACTTTTTCTCTCCGATTCGCCTGAGGAATTCGTAATTTGTTTAGACTGTTGTCCATCTTCCTTGAATTTATTAAAAACAATGAAGCAGCAAAGAGGAGAAGCATAAATGGACGTTTCACTTCAAGAATGTAGTCAGTTTGTATACTTTCTTTTGGCTACTGAGCAATACACTGATTGTTGCTACAACGCTTTTAATATCTGGTGTAAATGATTGTGACTTTACCAAAACTGGATGCTCTCAGTTTCTGCTTACATGAATACTTACACGTATATTCATTAATCGGATGCGTTGAAGGATGAGAATTTACAGCTTTGTTAGTCTAATGATCTTTCACTAGAACAAAGCCTCATTGAGGTATGTATGTGCACTTATCTTAATGCCAAAAGCTAGATAATTATGATTGAAAACTTTGAACTGCGAAAATAAAGTTTTATTTTAGTTACTAATATTAATAAATAATTAAGAAACCAAGTGCGAATGCAAGGTCGGGTCTCTTAGGCTGATTCCGATTTTTTAAACCTACTATGACACTAATCGTCGTATGAAATGTTTTTTAACTATCGCTTGAAGTAAGCAATTGAAATTCGCCAGAATGATTTAATTTATGATTTGTCACATACGAATCTGGCTTTTCCTTACATTTAGCTGTTTTGCTCTTTTTGAGCATAGCCAAATTAAATACCCTGCGCTTTGTATGGTTGAGACAGTGTGAGTTTCCATTGTTTTGTTTTTGCAGACAAAATGAAATTGAGTTGTTTAGGCAAACAAAACAGTTTCATTACGCCAACACCTTTGTCAATATGTTAAAGAAAAGATACCGAAATTAATACACATAAATAGATGTAGTTAGACTAAAATTAGCTATTAAAAAGTAAATTAAAATTTTGTTTAGACTTTACAATTTGTCAAGATTTATGATGACATGTTGACCTGAAATTCACTCAGAGTTAAACCATTTTATGCTTTAGTGGACTTCTGTATATCATAAATGTTCTGCAAATACTGTTAGATGATTGGTTGGAAAATAATTGAGCTTTAATGTAATTTTCTCCATTCTTTTCATATTCGTAGATTTATTATTTTACAGTCATCAACTTGTTATATTTCCTTCTAATTTATTTTCTGTCAAATTTAAGATGTTTATTATATAAAGTTTCTATCAAAATTTAATGACATTCAGAA
The DNA here is from genome assembly GCA_037013455.1 of Ceratitis rosa. Classification (NCBI taxonomy): domain Eukaryota; kingdom Metazoa; phylum Arthropoda; class Insecta; order Diptera; family Tephritidae; genus Ceratitis; species Ceratitis rosa. The sequence goes on along the minus strand of JAWMAG010000098.1, from coordinate 1,501,277 downwards.
GGTATAACGTTATTGACGTTTCATCGGCTAATCGCTATAGCCGTTTTCATAATTCTTAAATATACTTTCATACAGCAGTTAAATTTTAAATATGCAGCACCTCGAATGATTTTAAAAGTTTTATATTGCGTTGGGCGTACATCCGAAAATCATAATTTGTTTCTAATAAATTAATCTTAGACAAATTTTGTATGTAAGGAACAACTTCGGATTCATTGAATATACATATGTTAAGTTGTTTTTTCGGAGTAGTTCAGAAGACAATTTTTCTTACAGGGATGCTTTTTGCAACAATTGTGTAAATGTGTCCTTACCTTTTTTCCGCAATTAATTGCATTATCAACGTCAATAGCATATATGATATAATATAAACGTATAGGTATTTAAAATTGATTTAACTGCTTATATTTCATATATTATAGATTTCGAATAATATTTGTCTGATGCTAAGGCAAACAGAAAATCACTGCCCGTTAATTGCAAACCGTTCATACACAAATGCTATGCCAATTTTAATGTTTGCTAGAGATTTAAATGACTACAATGGCCGACATGAGCAACGCAAATTTACTGTATTCACCGTTTATACAATTGCCTTCAACTTTAAACACGGCTTAAATGGTTATACAAGCAAAGTAATTTTCAGAGTATATGTGTTTATTGTATGAAATATTGAAATTGGCATTGCCTACATTTTATGGTCCTTGATAACAATTAATTTAAAACTCGAATGCTTCAAGTGAAGTATTATAACTTTATAATTAGCGCTTTGTAACCGCTGAAGTGATTTTCGGGCGAACTCCTATTCCAATTTGTAGTTTTACGTCTTCATGTGTTTTCAACAAATGGAGAGACCAACCGTTTATACTAAGCCGCCTCCGAACGGCTGATGGTGTGGGAAATACACTCGGAGGGGTTTTTTTTTTATTTTAATTTATTTTCTATAACTTTTGGATATTGATCGTACCCGGATTTGAACCCGAGCCTTCCGAATGGTAGTACGCAGTATCTCGGCCTGCAAGTGAAATAACATTTCATATTGTTAATGCAAATTAGAGTGTCCAAATGTATAAGCGTTTATAGATATGCAAATGCATGCCTATATACTTTAAGGAATATGAAAATATTGCAATATTTCACTGTATACGCATAGTTCCATAATAAAACCTTCAATTTTAGTTTATAGCTCATATCAAATCGAGGTAGTATTATAGTTGAGGCATGAGTATGATATTCGATCATTTTGGAACATTCATGAACTGGAAATAATGTGGTAACTTCGGTCTGCAGTATGAAAATTTCTATACCTAAGCATGAGTTGATATACTCGGATTCATCTCTACGCTTTTGTGTTTGAGATTATACGTGGTGTTGTTGGTTTCTCCTCGGCATACTTGAGAACATCGTCACTTTCCAGTTTGGTTATGAAACTGCTTCTTAGATAGTAATCATATGCATATTTAAACAATATGCAAATAAAAACTGGCGTACCTAAAATTTAAAAAATCCGATTCAAATATTGATGTGGAATGAATTAGTGAAGGTACAAGTTGACCTGTCTCAAAATTAATAATTCAACAAGCTAAAGTAAAATGATGAAAAACAGTATCGTACTGCGTCTGAAGTTGCATTCGACAAGAAATATTCAATTCTCGCTGTTGGAAAGATAATTCCGTCGCTACAATCCTAACATTCCGCCGCAAAGAATAAAGCGCTGGTATAAAAAGGAAAAAAAATGAAGATGTTCAATATGCCAAATATTTTCCGAGCATATAATAATCGCGTGGGCTGTTCGATAACGCGATGAGTAACTACCGCACTCGTAATCGTGGGAAAAAACAGTATTAGCCATTGATCACCAACGGTTTGGATGCAGCAATGGTGAATGCTTGGAAACTGTATTCCGCACTTCGAAAATATGATGAAGAGACTCCAATTAGCCATCTTGATTTTCATCTATTTGTCATAGAATCATTGCTTAAATCTCCAAGGACGCCAACTTCCGCGACTCCAACTGTATCCGAGTCTCCATCAATATCAGGTAATGCTCGATACAATCAAACACATCGCATGGTACTCCAAGAATGTCATGACGGTATCCGCGAGCTCGAGTAATAGAATCAGTGCGATATGATAACATGAACCATCAAATCATCGTCAGTTTGTTTGTTCATTGTTTTCTATATTTCTATTTAAGAATTCGCATGTAGTGTTTGTTCAGGCTGGTCTATTTTACTTCAATAAACTGTATTTTGGGAAAGTTTATGTGTTTTAGTAAATTTAAGAAATTTTGCCTATTGAGAATACAAAGTGCGGATGTGTCGTATATGACACATTCTCTAAATCAACATCCTGTACACCTATCATTTTTCTAATATGATTTTTATGTGCAGTAGAACTATATTAGCTATTACTAGGATTTATTCGACAATATGCCCAGTAGCTTTGCTGCCAAAAATGGGTTAAAGTAAAATAAGGACTGGCTAATGAAAAAAATATGTTTGTAAAAAAGCATGCTTATCTACTTAATATTAATTTCGGTAAAAAATGAAGGACTTAAATGGTTTTGAATATTTTCTTATTCGACTTTTATTCTACAATAGAAAACTGAAATAATTCTTTGAATTTGTTTTATTTTTACATTCATCTTTTTTGCTTAGTGAACGAAGTATGTTTACAAATTTGTATATAAATTCGTAAGTTTTACAGGCAACCTTGACAACAATAAACAATAATTTCATCTAAATAATATGGGGCAATCTTAAGTATAACAAATTCACTCCACTCTCATTTCAAGTGAGGCTATCCATATGCCAAAAGTGAGTGAGGAAATATTATTGAGAACATAAAAATTTAATTTGATCATTATATTCCACACAACCATAACCTACCTCACCAACTATACTTTTTCCCTTTCCATTTTACGCGGCCACATTCTTCAACGGTCGTTCGCTTTTATGTGACTTTGTGACGCGTTTATAAGTATGTATGTAAGTATGTATATGTATAAGTGTATGTGCGTTGCTCGTTAGTCTATAAAACACTTAACGCCAAACGTCAACACAATTTGTTGGGCTCATCAAACGTTTCATTCTACTAAAACAACATTCGGTGAGACTTTGAGGCGAAGCAGGCACAAGTGGTGTTGGCAAGCCACCGGTGTAATCCATCATAAAACAATTTTATGCACTAAGTCATTTCGGCACTTCTTTCAAGAGAAATAGCGCTTAGGCAGTGTTGTTGTGCTAGTGAAAATTTACCTACAAGTAACCGCAACAGGTTACTGGGCCATTGAAGATTGGCCAGACAAATCACTTCATACCAGACAGTTATATTTCATTATAGGACACCTTTATGAATATTGCTCCCCTAAACCATTCACAATTCATGAGTTTACTATACGATCATTTTATTGTACTCGCATTTAAAGTGTGCTATTTTTTACGATTCCTACAACTTTTATTATGCAAACGATTGCTCGGTACCTATGTGAACGACCATGCATACGTGTACACTTAAGTATCAACTAGTAGCTGATGAGCGTTTAATTGGCGCAATTAACACATCGTTATGTTGCAATCAATTCGAATCACCCAATATATCATGTAGGATTGTTAATCTTCGACCAATTTCCTAAAAAAGAAAATTTATATTCGTCATCGTCCAGATTTAGTATCTAGATGTGTAAGGCCTTGAAATTATGTAGTTAGATCTTCGCTTTTGTCATTTTGCCATGAATGACACTTACAGCGGTTATGGTGTTGATGACACGTCAAATAATAAAAAAATGTCACAAATAGCTATGTTTTGGTATCTCGTTAGTGTTGCTATACTTGTTTTTGTGCATACAGTGTATTTGTTTTGATAAGCTAGTTACTCCAACTACCTATAGCGGAGAACTTAAAGGTAGTATATTATCAGATTGATCTTGTCATATTATCTTCAGGGAAATATCGCAACTGACTATGGCTGATTATAGAGAGGTCACTTGAAATCACACCTAAATGGGCTGGGAAATAAAGACTCTTAGTAACACCTCCAAAATCTGAGATCTGTCTCTTTACGAGAAAGATGAAAGTTTAACAATGCTACCCACCATCTTTAAGAGGTAACATTATAAAACTCCTCAATTTTGTTAAGAATCTCGAGTTAATCCTTGATAAAAAACATAGTTGAAGGGAACATATCGAAAACAGAGCTAGTGAAGAGCTCCGGATTTGTAATGAATGTCGTAAGACCCAGATTAACATATAGAGCACTAGTTTGGTGAGCGACATTAGAGAGAAGTGCTGAGTTAAACCTATGGAACAGGTGTGCCGTACCTATCTAATTGTTATAGGAAGCGCGATGAGGACTACTTCAACAAAGGTCCTGGAAGTCATCTTTGCTATTAGACGAACTATCATACCACCATGTTAAAGAAAATTGTGTTCAATCTCCAAACTGTGAAAAGGAAAACTATAGAGCTCGGTCTAAACCTAAAATGCGTTCAAGTAACGAAAACCTTATGCCGGATAGATGTCACCTATTCCTTACATAGCAAGAAAGAATGGGTGGAAAGCAAATCTATCATTAAGAGGGAGGAAATCGATATATATATTTATATTGATATGCTAAGGCAGGCACAGAAGCCACGCCGATCAAGGTAGCTTCTAGCTCAATAACTACAATTATGTCTTTCAAGCAGAGATTGTAGACATTACTGAAGTTGCCAAATGGGCAGCCGATTTAATGGGAGCCAAGCAGCAATTAAGGCAATTAACACACAAACTACAAATGCGTGCAATTGCACCGACTTTTGCGAGAAAACACGTGAAATATCACTTAGGTTCCTGGTCACAAGAGAGATGGTATTTTTTTTATTGTTTTCACTAATTCATTTCGTCCTGATGATATCATAAAAACAAATATATAGATTTTTGTACAACTAAAGTATAGATTTAATTTAAAAAATAGGTGTACCAAAATAATAATAAGGGTCCGTTTGACATTAGAAACTTGATTGGTAAGTCTTCTTATGAAAAATAACTCAAAAGGACACCAATAACAATTAAACAAAAAAAATACATATCCCTATACAAAAACTTTGAGTTAAAATATGGATCAAAATATGTATAATAAAAAATTATAATCGTGCAAATGAAGTTTCTTTATATTGTAATGTAAGTTTGACAAATAATTATTATAATTTAAATAATAATTAAGTTAATAAAAGTAAATTCTTTCAATTTGATAATTCTGAACATTATTCGATTTCAGTGCAGAGTTGAAATGTTTAGTTTAGAAAGATAAATCAACGTGTTTCTCTAAGAATGCGAAGTTTGGTGCATACGAGAACTTACATACATACATACTCGTATATGCATGCGAGTATGTGTAATACGCTGAAGCGTAGCGTTTTTCGGCCGAGTTTCTCTTCCAAATTGTGGTGAGAAGATGTTTTTCCCCATATTTTATTCTAAACTGCCTCTGAATGCCCGATGTCCCAGCCGAGAGGCTAACGTAATTAAAAAATAATAATTTTGTGTAATTTTCGATGACGTTCAGCCTTCCGAATGAAACTATGCTCTGTCCTCCACTCGGCTATTGCGAGTATATAAACCATATTAACTATTTGATATGTAGTTATTTTTTGTTAAAGGTGGAGTACAATTTAAATTAAGTTCATTCAAAGTACAGAAGGTCTGTCCCATTAATAAAAAAAACTGCTAGAAAAAAATATTAATTAAATTATTTTTGACCAGTCTCGAATACTCATTAAAATTTTGATCTCCGCCTGCCGAAGCGAAAACCCATCCAAATTCCTTTCAGGGACAAATGTATTTTACTGCAAATTTAGCAGTTAAAAGGAGCAAATTGAAATGAGTATAGCGAGCGGTTGATGGTTACTTAACCCACTCATATGTTTCGGTACGTTGTCCCTTTGTTCTTGTTCCTTTTTTTTCAAAAAAGGGTATAATAGTAATCAAACCATTTCGTAAGCGGACCCTGTGTATCTATGTACATAGGTAGATGTCAGCGTGAACTTCTCATACATATCTAACGTGTTTATCACATGTATCAGCTATTCCCATTCCTTTGAAAACTTTTAAGTTGTCTACAACTATTCTGTTGTCTTGTGCTTGTATATTTATAATGTATTGCTTAAAACGTCTCTTTGTTTTCCTTGCTTCATTTTGTAGATTCCTTCATTTCCTTTGTTGTTATTCACAGGAAGAGCAAGTTTGAGTACTGGAAAATATTGATGATTATTATGCTGTGATAAGTTTTTGACTTTCACAAACCTCTTTATAAAAATTATTTATGAAGTAGTCGTCTACTGCTTCAAATTTTCAAATTTGAGCATGAAAATGCTCTTGTCGATGTTTTGAATTTGAAATATTTGTTTTGATTGCTTGTAAAAGCCCTACATTGCCTAGAACTATAAGCATTATTGACTTTTCAGGCCCAATTAATAACTTCGTCAGTATCTCCATCATTTTTTCCATTCTTTTATTTGTTTATTAATCCATAGTGATTTTCAAAATTCCACTACTACTTGTCATCTTTCCTATACCGTTCACAATCGTGATTCGTAAGCGTTTGTGCCGCCTTCGTTAAATTGAACTATATATGGCTTTATACATATTACATTGCGTATGTATATTTCTTGTTTTATAACCGAGTGTAGTATAGTGAAATGCATATAAACTTTGTTTGCTTAACGGTAGTTCATAGTATATATGCTGACTTTGGATATTCCATGCCCATACCAAGACACATTTAATATGTTTGTGAATTTAAAATTGGTACTTGCTCCGTTTCTTGTTTTATTGTAGAGAAAGGTAACATTTTCAATTCCCATTTTTTGAGTTTTTTTTCTATGGTGCTCATCGCTAACGTTAAACTTATTAAAAGAAGTAAAAAAGCTTGCATTTAATATATTCAGTTTCGTTAGGACTTGGCTCTACCTTGCTTGTTATTTTGTTTTCAGTTTTCGTGACATACATGTGTAAATTTTTATTGCCGAGGAATATTTTATTTTGCTATCGTTCTGGAAACGTACCGATTTGATTTGTATATATGTAAGTATATACATACATGATTCATTTGTACGGTATACAATATACGATTGTCATGTGGATTCAATATGCTTTCAACACTCGTGGCTTCCTACAGATGTCTCTTCCACTTGCTCTTTCTCTCCCCATTCTCAACTGAATCTCAGTTAAGACGACAGTTGTTTAAATCGCTGTCTCATTGTTCGGTAGTTTTAATAAAATAACAAACGTATTGCCCGCTGACATTTTCTTTGTGCTCTGGAATTGCTCCACTTACCATTTTTCTAGCAAGAGACATATCATTTCATAAAAATAATCTTTCATTACCCCCAACTCCTACTCTTGAATAAATTCGGAGCGCTGGATTATACTTATGAAACAAATTTGTCACCAAAATAAGAAGGTTTACTGCTCAAATTATAAAAATTATAGTTTTAAGTAAAATAAGTTGTTTTATTAAGTACGGGTCTTACAATTTTCGCTATGTACAGTTTCATTTCCAAAATGTTGAAAAGTCTGGGTTGGGCTTTACCGAGTTCCTTTCAGCAGAGATTAGAAACAGCAAACAAATTATTTGATATTACAATATAAGCAAAAGAAAAAATATTTTATTAAATAGACTCTGTTCATATTTGTAATAATTATTGAGCAAAAGCCAAATTCCAACATATCTCAACAAACGCCGTAATGAATTGCCAAAATATCAAATCGGACAAAAACAAGCACATTAAACGGTTGCTCTTATTTGGTTTCAGAATGGGTTATTCTATGAAAAAGCAAACAAAATAATTTTTCTGCCAAATTTCGTCTCTTGAAACTATTGTCAAGAGTTGAGATCTTCGTGCAATTTTTTGTGAGGATCTAATATTGCTAAAACTTTAAAAACACAAAAGGGCTGGATTTTAGATGTTGAAAAATCCAAATTTTTTATTTATATATTTATGTTTTTATATGTCGTATAAAGAAAGTACAATAAAATACAGAATAAATTTATAAAGATTTTACGAAAAAAAGATTTCACGAATAGATTTTGAAGATTTGTCGCCTATCGTTAAAGTTTTTTAAAAGAAGATTTAAAACATTATTTTACATTTTAATTTTTTAATATTACTAATCGGTAGATAGATAGATTACCACCTAACTACCTCACAAGTTATTTATCTAATTCAATAAATCTATATCTAAACAGATCGAAGAGTTTTTTTTTCGAAAATATAGTTAGTGCTTTGTTGCCATTTTCGGCTGAGCATCTCCTCCAACTGTGAGAAGCTCGCTCAGAGGCCTTGAAAATACCGAATACAAAAATATAATTTGAGGCAGCATGCTTTTGACGTAACATTACCACTAATTTATATTTTTATATCGGTGAGGAGCGATAAAATACAAGCAATGACTTATAATTATTTTGTTTTCGAAATCGTGTATAATAAATAATTAAGTAAGTTAATTAATTTTTTTACAAACTCTATTTTGTAAATATATTTCCAACACTGAAATAAAGAATGTGAATTAAAAATATACCAAAGTCATTGACTAGTTTAATTTTTTGCCGCTTTTAGTTACCTATTGCAAGCATATGTATGTATAAGAGTGGACATCTCAATGTACAACTGCGCGCAGTACAGTCAGGTATAAAAATATGCTCATAAGAGTTTTAGGTTAAGTCGGCCACACCCAGCATGTTCACATATAGGAGACGGCGTACTTAAATATGATTCAATATACTCTGGTGTGTTCATAACGTAAATTATGAATTCTTTTAATTATTTTCACATCCAATTTTTTACAAATAATATAAGACATATTAAAAACTATAGATTATTTTCAGAACTTTTAAAAATTCATTTTTAAGTTTAAGGATGAATAGCAGAATTTGGTTAGTCTGGTACGCTAATTAGAAACTCTCCGCTCCCAACGGCAAAGTGTCGGCTGATATAAAGAATATGGCCGTTTAAAAACCGGTCAATTCGCCTACATCTTGTGCAATACTTTCCGCTCCTGAGTTGTCTGGCTGAAAGCAATTCTAGCGATGAGCAGGCGCGTTCTGGTCTTACATGGCCGCCGTTGGTAAAATGTAATTGAGCGTCGTTATGGCAACGGCCAATGACTGGCACGGTAACCATCACAGACTTGTATGCCGCCATTTGCGGTAGTGTTCGTGCAGTTGGATTGGTATTTGTTTGCGTTGAGGCGCAGCTCCTAATTTATTTGAATGTGTTGGACTAGGGTTTGAGACCAGATGAGAGTGTGTTCGTGAGCGGCACTCTCAACAAATGAGGAAATTTTTCCGTTATTATATTTGTTGAATGCATCAGTGGGAAGAAGGCCACCTAGCGTTATTAATTTGAAACTCGAAGCTTGTAAAGTGTGATAACAGAGGGCGCTAGTAGATTTGTAATGGTTTGTGTCTGCGGTAAGGGGAACATATTTTTTAAAGGCGGCAAGTTATATTAATCCCAAAAGTTCAAAGATGCATCCTTTTGAAAATAAATTATTGAATCGTTTTGCTATTTCTTGTTGTCCTAAACTTAGAATTTTTCTCTTTGTACCAAAAAGCTTATTTTGGGCGTAGCAATGCAGGTAAACTTACTTAAAGATGTGTTCATCACTACACATGCGCAAAAAAATTATATATAAAAGACAAACACACGACTATATAAGTAAGGAATCTGCAAGCAAATATAGAGGTACACAGTTATTTTATTGTTATATTTATGTATTTCGAGACCCTTCCAGTCATTCAATGTGTATTTGCTACTTATATACTTATGTAAATACGGATGTAAGGCTATGAATAATTTTATTTCGTTGAACTTCCAAAAATATTTGCGAAAGTTTTAATAAATTAGATTGAGATTATTTCTGCTGGTGTATATATAATATATCTTTAAATATATATCTTTAAACTTGAGTAAACTTTTTTTATTATTTTGTACATTCAATTTCAGATTTTCATAGATATACCTAAGTTTGTATGCATGCCAGCATCTCCAGCTACCACTAGCGGGTTAATTTATGTTACTTTGTAAAGTATATGAAGCAAAAAATTTTATGACTTTCCCTCTGATGATCGTCGTGAACTTTGCGTATCTCGCCCATCAAACTGTCGTTTTTGAAAAAGCTTGATTGGTATACAAGGAAAATACACATTAAGAAATTTCAGAACCGTTTATTCATATAATGGTAGTTACGAGAAGAAGGGTTTAGGTAAATCCTGACCAAATCACCATAAAAAATTAAATAAAGAACTTTCAAAATTTTTCAGTTTCAATGTTCTTTATTCTAAACAGATATTTATTAAGAACTTATGTACATATATATTATATTAATGTTTCTTTAGAATATGTACATATTTGACAGGTTGCTGCTTTAAGTTCAGAATAGAATCAAGTTCATTGATTTATAAAGTTCACCTAATGGATTTACTTAGATTCCTCTAACTATTGTTTTAGTTTTAGATAGTTCTGTCGAAAACCTACCGTGACGTTCATAAGTACACGTATATATTATATGTATATAACATTCATAGATACATATGTATATGTATGTATGTATGTATGCATTTATAAAAGTACATACAAATGTATATAAATCTATATATAAGAATTCACGTATGCATAAGCCTCACGTTCGGTCAGTTGTATGTTTATTCTTTTAAACTTCAATTTCCAATAAAGTTGACAATTTATGACGGCACCACTCACGGGCTTTTAGGAAAACGACCAATTGCAAATGGAGGGCCGGTACATGTGCTTTTACCAGTTGGATCGGTGGTAATTTGAATACGAAATGCCATAGACTAGTTTACAAACGAGTTTTAAATATTTAAAAGGACATTTGATATGCGTGATCAGTAGAAAAAGCGTAGTAACCGTTTTTGCTAGCCGGTTAACCAATGGCTTTGTCTATGAATGGCTGAAATACATGTACATTTTTGCTGTTTCTCTTACTGCTGTTGCTTTTGTAATTATATTTAAAATGTTTTTTGCACTTATGCGCTGGTGTGTTATTCGATTAAAATATAGGAGATTAAAAAATTGAATGCTATTCCCAAAATCTCTCCCTATATGTGATTAGTAGATATAGAACCGAATTTCATATTTTTAGAAGGATTGTACATAAACCAAACCGACCCTCCAAATTATTATGTGTGCCAAATTTATATCCAAAGTCAATGGTTCTAGATATATGTTGGAGTAAAGAACTTAAGATGGGTGTATATTACAAATAGTTAATATTGCTATATGCGGTATTTAATTTAGCATTTTCTTATAATAATATTTTGTTAAAAGATGGTGCGTTTTGATAATATATGTTAATTTTTTTTGTTGGAGTGAAGTCATCTGAGTATTACGATTTCTTTTTCAAATTTTTCTGTGCCAATAAATTTATACAGCTTGCTAGAAAATAAGAAAACGTAATTTTCTTTCCATTTTAATCAATATTAATTACTAATCGCTAAGAAAAGTAATCCCAATATTGTAATAGATATATTAATAGGAGACCGCAGTAGGTGAGTGGTCAGCAGTTCGGCAGCCATTCTGGAGGCCAGGGTTCGGGTCTTGGCCCGACCAAAATTCACAATTATAAAATTTTAATTTACTTAATTGTCGCACCTCGGCAGAGAATATCTGATATTAAATAAAAGTTCCTCAAAAAAACTATTGGCCTTTTGAAGATGGTATAGAATAAACTGTCAAATTAGAATTAAGTTCAACGTGAATAAAATAAAATATTTATTAAGCGAGAATCTCGCAATAATTATCAATATACAGTTAGACGATCGATAGGCCATAGACGATTTTTTTTGGAGACCGTCTAACTAATAGTTCAATTTCTCGATCGATCTCATAAAAAATTGGCCTACATGATTTATGGGACAATATGAGTCTGCATTTTCAATCTGCAATTGAACGAAAATCCCACCTATTTCTCGAATATCGGCATATACTATAATTTCCCTCCCACTCTTAACAAGAAATGTTTAAATCGTTATTTGATCTTATTCAAACTAATTTGCGGAATATATTTGCTTTCTAACAATAGTTGAATACCTAACAATTATAGGTCTAAAAAACATAACCCAATGTATGGGCTTACTCAATTTAAAGCTTATCAATGAAACAACTTCTTGGTTACTCGAGGTCAAAATTGAAGTTACTTTTAGGTATAATGTTTTTATTTTCACCACGATATGACTACTATTTATATTATTTATTGGAGAAAACAAAATGATTTCCAAAGGCATATTGGCGGCCGCAATAACCGAGTGGTTAGAAATTTATACTGCTATTCGGAAGGCTAATAGCCTATTTCCACCGGACGTTAACTGCATTTTAGCTTGAATGCATTTAAACATCGCATTTAAATGCGAAATTCCCATGTGTTTGTTGTTGTATAAAAGTGTGTTAACTCACTTTTCGAAGTGAGTTAACTCACTTTTGGCAATTTAACAGAAAATGTTATGTTAACAGTCGATGCTGTCACTACTAATGCAAACATTTCGGACGTTTCGGTATATTTCTTGCCAGAGTCGTGTATTTTCGGATTTAATGAGGGGTTAGACTTTTATTTTGCATGCTGAATTTTTTTCTGCAAAAGTTACTTTTTAGCATTAATATTGACATAAAAACATATATTAAGTAATTCGCGAAGATAATGCTTCTCTTCAGAAAATAAAATTAAAAAAAAAAAATAAAAAACAAACAAAAAGCAATTGTGGAATTTCAAACGATCCCCTCAACATAAAAATATACGCGACTAATAATGTGCGCTTTGTAACCGGTTAAACGATTTTTCGGCCGAGCTACTCCTCTAATTGTGGTTTTCTAGAAAAACAAAATAAATATTTACTTAAAAAAATAAACTATGGTAAACTGAAAATGGAAACAAAACGACGCAAGCGGAACCTTACGGAGGAGCAAAGTTTCCTGGATTGCTGGGAAGGAAGAGCTCGGGAATTGAGAGGTTGCCGAAAAAACTCTCATGCATACAAAGAAATGGCGGTGGAGTTTACGGAATCGAGGATCGAAGTCACTGGCAGTTGTAAGCATGCAAAAAGCAGTTTCCTTTCAGCAGCGTCTGTCCGTGCAGCAATAATCTGCACTTGCAAATCATAATATTGTATTAATAGCAAAATAAAATAAATGCGGTCTCTTGAATTCATGATTTTAATACTTGTGACAAATTTTGCAAACTGCAAATCAGCTGTTTGAGTTAACTCACTTTCGGTGGAAACGTTTGACATTTCATTCACTTAACAGAGGCCTTAAAGGCAGTTAAGCGCTTGGTGGAAATAAGCTATAAGGTGCGGGTTCTCGCCTGACCAGCACCGAAAATAATAATTGCGGTCGGCCTCGGCAGGGAATGTCAAGCCCTACGAGTGTATTTCTGACATGAAATTAAAGCTCCTCATAAAAATTCATTGGAGCGGCTTAAAATAATTTATAGGTCCCTCCATTTGTTGGAAAAATGTCAAGATGCACAGCACAAATCAGAGGAGAACCGAAAATAGATTTAGCGGTTAAACTAATATATAATAATATAAATATATATATATTCATATAGAATTACATAGGGAGTAGAAATTCATTCGGTCTGTTCCACCTCATTGGAAAGGTTTCACATCTATCAACATTAACTAGTGGGCATTTTCGCATTTGCGGGAAAGCTGAAAAGCATGACAAGGTGACTTTGCAACATAACAACGGTCGGCTCTATGTGGCTGTAATGCTCAAAAATTACCAGGAAACCCTGAAATGGGAGGAACTACCTCACCCTCTCTATTATCCAGGCCGTGTTCCTCCCGCGGATCTTTTGAAGAAGTCGAAGATTGTCTCAATGGCGAAATGATTAGGCGCTTCCGATGAATAATACTTCGAATCATGTATTTCTTTAACATTTTTCAATACAATATATGTATATATAGTATACTTTATATATATATATATATATATATATATATATACATGTATAAAGTTGATAAATATTAGTTTATTATGCACGAACTGTATCCTCAATACACCAGTCAAGGCACCCACCCGTCCAGTTAAAGTAAATAAAAATTATAAAAGTATCTTTAATCTTTAAAATTACTTTAAATTAATATTTTCAATTATTAGTGTTACTAATCTCATTTATTTATTATAATCCATATTCATATATTTAACAATCAACCGTTTTCTTTGTTATTAGTAATGAATAATGAACAAATTGCAACTGAATTTGGTAATTTTATCCCTAAAGTTATTGAATATCAGATTGAGAATAAACATTTAAATTGTTTTTACTGAATGTTTTTGGTGATTTGAACCTAAATCTCATACCTTATGAATACCATAACTCGTGGATGTGTTTTGAACAGATTTTATATCCAAAACATATTTACTCATGATATTGATGATGAGGAACTTTTATATATTTGCAAAAAATAATAAAAATATGCATTACAACCGATTTACCAAATATTTATGAATAGTTTATTATTTGCAATCAATAAAAGGAATTACTCTGATCACATGCACCTTTCCTATTCCCTTCTAATGGCCATGCAATATATAACTGAAGATACGCCCTACTTTAAATATTTAGAACAGTTCAACCAATCGGAATGCTCCACGATATTCAAGTAATGGCTGTACATACATATGTAAATACTTTGTCTAGAGATTAAATTTACGAGTGGAAAACATAAGAATGCCGCAAATCTTTTAACAATACATGTGTTATTTTCATTTGCATAAATATCAAAATATTCAGCTAACGGCCTTTTGACGCTTTTGTCTTTGGCGACCAATGCGAATGAGGGGAAATTTATGATGCCACAAATTAAAAATAATACCCAAAATTTAAATACCAAATGTGGTAAGTGGTGTTGTTGGGTTGTACGGCTAGTGATCACATAACCGCTTCAAGTTACAATGAAAAATGAAACGCCAATATAAAAGGAGCCACTCTTTAAATAAATCGGATCGAAGGAAAATACAATTTCTATATGTACTTAAAGTGTTTGAAAAGTCATTTGAGTCAGAGTAGTAACAATTTTAAATTATAATTCCCACTATTAAGAACCATATCTACTACTCCAGTCAGACAATAATGCAAATGTATATAAATACATATGTTCACTCTGATATGGGTGATGACGAAAGAGTTCACGATAAAATATGAAATCTCAAGTATTTTTTCTGAAATAAATTCAAATTTTATTAAGCACATGCCTACTCGTGCGTACCAAGATATATGAATATACGCACACTTTTAAAAAAGGCTATTGGCAATGTCGACGACGAGCAAACGATCGACCTAAATGAGGAAACAAACCATTGAAGCCATTCGCCGGTCGATTCTCAATGGACTTTCGGGCTCATTTGATTGCAGCCAAAAATAATGCTAATGGAACTGCCGCGAATATGAAAAGATATACTTGAATACACCATGTCTTCAATTTCACAAATGTATACATATGCGTACATTCATATGTATGTACAGACATTTATGACGCGTGATGAACACTTGAACAAAAGTAGTTTTGGTTGGCGGGACAAGAGTTATCTTCTTCGACGCTACATACTCATATTTTACTTAAAAAAATCTTTAATGGCAGCAAAACGTTTCCAAATAAAATCACAAGAATTAACATACACATCGGCAAACCTACAACAACGTAATGCTAGTATGGAAAATATTTTGGTAAAAATACGTAAAAATTACAAATTTATGACAATTTAAACATGAGACCGTTGGCCTTAAATTTTAAATTTATCGTGACGATAACATATGTATGTATGTACATACATATATGGAGCACTTGAACTTGTATTGAACATTGGAAATTAGTTAGAATACAATTTATTACAAAAAATATGAAAATATTTGAGAAAAATGAAGATTGAACAATATTATTTGTCGAATATTAAAAACATTGGGGAACTAAATACTTTTGTACCACTTTAACCACATTGTAGCAGGGTATGCTATTCTGAGGAAGGCCGCGAGCTCGAATCCCCGCCTGACTAACATCCAAAAATGTGGAAAATAATTTTTCTAGATGCGGTATGTCTTTCTGCCGTTCAAAGAGGGTTTAAAGCCGTAAGTCTCTCTATTCACCAGAAAAACATCACGATTCAAACGACAAATCGCATCAGTGGTTATAAGGCACCAATCATATATATATATAAATAATATGATAGGAAAGAAAACTTGTTCATCAGAGATATTGTTCGAATTTCCAGACCCTAAATTCCCAAGTATAAATAAAAAAGGAAAATAGTTTTATATTTACATTCAGATGATATGTATACCAATCCATCGCAATAAACTTAATTATCATCTAATAATATTTTCTAAATGTCAATATAAAACAAAAAAGTACATATTGTGGCTAGTCCCCACATACTTATGTACATAGTAGGACTAATCTAATAGTAGAACGTAAGTAAAATTGTGATCCGTGTACATATTTTACAACATCGTTTCATACCGTCACATCTACATAGGTATGTATATATTATATTAGGTCAAGTAAACAGTTCGTTCGGTTTTATCTACCATAAGAAATGGCGTTATTGTCCATAGTATTGTACTAGTGTTAAGTGTCGCATCATGTCATAATATACGGGGCTGAAACGTGTTTATTCGCGCTTAAAGTTTGTCTTTGCCAGTTTTTCGATTGACTGACTCAGTACGTTGTGAGCGCTCGTCAAAGATGGACACCAGCAAAGAGAAAATTCGCTATATTTTAAAATTTTTCTTCGATCAAGGCGAAAAAGCAGAAAAAATGCTGAGGAACTAAAGATAAGCCAGAAAACTGTTTGGAACCATTTGCATAACCTTGGATTCAAAAAGAAGCTCGATATTTGGGTGCCACACGAACTAACGCAAGAAAACATGATGGACAGAATTTCCATCTGCAAATCCCTGCTAAAGCGTTTGGTGACTGACGATGAAAAGTGGATCACTTATGACAACGTCAAGCGAAATCGGTCGTGGTCGAAACGCGGTGAGCCGGCGGAAACGGTAGCCAAGCCAGGGTTGTCGGCCAGGAAGATTTTGCTGTGTGTTTGGTGGGATTGGCAAGGAATCATATACCACGAGCTGCTCCCCTATGACCAAAGGCTCAATTCGGCCCTCTACTGCCAGCAACTGGACCGCTTGAAGGCAGCACTCATCCAGAAGAGGCCACCTTAGATCAACAGAGGTCGAATTGTGTTCCATTAGGACAACGCCAGGCCACACACGTCTTTGTTGACGCGCCAGAAGCTCCAGGAGCTCGGATGGGAGGTCCTAATGCACCCACCTTATAGTACGGAACTGGCACCAAGTGATTACTAAAGAGGACGCCCTCTTTCAGCAGTTATAAAGCGCCTATATAATAAATATAGGGAGGATGGGAGGACAAATATAATGGAGGGATCTATAATTTATTCTAAGCCGCCTCCAAACGGCCGATCTTGAGATTCCCATCGACCACAATAAGAAAAAGGCAATATTTTGTAATTTTATATGTTAGTCAAACCAGGAATCGAATTGCAATACGCAATGCTAACCACTCGAATTTAAATACATTTATAATAACAAACGGAGGTTTTTTAGCTTTAATGCATCACAGATCTTTTTTTCTATTTTCATCTCGAAAATACATTTGGTTTTGTATGCCGATGATAATATTTCAATTTCAATTTCATTTATTTATCAGTACAGTAAGACATAGAGTCTTTTCATTGCACATATTAACATATAATGTATTACAATTGGATTTTTTTTTGTAAATCTTAGGAATAACTAAGAATAATATTATGTCTAAAAGGAGGGATTTCAACAGTATGTTGACATAGGTAAGGATAATAGGGATGGGTATTATGCAAATAGGTTTGTAACTGCCGTTTTGAAGCATCCAATCGTTTTGATACATTTTATTGAAATTGGTAATGAGCTCCGAATTCTGACAGCACCAACAAAAAACAATCTAGAGGTCGTCAAAGTTTTGTATTTGGGGACAACAATATTGTGAGTACGAGAAGATCGATCAAACTTTATTCTGCGGAAAAGATATCCTGGTTGACGGTTTTTGATGATTTTAAATAAAAATATTAAATTACGAACCTTGAGATAACTTCCAAGGGTGAAGCCGAGAATGTTTTTGGTGTACAAAGAGATGTGTTCAAACTTTTTTTTGCAGTAAATGAACCTAGCTACGTTATTTAAAGCTAAATTTAATTTGTTTCTGGAATCGCAGCTTAGAGTACCATATACGACTTCAAAATAAGAAATTTGGGGAATAATAAGCGACTGAACTAGTTTAAGTTTTATTCTTATCGACACACAATCAAACGTATGCCATAAATTTCGTAATGTCGAATATATTTTTATTACGCAATTGTTTATGTGATCTTCAGAATTTAGACGGACATTAATTTTGAAGCCAAGATTTTTTACAACATGTTCCAATTTTAGTTCAACCCCGTTCAAAACAATTGGTGACAGATTGCTGAGATCAAAATAATTACTTTTAATAGGAAGTACCTTCGTTTTCTTAGCATTTAGACAGAGACCATTTATGTTAGACCATTCCTCAATTCTTATTAGATCCTCATTCAATCTAGCTATTAAATCTTCACCAAGACCAATGGGACGTGAGTGGTAAATCTGAGTATCATCGGCATATAGATGTATAGAAGAATTTTCGCAACAGTGAACAATGTCATCAATAAATAAACTGAAAAGTATTGGCCCTAAAATAGAGCCCTGAGGAACTCCAGAGATGATTTCTCTGCGACTTGAAATTACGTCCCCACACTGAACTTGCTGATATCTGTCCGATAAGTAGCTTTTCATAAGCTTAATTGCTGATGTGTTGAAACCAAAATAAGTTTTCAGTTTTAACAGTAAAATATCATGGTTTACAGTGTCGAAAGCTTTAGAGAAATCTAAGAACACTAAGATGGTAAGTAAGTTATCGTCGAAAGCAGGGCGGATGTCGTCCATGATTTTCATCACAGCTGTGGAACAACTATGATTGGATCTATACCCAGACTTAAATTCGCTCAATAAATCATGTAGACGCAGGTGTGATACTATTTGAGCGGTAATAAATTTTTCAAATACTTTTGACAATGTTGGTAAGATACTAATAGGCCTGAAGTCTTGGGGAGCATTACACGCAATTTTCCACTGATTCGGAAACGTAGAGGAGGTTATAGCATGATTAAAAATGTGTGTAAGCATGGGAATCACATACGGCAGTATAAGTTTTAGAAAACGTAAACTCAGACCGTCCACTCCAATTGCGTTAGATTTTATATCAAAAACACACTTTATAACAACCTCTTCAGTAGCTGGGTTAAATGAGAATTCATGGGTGTGGTCAGTTACTAAGCTTTCATTGATGGTGAATGCAGATACATTTGCATGTGAATTTATATCAAGAAAGTATGAGTTCATCACACCAGCATCAATCCTACAAGTTTTTACCTCTTTGGCACAAATACCAAGTGATTTTAGATTTGTTCATAATACTTTGAAAGGCAAATCAGTTTTAAGTTTTGCACAAAGATAAGCCTTTTTGCTTTTTCGCAATTCTGTTGATACTTTATTCCTCAAGTTCTTGTATATGGTCCAACGTTCATTAGTAGGATTACGCTTCCAATATCTATAAGCCCTACATCGGTCTTTTATAAGGGCTAGAATAGCCTTAGTGATCCAATGTTTAGTATGGTTTATAGTTTTAATTCTACAAAGAGCAACATATTTTTCAAACAGATAATTAATTAGCGTGGTAAAGTACTGTAACTTGTCGTTAACATCTACAAGTAGCCAGCAGTAATTCCAGTTTAGGGTCACGGCTTCAGTAGATAGCGAAGCACTGTCTATATTCTTGAAATCTCTGAAAGTTAAATCTATTAATGGCTTAACTCTATTTAATTCAAAATTGAAAAATATTATAATTAGCTCATGGTCAGAAACTCCGGGCAACGAAAATAGGTCAACATGGCTTACACTACTCCCCACGCTTACACCAAAAAGGTCTAACATACTTGGCTTGCAGTGTGGTGCAAATCTAGTTGCATATTCATTTACTATTGTTATGCCAACGTTGCTAAAACAGCTTAGCAAGTGTCTAGACTTAGCATTATTCGACAACGTATCAACATTAAAGTCACCACAAATGATGACATGCACATAACTCAAGGACAGTTCCGATATTTTACTGAACAGTTGAGTGAGATCATTTGACTTATGAGGGTTGTGTACACATACAACAACACACTTTTGTACATTATCACTATATTCAATAAACATACTTTCAACAGTTTCAGAAGAATGAGATTTATATATTATTTTATATTTAATATCAGCCTTTAAATAAATTGCTATGCCACCGCCTCTCTGACCAGTGGTTCTATCATTTCGTACAAGCAAATAGTCACATACAGAATATGCACAATCTGCAATAAAAGGTTTGAACCAGGTCTCAGTAACACAAATTATGCTACAGCTTAGGTCACGAAACGTCAAGTTCATATAATCAAGTTTTTCACGGGTTAAACTCCTAGTATTAAAGTGGCAAACATTGAACCCTTTATGATATCGACATGTATTTGATATTTATAAGAGATGCTTGAAAATGGTCAGTTGCTATGAGGGATTAATAAGGCATATCTTACAAATAACATAAATAAAGTATAAACTTGAGATAAACAATAGAATTTGCATATAGAACATAAAGTTTTCAGCTAGCAGCTGCAATTTGATCGACGCTCGCTTGATTAAATATTTTGTCGCTTCGCTGTGTTGATGCTTTCTTACATACACTTGTCCACGAATTGAGAACGCACTCGCCAATTGTTTTTGTCGTTTTAGCTGCGTTGCGTATTGCATTAGCCTACGATTTCTCTTTGTTAGGCATTCATGCACAAAAATGTCTCCATTAGCATCAAGCCCAATATCTTTAAGTGCTAATGACTTGCGGCTTGCCTTAAGAGAGCAAGCAATTCCCTATTTTCAGATAAAAATTGAAATAATCGGATAATGACTATTAAGTAGTAACTAGTTTTGTCTTCTTAAGAACCCGAAAAAAAGAATTTTTTCAAAAATGTTTTTGAAATGGAAAGAAATTATTGTGGTATACGAAATTTTCAAAATATACCGAAGAAGTTGGAAAACTCCAAATATTTTCGAAGTTTGTAAACAAATTTTAAAAAAGTTCAAGATGCGAAAAAATAGTTTATTAGATATATTCTTTTTCCTATCACCGGCACCGTTTTCTAAGACAAGTAAAACTGAAAACTCGACAAAACGCACTTCAAAGTTCTGCCCGAGCATTCGAACCTGCTCGACGCTCGGCCACTAAAACTACTCCAGCTTCTAAAATATGTCGAATTGGCCACTGAATAGCTCTAAAGCAGACTACTGCCTTAATAAGTCAGTTTTTATAAATCATGAACAGAAGATTTCATTGTTGGAATAAATTGACTTAATTAAAATTTGTTTGAATCAATTCTATAAGTTTTTTCTCATGGCTTGTTCTATAAAATAATAAATTATAACTAACCATGATACAAAAAACAAGATAGTTTAACATTAACTTTTTTCAAATATATTAACTATCTGACACTTTTTTACTTTTGTCTTATTTTTGTGCAATCAATTTAATTTATTAAAAATCAAAAAAATATATGATAGGAAATGCAAAACGTTTCACTGAAAACAAAAAATTAAGAAAAGTAAAATATGCAGACAAAAAATTGAAATGCTTTGCATTTGATTTTTTGAAATCTCATGGAATTAAAAATAATTTGATCTTTTTTGACAGATACTTTTTGTCATAAATAAATTAAGTTTAAATATGTTGTAAGTTTTCGGAGTTTGACGGTGTCCCGCAGGGAGTTTAAGCCATTGCATGAATCCTGCAATCTTTGAGATCATTTAAAACATTTGTAGTGTTGTTTTTTGCATATTTTCCTTCCTTTCACCTATTAATATGAGATCATTTCCGACCTCTTTCTTGCACACAATAAAGCGCTTATGTATTATCATTGCGTTTTCAATTACAAAATAAGTGAGAATATTAATGCTATATTAGTTTCGAATGAAAAATGTGTAACCGATAATTAACATAATACCCAAAGGGCCGTGAAATAATCAAAAGGAAAAGTGCAAAAAATAGAAACAATACCTTTCAAATAGAAATGGAGATCTGCTACATCCAGTCTCAATGTAGACGTGTATTTGTGCGTAATTAATGCGATCCTTATCAAGGTAAATCTGTCAGGTAAATAAATCTTGACCATACCTCCGGAACAAAGCGGTTATAGTTTACGTAAGAAAGAAATAAATGCCTTTTACAAAATTTATTTGTTACACGAGTACAAAATGTGCAAATTAAGAATATAGTTAAGCTAACAATTTCAAAATTAAATTTTCAACTCGTATGCATCTAGTACATGCATGCATACATAGGTACATATGTTATTTTATGTGACATATTAGAGATACATTCATATATCTTCTACCAACCATCAGATGTTGATAACGAAAGTTTAGAACTTCAACCTCACTCTTAGTAGATGACATCGAGTTAAAATAAATAGAATTGAGACGAAGAAGTCTTCGAAGCGATTTGCAGAAACATCTTTCGAACAATTCTAATAAGCAGAAACTTGACGCCACATTATTCTCTTTTATTTTTCTACTATTCGTATTACGATTATTAGTATATATTAGAATGTTTTTTTTTTCTTATTTCCGTTAGAAAATGAAATGGAAGTTGTGCAAAAGTTCGCAAATCCTGAGCGGAAAATTGAAATGCAAGTCGACACTGCCGCCGGGCAAATGTAATATAGCGTCACAACTGCCATCTAGAGTTGAGGGGAACTTGAAGATATCAATGTTGCAGCTATACAGTAATTTGCTATTTTGTGTTGAATCTCTTTCGCAAAGTACTCACAACAAATGCATAGAAAAGGAACAAAAAATAAAATATAAAAAATCGGAAGAAAAAAACAATAAATGGCCAAAAATAAGTATATTTTCTTGTATATACATATTTTGATGTACACGTAAGTATATACATGTGCATGTGTACGTAGTTACGAAAATATGCAGAAATTGAATTACAGCGCTAAAGAAACTTCTATGTTACGTTTTAAGTTATTAAATTTGAACTTATTGTGTTTTCCATCTAAAATAATTCCTATTCTAGCCTTCTTAAGATTGACTGAAAAGCAGATTAGTTGTGCTCAGAGCTGAAAAATTTTGAAAGTTTACAGTTTTGAATTGAAAATTGCGTTGTACTTACGATAGTTATAAGATGAGTATCACATGAAATCATTTTAGTGACCTGTAAATTTAAAAACTGAAACTGTAGCCTAAGGTCATGGGTAAAATATAACATAGCCTGACGTCCAAGTAGTCAAAAATTGATATTTAGTAACTTAAGAAATATCAGTCTTAATATTTATCATATATTTATGCTGAAGTATCCACATTTACATATACCAACAAAAACCCTGCAACAGCAAAATTTCATCCCGCTACATATTACACCTGCCACCTTGTTTGACGAACTATTGCTTCTGAATTGCATATTAATCTAATAACCTATTAGTTCAGACAAAAATACATAGCTGAATTTTTTTCATTTTCAAATAATATTTAAAGTCAATGTACGCCAAGCGACGAAATAATTAATATCCCTTTCTAAGGATTCTGAACCTTTTTTAAAATATGCACATTTTTATTTCGTGCTGTGGGCATCCCAAGTTCGAATTCCATTCGAACAAAAAGGTGTCTGGAAAAAAGAAGTCTGATGAGGAAACGTGGTTTCCGAAATAGCAGCTATAACTTCTACCGTCCAAAACTATTGTTGTAATTTTTTCACTATGTCCAAAAAACTATATGGTCTGAAACAGTTCCATTTAAAACGAAAACCCATAAAAATATTTTTTTCTTCCGATGACACGTCGAAGCATAATGATACAGTGGATGATTTAAATGAGAAATATTACAACATTTTAACGGTCGGATATAACACAAGGTTAAATTTTTGATTGCAATGTGAACTAATTTTTACACAAAAAAAATTAATTAGATTCCTTGATATTGGATTTAAAAACTATTCGCACACTTTTATTCTAATAAGTTTAATGTAGTATGTATATATGGTATATGTAAATTCATTAACCCTTGTTCCAATACAATACTCGCCGTTGCCGATCCGCTAAAGACAATAAAGCTTGCGCAAATCTTTTATTTCAAAAACTCTTTACGCCGGCACATCAAATATTGTCATCGGGCCTGCGGGCCATATAGCAGGGCGGGAAGGATGGCTCGTGGAGTTTGCTCTTCGTCGAGAGAATACTTTACTTTTAAATTGCCTACGTGTAGTCAGTCCACAGTAGCACCTGTTGGAAAGAGTTATTCTGCGTTGGAATTCCAGGCTGACATTGTTGTTAGAGTTAATATATATATAATTTGCGCTTTGGAACCATTATTGCGATTTTTGGCTTAGCTCCTCTTCCAATTTTCTAAGCCGCCTCTGAAACGCGGATAAATTTTTATGAGGAACTTTTATTTCATATAAGAAGTACACTCGGAGGTTAGGACATTCCATGTTGAGGGGCGACCACAAATAGAGAAATATGTATATTTTCTATAATTTTGAATGCTGGTCGAACCTTGGCCTTCTAATGGCAGTACGCAGTCACTCAGCTATTGTTGTTGTTAATACTGATTCTAAAATAGACTAAATTATTTAAGACTTTTAAGTTACGGCTATCAACAGGGAAGTTGGACCGTTGTTATTTGTGCGAGTTAAAGAAACCTTTGTTTCTTTTTATAAAAAAAATCAATTTTTCATATTTAACTTAGGAGAGCACCTCCTTCTTTATTAAATTACAATTATAAACTGTGTTATAAAACTAGTTGATACATTATTTATTACAATATTATTGCTGCGTTTACTTAATTATTTATCAAGAAATCGCCTGCTTAGTAATCATTACCTGTCGACATAGTGCCAGCAGTTTTAATGGGAACGGAAGTATGAAAAATTATGTAGAATTCTAAATATTGTAGTTAGTACATATTTTTAGTTAATGTTAACACTCTTTTTGTTAACTCCTCCGCCCTTAATTTCGAACGTCCGCGTTCGTTATGGTGAATAATGGTTTGCTGCCAATTATTTGCAGCGGGGAAGATATTTTTAGTTTACTTGGAGATTATTGCTGTTGTTATGATTAAAATTATAAGAGCAATTTATGTAAGGCTGATAGCAAATCCTCTAATTTATTTTTCTTCTAATAGTTTAATTATTAACGTATTAATAAGGTGTAGCTGTTCTAAACTTTGTTGAGTAAGTGTCTTTTCATAGGAGCTCATGGATGGTGCATAGATAATGGCAGGCAAAGGTTTGTATTGGATTGTTTCAGTGAGACTATATTCTTGATTACCAATTTTTATAGATGTATTTTGATATCGAATTATGTATGTTCCATTCAGATTAAGCTGTTCTCCATTAATTTAAATGCTATCATTAAACTCGTTCAATATCAGTAGACCAGGGATTAAACTTTCGACTTTTGGTATGTGGAATCCATTTGTGGCGGTACTGTGCGATTTCTTTAATTTAAGTTGATTAGGCAGGCATTTGTCATTAGTTATATCTAACAAATTATTATTGTTGCATATCCTTAAATCGTTAATTGTCTTACATGGTTTTCTTAAAGCTAATAATTTTTTTACATATTATTATTTCATTATGTTTAATTTTGTAGATAATATTGTTTTTCTTTACGGGTTTTATTAGTTTTGTCTCGCAGATCTCTTTTTCCGTTATTGGTAAATCTATAACAAATATCAATTGATCTGAACTACTCGCTATTTTTGTTTCGCTGAATTCTAAACTTTCTTCTAAGCTAATACATTCTAGTTTAGTTTCATCCATTTTTTCTTTTAAAATATTAATTTCGTCTTCTGATAATATAAATTTATTTTTTTTTTTTGCATACTTATTACTAATGCATTCTGCACTGATTCGCCATCTGTAAGGACTTTTGAAATATGGTTTGTCCTTTCTTGCAACGCTATTTGATATTCAGAGATGTTAACCGAATGGACTAATTTAAAATATCCCATTTGTAGTTTTGAATGTCCTGTATCAAATGTTATTACTGGTGAGTTTGAATAGTTTAATATTTCTATTTCAGCAGCACTTAAAGTACTGAAAAACACGAAGTTTGATGCGTCGGTAGTGAGCTGAAATTCCTTATTGAGATCGGGGTATGATAGTACAACGTCCTTGCTAACTGAGGCGTTCTTAAGCTTGTTAAGGGGGGACATCTGAGTAAAATTTTGAAAAAATCAAAAAATTTTTTTTTTCGTTTAAAAGATGCTTTAGGATCTTAAAAATAATATACCACAAGATAGAATTCGGCAAAAGTGTCTAAATGTCCAAATTTTCCATTCTGCGGCAATGCCTCATAGGCATATTCTATATATATATAATAACTTTAAACGCGTTTTTCTCGAAACCACTTTTTTTTAGACGGCCGGAAACATAACTCGAGCAAATCTTAACCGATCGATCTGAAATTTTGACAGTATATTCAGAATTCCTTCCTCTATCGACACACGTATAATTTTTTTTTATATTGCTTACTTTTTTTTTATTAACAATTTTTGGACTTTTTTTCCTCGTGAAAATTTGAACTTTTTTTCGATCACGCACCATTTTGCGAAAAATCAATATATCGAAAAAATCCTACGTGTGTCAATAGCTGTTGATGTATAGAAACTAACAAAACTTTATTTTTTGTTCCAGATCAAAAATTAAGGACGTTAGCTTTCCGGCCATGGACCCCCTTCCCAAAAATAGGGCCTACGAAGAAATGCTGCACAGCCGCCATTTTGTTTTCGATTTCTTTCAA
The DNA here is from genome assembly GCA_037013455.1 of Ceratitis rosa. Taxonomy (NCBI): domain Eukaryota; kingdom Metazoa; phylum Arthropoda; class Insecta; order Diptera; family Tephritidae; genus Ceratitis; species Ceratitis rosa. Next base: position 1,474,312 of record JAWMAG010000098.1, on the reverse strand, counting down.
AAAATCATATTTTGTACATCGGATCGCATATTATAAAACCTACTTTACAAAATTTCGATTGGCTCTTTCGTTTGGTCAAAAAAAATTCCAGAAAATCCGCTTATTTTTTTTGAGTTACTCAGATGTCCCCCCTTAAAGGCTTCTACTGCGTTTCTATTAAGAGAAATTAATTTTTTACTTGATTGATTTTTTGGCAGATTGCCTTCCTCCCCTTAAAAGGGCTGTCAGGGGTTTTGCTATCTTCGCATAGTCCCTGATAAAGCGGCGATAATATCCGGACAGACCTAAAAAGGATCTAAGTTCTACTAACATGACTAATTCTGGTCGTTCTTGTCTATTTTCGGGTAGGTTTAGTAAAGGTGGACGAATTAGATTATCTAGATTGGACATGATGAATTTTAAAGAATTTTTGGTAGAAAAAAAGATTTAGATTATCTAGATTGGACATGATGAATTTTAAAGATTTTTCGGTAGAAAAAAAGGATTTTAGTTTTGCACCAGATACTTTTAAATAAGTTCTTTCGATCAATTTTTAGCGAATACAATTTTTACTTTTACTGAACCTTTCATTATTATTACACTTTTATTGATTTTAAGTTTTCGATTTATTATATACTTTTACTTTTCTTCATCTTCTTTCATCTCACCGCTGGTTTGCATTTCTTCCTTTTTGCTTAGGTTTCCGCCACTGGGGATCCTGACGTATTCGTGTAGATGTCCTGGGTTGAGCAACTCCAGGAAACGGGTTCTGGACTGTTGCAATGTCACACTATACGAGTGCTAGGATGTCAAAACAATTATAGTTGTTTTAATAATTGGTTTTTTTCACACCGTTTTTTCGCGTCACGACACTGAACAAACCCACGAAAGTTGGGCACCAGTTAAAGAAACCTTTGTTCCTTTTTATAAAAAAGTCAATTTTTCATATTTTAATTAGGAGAGCACCTCCTTCTTTATTAAATGACAATTACAAACTGTGTTTTAAAACTAGTTGATACATTATTTATTACAATATTATTGCTGCGTTTACTTAATTATCAAGAAATCGTCTGCTTTGTAATCATTACTTGTCGACATAGTGCCAGCAGTTTTATTGGGAACGGAAGTATGAAAAATTATGTAGAATTCTAAATATTGTAGTTAGTACATATTTTTAGTTAATGTTAACATTCTTTTTGTGAACTTGCGCTAATAAGTTATTCGGTAATCAAAATTTTTTCAACTGCGAATAAATAAAACCTTAAATTTTGAACTTGGACAAATTTAACTGCGCATAAGTTTCAGAGTGAGCCGCAGATAATTGCTATGACTTTCCCATCCATTTATACGTATATATACATATTCGTACATATGAATGTATATACCATACACATCACTGCTAGGTGTATCAGTTGTAAAACGAAATGTCACATGTTGTCTATGTTAAAAAAATGCACAAAATGCCATTTTCCTTTTTATTTTTTCATAGCCTTTTGAAAACCACAACTTTCCCTTTTCCTTTACCTGGTCTTACCTTTCTCATATTGTAGATGTTCGCAAAACTCTCATCAAATTTCCAATATTCATTGGGAAAATTGTAAATAAAGAGTTCTTTTTGCGCTGATTGTTTTTTATCCACTGTACTGTGCACAGGGTTATATTAGTTTTGTTTGCCTAGCGGTTGTCTGTAGGAACATAAAATAATCGTGATAGATACAGATATACAAATATAAATACCAATTTTGTTACGAGTAGATTAATCAGTTGTCGGTTCATTCGGTATGATAATATACCTCTAGCACAAAAAAGGTATTTTAAGTAACCAGGGGAGCAAAATATGTGATGCAATTTGAATTAGCATATAATTAGCGCCAAACTAAAGCTAACGTCCTTTACCATTATTTTCGTTCCCCATATAAACAGCCGTCGCTCTAATGCCCCATTTACATCGAGCACAGTTCTTCCTTACTTTTTATTTTGATCTTTTTGTAAATTTTCTTGGTTATGCATTGTCGTTGTTGTCCACCACACACAGGTTATGTACACGTATTTTTCCATTTTGAGTAAACCAGTAAAAAGCTAATTAAAAATTCCTAGTGCTACAGTGATTTATTTTCATTACAAGACCAGGTTTCAAATGAATTCAATATGAGTACGTTAATATATCAAAGATATATTGGAGTAGTTTTTGATTTTGTTTCGTTTAGATGCGCAAATAGGCCTCTACAAGTACATGCCTTTATTATTAATCCAATGTGTTTCTTATAGAGGTTTTTTAAAACACTCAATATTTGACATAATCAATATTTCGTCATTTCGAGCATACTGATATGTTTTATAAAACAACGTTCACAAATTTATTATACCCTAAGAATAAAAGTGCATTTGGGTATAAAAAGAATGTTTTTGGTATGGGCGCTGTTACAGAAAACAACAGTGGTGTTTTACAAACAAACGTGTTACGCTTTATTTTTTCTGTATTTTTTTTCTACCCTGAAATCTTCGCGAAAGGGTCGATCACTTGGCAAAAAATAAAATGAAAAGTATACAACCAACCCTTTTTCTTGTGAAAGGTGTATTTTCAACCATTCGAAGCATGACGCAGGCCGCGGCAAATCGAAGGCCGCTGTGTGTAAAAATGAAATGGACACGCAACACAAAGAGCTGTGGCACCTGATGCACAACCGCTCAGCTTGGTTTTTCCTCTGCTTCTTTTATTATTATTCATTTTTAATATTTGCATTATTTTCAAACACTTTGCTATGACCGTAGAATTTTCCAGTTTAGGAATGTTTATACGTGTATGTATATGTATTTACTTACTAAAATACCTTAGTTTGCCGTTACTAAAATACCTTAGAGTATCATCTATTAAATTCAAAGGCAAAAGTTTGGAAAATAATAACTTCATAATACATATCTAAAGGAACGAACTGATATTAAATAGCAAGTGGAAGTTACGTAATACCTTTCTAAAATTTTAAAAAACTCTGTTTAAATTGCTTACAACTTTTATTAATACATGTAGATATTTCTACGGTTTGACTAAATTTCGATTCGTAAATGTCTTGTTACGGCTTACTTCAACGAAAATATATGTACATATATGGTATGCTCATTTTGATTTAGATATCGATATTTAATAAAGTAAGCGCTCTGCTTATATATAATATTAAACCATTTTTAATCAATTATTGTTTGTGAAAGAGCAATCTTCTGTTTTAATAATCCCGCACTGAGCTCCATAAGATTCTGGTTCCCTGCTGTCAAAGCAATTGGCTGCATTAGCTCGTGGGCAGCAGTATTATTTTTTATAGTAAAAGTCATGAGGCAAAATTATATAGTAGGTTTCAAGAAGAAAAAAACACGTCACAATTTGATTGAATATTATTTGCCGCCTATTTAATACAATTTAATTTACTTAAGTAATATCCTAAGGGACAAGTAGAAAATGAGATCATATGGCGAATCGCAATAGGGAAGGTATGTATATTATTAATAACCACTCAGCGGCACAGGCGGAAGACATTTCACAATAACAACAAAATATGGATACCCACAAAAGTCTGAATAAAGTTTTCTAGTCTTATTTGTAATATTCAATTTTCGGACTGGGTAGAGAAAAATTAAAAAAATGCTCTCTGACTGTCATAAGGGAAAACTGGTCAATGTATGGTAAAGTACATATGTATTCTGCTTAGATAATGAAAGTACAGACATCCCATCATGGTTAAAGACGAATAAAAAATAACATAACAAACATGTTCTTCTTTAGTTTTGTATCTTTGTTACACTCACATCCGCATGAAGTGCTTATTTATTTTCTTTTATTTTTCAGTAACGAGACCTTGCGATTCGTTGCTGAATCAAGCCTACGCTATAAATTACCATTACTGAAATCGGAAGTTTATGTAATTTTATTAAAACAGAGTAAGTATTTTGGCTCCTAAGGAGTTTAACGAACTTAGTTTTGCGTAACTTTCACATATTTGTTTATAAGTTTAGTATTGCCTATCCATCGCAAACAAATGCATGCACATAAATACTCATTAAAACCCAGCATAGAAGTTGGTTATTGTTGTTGGAAATTTCTTATAGTCATCAGGTGAATCGGCTACGAACCCACAACCATAAATGGATATTTCAAAATATACTCGTATATGTATGTATTTATAGATGCATGTATGTATCTATATCTCCTACCATTTTGTGTCTGAATTTTATTGTTGAATTTTCATTTTGACTTCCAAGTGTGTCTCTATATGTATATATTGGTACATAGATAGAATATTTAATATATAGTCTATATATAATACACCGGTTATATGTACGAGTATGTAGGTATATGCGCATAAGGGATAAGATGTTCAGCACCCTTATAAAACGGCAGCATCCGAAACTGAATGTCATATATTAGTTTTTTTACGTGAAGTACAGCATATGTGTGTGTATACTTGTGTATATTGTGCTAGTTCATACTTCTGAGAGTATCACATGAAAAATTCATTATTTTCGAACTACGCGATACTAGAAGTTACAGGCAAGTCCTGCTTAGCAAACAATAAATTATTATGGAAACAACATTTTTGATAAAATTTTTGAAAGATTTGTATAAAACAAGAGTCACTGATATTTTACTAAAAGTAATAACATGAATAAACGGATTAATCGATCAAATTATCTTAAGCTAAAACTTTGGTACAAATATATTGTACAACCAAGAAATATTTCTATACGAGAAGATAGTAAGAACGCTATCCACAAAATTTCTCGTCAAGGCCAAGTGTTTTACAACGAAAATTAAGGTGAAAGGAGCGCACACAAATTTTTTTACACGCTCCATGGAATAGTTTCTTCTAATGCATAAATATTTAAAATATATTGATTTCACTCGAGGTTTCCTAGATTCCTTAATACGTAGATGGTGCATTTAAATCCTTATAAAAGTTATTACTTTTATGTGTATTAAAACTCATTTCCCTTTCTTAATCGATGTTCATTGGATGAACTTCGAACTCTTCGTTCTCTTTTTGGTAAGAAATTGTCTTCACTTATATTATTTCCATTATTTTAATTAAATTTAAATTTTTTACAAAAATTGTCCAATTGTATGCGGTTAACAGTATCGTGAATATACTGTCGTTCTAAGTTACATATAAAGCCAAGAATTTAGTAAATGTACAAAGTTATATTAAATCTTTCTGTATTCGGCTTTCGTTTGACCGTTGGCAGTTGAATATTGTATACGTAAATAATAAGATGGGTGTAACGCTAGCAGAGAACACGTGCAAAACAAGATGCCTTAGCACGAACTTTACTTGATGAGAAGCCATCCTAATAGATATTCCCTCAGCTATTCAGGCATTGGTACGATTTCAAAAATGGATTAATGCGTGTCTCGAATACATTATCATTAAAATGACAAGGCTCACTTATTGTCGTTCCATATACATATATTCATACACACACATTTATAACTTATATCTACACACTCTGCAATAAAAGCATTTTGAACTTATTACCAACAAATAGGAAAACAAAGCACCACAAAGTAAGGAAAATATATTGCCAAAATTGTACAAGTCCAAAGCAAACTGAATAAATATCCAATATATACAGCAATTAAATTTTTTTTGCAATTCTAAGTAAAATTGTATTAAAACAAGAACCTTAATTAAATAATTAGATTGAATATATTCTGCCAAAAATAAAAACTTTATTAGTTGTAAATTCTTAAGAAAATCAAGCATCCGTTAGTATTAAGATCACCGTGCCTATTTCTGCTTCAATGGCCGAATGCTTAGCCTTGCAATTTTTCTAGTTGTGGTCGCCTCTTGGAAGGGAATGTCAAGCAATCCGAGTATATTTCTAACTTGAAGTAAATATTCCTCATAAAAATCCATCGGCCGTTCAGAGGTGGCTTAGAACGAACTGAAGGTCCCTCCAAGACTCATACCACAAATCGAGGAACAGGAGGGGAACCGAATTCAAGATAGAAAATTGCTGAAAATGTATGTAAATAGTCTTCGTATTAAAACAAATTTTCTGTAATGTACCGCAAATATTCAATAACTTTATTGGGATTACAAAAGAAGGAAATTTGTATTGTTTGAAAAAGTACTTTTTCCAAAGTTCTAGCACTGTAAGAGATAGAGGTCAACAATTAATTTAAATTTACTTCCCGTTTTCCCTAACCAATTATATATGATTTCAGATTTCTCTTGGAACTATCTTTTCTTTTATTTTAATTTACACAATATGACAAGCAATATCAGCAGTCAGAAATATGATATTATGAACAGTCTAAACACTCATCACATTAGAGAAATTCTTTATCGAAAACACATAAAATTACCAAATATATCAATCCATCTTCGATCGTAGTTGAAAATTAAAAACCAGCTCTTAATACGGGTCATAGACTTTTCAAAATTAAAGTAAACTATTTCGGAAATGAAAATATGATTTAATACCGGAAGTTGACTCTTATTTTCATTAGAATGTGGTTAATTATGCTTTAAATAATTTTGAAGTGGAATTTTATAATTAATTTTATCAGGAATGGGATATCTAAAATACTCATTCAATTTCTGTTAATTTTCATTTCTTCTCTCCACAAGTTGAAAATCGTATGGCACAAACCAGGTTAATGACACTTTAAGCGCCAATAAAAACCCCTTCTTCAGCTCCGCCTACATCAAACAAACTAAAATTTCTACGCCGGCGTATGCCCGAAGCACATTGCCAACATCGAAACGGAAAATGGCAAGACACAAACAGCAAAATGCCAAAACCCATTCCAAACGTAATTAAAATTCAATGGTTTTTATGCAATTTTAACAAGATGTTTCATTCACTTACTCATTTATGCCGCAATTGTGTTTAATTTTAAAAGGAAGTAATGTACAATAGTTTGAAAAAGTAAAATGAAATATACTTTAATCCACTCGGCATAGGAAAAATGAATATTTTTAGATGCTTGTAATTTGCTTAGCTGTACAATATACTAATCTACATATGTGTAGGTATACTCGTACATACAACTGAATGCGTAGACGGTTGAAAAATTAAGTGAAACAACCAAAAAAGACAAATGAAATTGCTTTGAATATATTATATAATATTGACACCGTTAAAATATATTATGCTACGCGGACACTTCTAAAGATAAAATTATTTACTTAAAAATAATATTAAAATAATTTAAAATACCGAAAAAGTGTGCTCACAGCTCTTTAATCTAAGCTTAGGCATACACATACGCACATGTTATATTTACAATTTCATACATAATTTGTTGAGGTTGAGGCGTTGTTTGTTGTGAAAAATACATAGACTATGTTGGTTGTTCTCATTGTTGACTTTAATTAATAGAGGCTGTCTAACTGCCTGTCTGTGTAAAAAGCGATACATTTTTTAGAGAAGTTGAGATGTTCGCTCTAACAAATTAGTGTTATATAAAAAACTCAAGAAAGTGCAAAGCCCAATATTTTCATAAGAACAGTTATAAAATAAAATTTGTTACTTGTGATCTCTAAAGAAATAATGAGTTCTGCATATAGAACTAGTGGAAAGAAAATCTAGTTTAAATTCATCTATAAAAAAATGGTTTCACAATGCATGAATAGTCCCAAAATTATACTTGTTGGATGTCATAATCTTTTTGCTTCGTACCATCAGAGCATAATCGATAGCTTGTTAATGAAAATATCATAAGACGTGTCCAATAAGTGCGTCTGTTCAAACAGTTTGATAATTTGGAGCCGCTTTGCGTTGATCCCACATTTAAATACATATTAAAGTGTTTTGGCTAATATATTACAGATTTATCGATTTTTTCCATTATTTCCATATTTTAATTCAATTTTTGTAGTACGTTTTAAAATTTTTTTAAATCACTTAATCTTGAATTAAACTAATTATTCAGGTAAACTATAAAAAGTATTTCCCGTTTTGGATACAATTCTTGCATATTTCTTCTGATTAATTAATTTATTTATTTATTTGTATGAAAAATAATTATGAATAATTACAAAGGCAACTTGCAGCTGTGGCTATCGGCCTGACTTATTCTTATTAGATTTTATATAAAAGTATATAAAGTACTTAAATGTGGTGTAAAAGGTTACATTGATATATGAATTTATATATATTTTTACATTGTTTGCAGTTAAATTCTATAAGAGATCAGAAGGCTTTTTATTATTTCTTCTTAAGGGGTTGGATTCGTTAGCCATTCTTCATATATTAACGAGTATGTACGTATATTACTTTATATAAACAAAATTAAAACTTTAAATTATTATTATATACATATGAATGTATGTAACTCATTCGTATCAGATATATATAATTTCTAAATAACTTGAAACGTGCATATGTAAATGAATGTCAACTCCAATGTCTCTGCTTTCAATGTGTCTGGAAATGGTCGTTGTTGTCATACAAATTCAACATCGTTACTGTATATTTTCCAGTTCTTCACATAAATTAATTTTCTGTAATATAGTATAAATGAGATTACTAATACATTCAAAATATTTTTATGGCAACATTGTCGTGTTCATGCGTATTCTCGCATACATACATATGTACATATGTACGTACTTAAATACGTGAAGTATTTCCAATTGTAAGTATGTACACATATAAATACTAAATGATAAATGCCATTATATTATTGTGAAAGCAACACCTCCTTAAGCAATATTCCACAATATTTACCACACTTTTTTTTAACAATGACAATGTACCATAGCTTCGTATTAAAAAATTAAAAATGGGCGTTGGCTGGCGATAAAAATGGTGTACTTAGTCTATTTAAACAAAAGATTGTCATATGATGAAGAATATCTAGCAAGATCCTGAAATATTTAACAATAGAAAGCATTAATGGAAGGAAATATTGAGAAAATAAGCTGCAAGCTGCGTATGAAGGGTTGTTAAAATATTTGTCAGTTTTAGAGTAAATCGCAATAAGTAATTTTGGCTACTCCTTCGACGATAAAAAAATAAACGTCATTCAAACTAAGCGAACAACATTCACCCCATGCATACCAGAAGTATGTATCATTTGGTGAACCTTCAGGCGACCGCAATAACCGGGTGGTTACCATAGCAAAATTAATTTTTCTAATTACAGTCGAAGGAATATCTCGCCCTCGAAGTGTATTTCTAACATGAAATAAAAAGCCCCTCATAAATCAGCCATTCGGAGATAGTAGGTCCGTCCAAATTGTGAAAAAACATCAAGACGTCAAAACCACAATTTGGAGGAGGAGCTTGGCTTAAAAATAGATTCAGCATTTTCAAAGCGTCAAAAAAAAAGATAACGCTAAATACATTAACTAAAAATAGACATCTCGCTTATTTTATTTTAAAATGGAAACCCTTCTATCTTTACCATTGATAATTCAAACAAATGTTCCACGGCCATCAAAAATGGCATGTAAGAACATGAAAATTGGAAACACACTCATCGCTGAATATGACCACTTATATTTTCTTTTGAATACATACAATATTTTCAACAAACACTATATAATATAAATTAAGGAATGAGTAAATAAAAATCAATTATTGTTGTTTTCCCTTACATTAATTTTAAATTACTCTGTTGTTATTATTTTTTAAAAATCAATGTAGCTTTGAATTTGTTTCAAACATTTTTATGATTTGAAAATTTTGAGAGAAGACAATTATTACTACGACTGTGTGCCAATCGGTTGAAAATTGTAAATTTTGACAGCCAACATTGAAATTCTGAAATTTTTCGTGGTGAGTACAAACGTTAGCACCTGACGTTTGGACACATTAAATGAAGAGCATAACAACATAACAATAAAAACAACAAATGAATGCAGCCACATACCATCCAATATAAAAAGCTAATAACTTCATATTTGTGATGTTTTGTGGGAATTATTTGGAATAGTATTTTCTTCGTATTTTATTAATTTTTTACAAGTGCGTAAAAAATATACATATGTATGCAACTTCCTCACGAGTTTTTCATTCTGTTTATTTCAATGTTTAAAATTTTATTTGGCACAACAAATTGTAAAATTTTTTCCACCATAGTAAATTTTTGCCACCTCATTTTACCATATGAAAAAAAGATACCGATTGGCACGTAGCCTACATGTGATTGGATCGATTAAACCAAAAAAATATGTATATTTCTCCTATAAAATTAAAATTATTAATTTATATAATATAAAATCGGGTGAAGTCCTTCTCCTATATGTGGGAGCATATTGATGTTTTTCCAGGAAATGAAGGGCCCAACAGTTTATTCTAAGCCGTTTCCAAACGGTTAGTGGACTTTTATGAGGTGCTTTTTATTTCGTGCAAGGAATACACTCAGAATGGTTCATATTTCTTGAACCAGCCACAGTTTGAAAAATTGACTTCATTATTTTTTAGTTAATTTTCTATAATTTAGATGTCAGTCTTGTAAGGTCTCGAATCCAGAACCTTTCGCATAGAAGTACCATATATACCGCAAACAACTCGACCACTGTGGCCGCCGACATGATTTGCTCAAATTTTTGCTTATATCGGCTACAAGATCCAGTGTCATTTATTTACATATATCGGCTACAAGAACCAATGTCATTTAAAAAAAAAAAACTTGAGAAGTATATAAAATTATCGTGTTTACCCCACTATTAATTTTACCAACTGTTGTTGTCCTCTCTGTAACATATTTAATTAAATTACGACCAGAATATCATTTATATTTCATCTGAACATAAATAAATGAGTAAACGAGCTAAACACATTTAAAAAATATGTTTTAATTATTTGTATAGAGAAAAATATTCAAACAAAAGAGAGCTTTGTACAATTTCACAATATACAGTAGGAAGCTGATCATTAAAGTGCTATTTTGACTTAGAAAAATGAAAATAGCTAATCGTTGGTACAGGATATAAATATACAATGGTTAAAATGAATGAAGTATACACATATATATAACAATTGTGAACAAATATCGATTAAGAGAAATAAAAAATAATAATATACAACTTCATACCACGCCTAAGTTAAACAAGCTCCTTGTATTCTCCAAACCATTTTACTGCCCACTCCCACCAACGCTTCTATATTTAATCGACGTATTTCATGAACAGCTACTTAGCTACGTACAAAGAACCTATACACAGTTGGCGCGTGTGCGTACGTATTAATGCGGGAAATTATAGCCAATACAATTGAATATTTTATGTGCCTTAAGTTGACAGTTTTGAATTGAAGGCAAAAGCTGCAACGCAAATAATTAAAGCACACGTGAATACAGTGGTTGCAACAACAATTCGTAACAACAACATCAAGTCATTGGCGTCAGACTGTATCATTGATATAATCATTGAGTGCCTGTCTACTCTTCAAGTTGTACAGTAATCAACAAACTTAATAGGAAAAAAGCGTTATACAAACACATTTTCTTTATTGAAATCATCATGACTACCAAGTAAAACGCTTTAGTTTGATCATTAGGAACTTAATTTAAATTGAACAAATGAAGTTTCTTCATTTGCTACGGTAACACTAGCCTTACAAACATACATATACAGCCTTGGCCAAAAGTATTAGGCACCCCAGTAATTACTGATTTTTTGTTTTAACAAGTGAAGGAATGAAGTTTTATTAGTAAAACAGTGAAAATGCAATGAGTTAGTTATAATAACATTAATATTTAGTAGGTCCACCTTTCGATTTAATAACGTCAGCAATTCTCTTAGGCATGCTGCCTACGAGCTTTGCACATTCGTCCGCACTGTCTGGCTGAAATTGAACCCCGTCTAAATTAGTATCGCCGAAAATGCGCGTTAACGAAGTCAGAAAAACAGCTTCGAATACCTTTATGTACTTTTGACTGTCCATGCGACCCTCGCAAGCGAACATTTCGCCGACACCATCAGCAGCCATGCAGCCCCAGATCAATGCTGCCTCCTCCAGTGGATACCACACAATCTGGATGATATTCTTTCCCAACCCCTCGCCTCACGAACGTCACACCAGGTGTTCCAAATATCTGTAGAAAAGAAAAAATAATGTTTTGATAAGATTTGTATTGTGTCTTCGAAATTGGTCTAGGGTAAGAAGCTATGGCTGTTAATACTATAAGACGATCTTAACTAACCTTACCTCGAAGTTTGATTCATCAGACCACAGAACATTCGACGAATCTTCTTCCGTGAAATGTTGGTATCGGCGAGTCCATTCCAAACAATTTTTCCTATTCTTTTCTGAGGGCCACGGATTCTTTCGGACTTTACATCCTTTTAAACCTGCTTCCAGAAGTCTTCTTCTAGCTGTTCGAGCACTAACTGGTTTACGAAATTCATCCGGGCAGCTGCAAGGGCAGAATTGGCAATCTCATCCTGAGCCTTACCTTGTTCACTTAGAACTTGAATTCTAACTCTATCATCGTAACTAATTTCACTTTTTTAAGCATTTCGGTAAATATGAACTGTTTTTATAAGATTGGTAACTTTTCACTAAATGTAATTTACACCTTCACTTTCAAATTTTAAATGGGAAAATATTTTATGAATTTCTTAAAAATTACAATTTTTTCGGTTTAGCTTACACAGAGTGCTATGACTTTTATTATTACACAACTTATTCGTTTAATCAACAGTTAAACACCCATTTAAGACGTTTACAAAAAGGAGTGGTAACTTTGATAGCCACATTTGAGAATACTTGTATTTTAGTAGGGTGCTTAATACTTTTGGCCAAGTCTGTATATTGTAACTATTAAGCACTGCAAATAATTCAAACAAATAGAGGATCGTAATTATTCCAAATTATAACTAGAAGTATACATAAAAGATCTTAATTGCATATTATGTATAATTTTTAATATTAGGTAAAAAATAAAACGTAATAATAAACTGAAATTATAGAAAGAGAAAATGAAAATACTTTCAAAGGTTTTTTTTCATTTTCGGAACAGATATGTAAGAAGGAAAAACAGTTTAATCAGAACCTGTTCAAGTTATCGAAGTTATATGGAAATTTACAAGGGAATGCTTAGATTTTTATTTTTTATTGAAAGATATCTATTTTACTCATTACTTAAGTTCAACTATTTAATTTACTTTAGCATAAAATATCTCAAAGGAAATTAATTACCTTAAAAATATTTAAGCTAAGTATATACGGTCTTGCGTCTTGATGTTTTTCCAACAAATGGAGGGACCTATAGTTTATACTAAGCCGCCTCCGAACGGCTGATGGTTTGGACATTCCTTTTCGATGTTGGTCGCACCGGGATTTGAACCCGATCCTTCCGAATGTCAGTACTCAATGCTAACCACTCGGCTACCGCGGCCGATTATAGTTTCGGCAAATAATCAAAGGAGTATAAAATGTCTCAAAAACTGGGGGAGTAGTATAAATTTGTATGCGTCTCTTCTCTTTTTGGTACTTACATACACGGTGTGTCCTAAAAATAACCGAACTTTTTGGATATAAAATAGTAAAATACACATTATATTATCTTTGAAAGTTATTATTTATTCAAAATAGGTTCTATTTGACTCAACACAACGTTTGGAACGATCAACCAGCGCATGCATAGATTTTTTTATGTCATTTATAGAAATGTTCTTCAGTACCTCGGTTACGGCTGCTTAATTTTTTTAAATTTTTTTTAAATTTTTTAAACTTCAATTTCAATGTTTTTTCAAGTTTGACACAAAATTTTATATTTGCTCTTTGTTACATTTTTTTTTGGAACCATTAGCACACTTTTGGTTTTATTGAAATTGCTGTCACTTTTACATCTGTCATCCGACTTACATGAAGTTAGGTGCGATTGAAAGAGGATAAATCTATCTTTTTAATGCTGCAAATTTTCAATACATGGCGCTGTATGTTGTATGATTTAAATATAAAGTTCGGTTATTTTTGGGACACACCGTGGATCTGCTTCGGACTAAAGTTAATACACCGTTTCATGTTCAAAAAAGGTATAATAAAGAGGGGAAGGTAAGTAAGAATTTAATATACAGCCATGAAGTAAACGACACATTACAATGTACATTTGTATGAAACTAAAGCTAGATAAGAAAGTCTGCACTACAAAATATTTTTATATTGATTGCCAACAGTTTCAAGCTTTTTTCTGAAACATGAAATATAAACATAAAGCCCATTAGTAGGAATGGGCTGCTGACTTGACGTTGCTCTTTAGAAGGCTGCTTTGTCTATTCTCCGCAGGCGGGTTTGACTTGTTGCATGGGCCAAGGTGTTAGCCAAAGGTTCCGATGGTTACGTAGTTTTGTTAAGTATTTTTTTGCTGCGATTTCAATTTCTTCATTGATGGTAGTTATATTTAGATCTATATGAATATTTTCATTACACATGTACCATGGTGCGCCCGTTATTACTCTTAACGTTTTCGATTGGAATCTTTGAATTATATCTATATTCGTCGTGCAGGCTGTGCCCCAAAACTGGATTCCATACATCCATATCGGTTTTATTGTTGCATTATATAAGATACCTTGTTGCTAAGGCTAAGACCAGACTTCTTGTTTAAAAGCCAATGTAAACTGGTAGATTTGAGTTTAAACTGCCGCTTTTTAGCTGCAATGTGTCGTCTCCAAGGTTAAGCGCCTGTCCAAGGGGATTCCGAGATATGTAATTTCGTCAGCTTGTGGTATCGATACATTGTTGAGCTTAACAGTAGGACACGATTTTGGCCTTAATGTAAAAGTTATGTGTTTGCACTTGTTTTCATTAACTTTTATGCGCCATTTCGATAGCCATTCTTCAATTAGTTTAAGATGCTGCTGTAACACTTTTGTGGGTGTAATAGGGCATTTATGTCGACTTAGTATAGCAGTCTCATCCGCAAATGATGACGTAATTACTTCGTCATTGGTAGGAATATCTGCGGTAAACAGTATGAACAATATTGGTCCAAGAACACTACCCTGCGGAACACCTTCTATTATGTATTCATTCGAAGATATTGTGGAACGTGTTATTTCCCGAAAACCAAAATGATGTGTAGGAATAATATCATTTTGATGGAGAAAAAGAGTAATTTTTGATAGCAGAACTTTTTCGAAAAGGTTTTATAGGCAAGGCAACAGGCTGGTTGATCTATATGATGACGGCAAGGTTGCGTGTTTACCTGGTTTAGCTATCATAATTATCTGCGACTTTTTCCAGATTTGTGGATAATATTCTAGCATTAAAATGACACTGAAAAGTTTTGCAAGAAAAACAAGAGCAATGCTAGGCAATTCTTTAAGCATTTTTGGTGAAATATGATCGTCTCCTGATGAAATATATAAAATATTTTTAACACATACAATATTGATTCAGGAAGAACCAGAAGAAGGAAATATTTTCAGAAGAGTTAACATACGTTTACAAATTTTTTTCAAAATAATTTAAATCAAATAGAGATTTTACAGATGTATAGTGGTTATCTACCTGAAATATTAATACAATAAAATAGATAAATAATATATTACAACTAATTCTCCCGTGCCATCGATTAATTGAAGTATTTGGGAGGAAGAAGAATTAAGTTATTCTCCATGGGGTTTGGAGAACTTCACAACTAAAACATTTTTAAGCACTTGTTTAGAAAGTTAAAGTCGGTAAAAATATGATTAAATAATGATTAAATTTAAAAACTTTTTAAAACCTTCAGTGTCTTGGGAGCATATTTTGAAAAGAAGTTTCATGCAAAGAACGTTCATGATTATGAATTTAGTCAAGATGCTGGAACAGCCGTTTAAAAATACATAGTATTTATTGCATTTAACCTTTTATTTGAGGTAAAGAGAAAATTAATAACATTACATCTTTACAAAATGAGGTGATTCTTAAGAGTCATTTTTAAATTTCTTACAACTCTTTGACAGCTCAACTACTTAGTAATTTTAACTCTAGAAAAACTCTTACTTAAGTCGACAGCCAGTGGATTAAGTGACTATAAAGCGCTATATACTAATAAACAAGAAGTTAACTTAAACAAAACTAATGTTATCGAATCACTAAGTTATGATTTTTTTTTTATTTATCATTTAAAACTAATGTGGATAAAAATAAACCCAGGTTCGATGGTGGAAAAAGATTTGCTCTTCTCTAAAAACATTAAAAAACTGCCGTTGTGGAACGAATTCATTATTGAAACTAATGCAGTTTCAACTCCTTCACTTTTCCTGGAAACTCAAAAATAATGGCTTTTACTTTCATTCCCAAGACACCTTGTTATGTTTAATATATTTTCAAGGTTGAAAGCGAAACCATTTGAAAAGTCATTAATGGTTAAGTAGCTAACAAGAAACGATAAAATACATAATGACCTTTGTAAGTAGTAAGTAGAATGTTGAAAATATATGTACGTGTATGTCATGGTTATGTGTGTAAAGTAAAGAGAACGACGTGATTTGCTAAAATTCTGTTATAAGTAGTTTTGAGCTGGAAGCGCACTCGTAATCCTTTAGCGTTTTATGTCCTCTCTGCAGAGGAAAGTTTCATTCAATAAGTCACTTTCGCTTTCTACTGTACATAACATGTATACGAGCATATTATACACACATATAACCGTACATATGCGAATACGCTAATAAAACTCATAAAGAATTATAAAAAAAAATGAAAAATTCCCAACACAAATGGGAACATTTGTATGTACGAGTACATATATATGTATGTACGTTATATACTCATGTCGGAAACAATCACTATCAACTAAAAGAGTGAGTAGAATTACACAAATGTGCACAATGGAAGCAAAAACTTCGTCTACATTGTTGCAAGCGTTGTGCCGTCCGTACCACATGTGATAATGCGTTGCGTATGTATGTATCTTGGCTGACCTTTGAAACTCGTGAGATTTGCTATATAACAATTTTTATTGTTTTTCCGCATGACTTTCAGACTCCGAATATTCGGGTTTTAAAATCACAGTGCCTTGAACTCATTGTAAAGGTATTCTAACTTAGAGAAATTCTGCGCACAGCTAGTTAGAAACTAAATTCATCTTAAGCGCTTTACGTTAAACATTTACATTTTAATAATGATAATAAAATAAGAGAAGTATATTTAAAGAAGTAGAAAGGTCTTTTCTAAATTTTAAATTTCAACTGAGACGATGATTAATTAATTTGTCAACCGACATTATCTACTTATAGTTTTCATTGATTGAATTATTAGCCTTGCGCGATGCGGAACATGCTAATTGATTCGTATAAAAAGTTTATGTCTATTATAAATTCGTGTTATGATATAAAGACATAAGCCATTCTCATATCCAAGCTTACCGCCATGTTGAGCACTTGTCTCGACATTAAATAATTCATTCGATTGCCTGTCATTCGCTTGGCTGTCTGCCTACTTGTCTGCCAGTTAATTGAGAATACCAAATTTATGGTATATATATTTAAATAAAATAGCGATGGTCATTTTGAAGTGTAGTTGACAATGCACTGCCATTCTGATTCTGAAGCATACAAGTAGAAAAAAATCAAAACGTTAACGTTAACATGTTTTGAACTAAAGATAACTGACGTAGCACGGTCAAAGCAAATTTAATGAAATACATACAATTTGCTGGATATAAATTATTTGTTTTTTAGGCAAAGAAGATAATTTGAATTCTACCAGTATATACTTAGACTTGACGTCAGGAGTAGTCAATATTATTAATGATCAATTTCATTCCTTAAGTTCCCTTGACCTCAGACACCATCACTAGCAATGTTGACTTGCATGTTGAATATCAAAGTGAATATATAAACACTGCCAATGCATTCAGTATAGATTGAAAAGTTGCCAATCTGTTTTTATCTGTATTAGAGATACATAGATCACTTTTCAACAAGTTTTTCCTGAAATATTTTGGAATAAACATTTTTTTTATTATTATGATATATTAATAACGCGAGTTCCCAAATTTTAGTTTTTTTGCGCTAATCGAATATAGCTCAATCGATTTGGAAAAGGTCAAAATTTATTGAACAACTAGTTTACTAATCAAACATTTTTGAACGCACAGATTTATATTCATTTAATTTTTTTCATCTAATTACAAATTGTTCAAGGGAAATTAGATAACTAAGCATGAATTTATAATTTCGTGATTTGCTTGCCATTCTGATCCAACGAAACCAAACTCGTAAGACACATTTAATGAATAATTTTCATATTACTGAAACAGTCAGTTGACTAATACTCCCTTTACCACAGCTTAGCTATACCTGAAAGTTTGGAATTATTTTTGCTAGTTTTTGATGTATCTTACGTGTAAACTATGTAAATCGAAAACTAGACTAAACTCAACAGATTTCAATTGCACTAATGTGTAATAAGAGCTAATAACCATTTTTAATTACCAAATTTTGTGTTAAATAAACAAAAATTAAAACAATTTCCGTATATCACTGCAAATTATTAATGTTATGTTTTCAAATAAATTAAATATTAAATTAAATTAAAATAATTGAAATTGAAAATGTTGCATACATTATCTTGCGCCAGTTATCTGAATTCTGCAGTACACTTTATAATACAAATGTCCTGGCGTATTAATTTTACATTAAAAAGTCTCTTTTTGCAGAATCCCAAACTCAATGGATTTACAAATATTGAATTTCGACTTGCCTAACGTTAAATTGTAGTTCAGGACGAAACAAAGATTATTGAACTTGCTATTGACATGTGCAAAGTAATTATAAATATGAACCAAAATTATAAAAACTTAGATTAAAAGATTCATAGGTTTTGAGAATTTCTTTTCAATTTGTTATGAATTGGTCTTTTGTAAAAGTGCATTAAAGCAAACATTTTTCCACCAAAATTTTGTGCTAATTACTACGCACTAAAACAATAAACCTACAAATAAAGTAAAAACTTACTTACTTACATCTTAAATATAACACATATTGAATTGCCACTTTATAGCCGCTTAAGCGATTTTTGCCAGGTTTTCTCCATATTCGTCGTGTGCTTCTCCATGTTTGTGGTTTCCAACAAGTGGAGGGACCTACAGTTTATTGTAAGCCGTCTGCGAACGCCTGATGGATTTTTATGAGATACTTTTCATTTCATATAAGTAATACACTCGGACTGGTTGATATTCCCTGTCGAAAGCGAAACTTAATTATTTTCCATAATTTCTGAAGTTTGGTTGTACTAGGACTCGAACCCTGACGATCTGAATTTTAGTACGCAGTAACCAGTTGGCTATTGCAGAAATATATTTGGGAAAAAAGCAAAGAACTATGGCAAAAACATGAATATGAAATCTTTAAATTATTACATATCTATTTAGTATTTATATATACGAGGTGATTAACAAAAGTGCGGTTAGTTGGTGACTTTCAATTTGGTTTTGTTAAATCTAAAATTACCAAATTCTTTACAATTACTTTATTATGATAGTATTCCTTTCAAATTTTAGAACGATCGATTGCTATGGCTGCACCATGAATATTGAGTAATCATTTGGGGTACACAAATAAATCTTCTCGATGGGTATCACGAATTTTAAATGAGGCCCAAAGAGAGGCTCGACTGCATTTTGCTCAATTTTTCCAAAACAAATTCGAAAATAGTTAGTCCAGCAACTTTTGTAAAGTCGTTACTGGTAACGTATCTTGGTTCTATAAGTACAATCCAGAAACCAAACAGCTGTCCATCGTATGGAGCCCAACAGGAGCAAACCCACCCGTAAAATCACTTCTTCTTCTTCTTTATTGGCGTTGGCACCGCTTACGCGATTATAGCCGAATCAATTACAGCGCGCCATTCATTTCTTCTTTTCGCTGTTTGGCGCCAGTTGGAAATGCCAAGTGCACCCAGGTCACTCTCGACTTGATCTTTCCAACGGAGTGGAGGTCTTCCTCTTCCTCTGCTTCCACCAGCGGGTACTGCATCAAATACTTTCAAAGCTGGAGTGTTTTCATCCATTCGGACGACATGGCCTAGCCAGCGTAGCCGCTGTATCTTCATTCGCTGAACTATGTCAATATCGTCGTATAGTTCGTACAGCTCATCGTTCCATCGTCTGCGGTATTCGCCGTTGCCAATGCGCAAAGGACCATAAATCGTTCGCAGAACTTTCCTCTCGAGGACTCCTAGAGCCGACTCATCAGATATTGATAACGTCCGCGCTTCTGTGCCATATAGTAGGACTGGTATAATGAGCGACTTGTAGAGCTTGGTTTTCGTTCGTCGAGAGAGGACTTTACTTTTCAACTGCCTACTCAGCCCAAAGTAGCACCTGTTGGCAAGAGTGATTCTGCGTTGGATTTCAAGGCTGACATTGTTGTTGGTATTAATGCTGGTTCCTAGATAGACGAAATTATCTACGACCTCGAAGTTATGACTGTCAACAGTGACGTGGGAGCCGAGTCGCGAATGCGATGAATGTTTGTTTGATGACAGGAAATATTTCGTCTTGCCCTCATTCACTACCAGACCCATTCGTTTCGCTTCTTTATCAAGTCTGGAGAAAGCAGAACTCACGGCGCGTTTGTTGAGGCCAATAATATCGATATCATCGGCGTACGCCAGCAGCCTGTAAAAGATTGTACCTTCTCTATTCAGCTCTGCAGCTCGTATTATTTTCTCCAGCATTAAATTAAAAAAGTCACACGATAAGGAATCACCCTGTCTGAAACCTCGTTTGGTATCGAACGGCTCGGAGAGGTCCTTCCCGATCCTGACGGAGCTTTTAGTGTTGCTTAACGTCAGTTTACTTAGCCGTATAAGTTTTGCGGGGATTCCAAATTCAGACATAGCGGCATAAAGGCAGCTCCTATTCGTGCTGTCGAAGGCGGCTTTAAAATCGACGAAAAGGTGGTGGGTGTCGATTCTCTTTTCACGGGTCTTTTCCAAGATTTGGCGCATGGTGAATATCTGGTCAATGGTTGACTTACCAGGTCTAAAGCCACACTGATAAGGTCCAATCAGTTTGTTGACGATACGCTTGATAGAACCTTATATACGATATTAAGAAGGCTTATTCCACGATAATTGGCGCAGACTGTGGGATCGCCTTTCTTGTGGATCGGGCAGAGCGCACTTAAATTCCAATCGTCGGGCATGCTTTCATCCGACCATATTTTGCAAAGAAGCTGATGCATGCACCTGATCAGTTCTTCGCCGCCGTATTTGAATAGCTCGGCCGGTAATCCATCGGCCCCTGCCGCTTTGTTGTTTTTTAAGCGGACGATTGCTATTTGCACTTCTTCATAGTCGGGTAATGGAACAACTTTTCCATCGTCATCAATTGGATTTTCGGGTTCACCATCTCCGCGTGTTTCCTGTTCACTGCCATTCAGCAGGCTGGAGAAGTGCTCCCTCCATAAATCGAGCATACTCCGGGCATCTGTCACTAGCTCACCTCCCTGGGTCCTACAAGAGTTTGCTCCGGTCTTGAAACCTTCTGTAAGTCGCCGTATCTTTTCATAGAATTTTCGAGCGTTACCCTTGTCGGCCAGCTTCTCAAGCTCCTCATACTCGCGCATCTCGGCCTCTTTCTTTTTTTGTCTGCAGACGCGCCTTGCTTCCCTCTTCAGTTCTCGGTATCTATCCCACCCCGCACGTGTTGTGGTCGATTGCAAGGTTGCGAGGTAGGCATCTGTTTTCTCTCCACTGCGACACGGCAGTCCTCATCGTACCAGCTGTTTTTGCGACCTTTCCGAAGTCCAATGGTTTCGTTTGCAGCTGTACGCAGGGAGTTTGCAATGCCGTCCCACAGTTCCCTTATACCGGGTTGCTGATGAGTGCTCTCAGAGAGCAGGTGTGCAAGTCGAGTAGAAAACCGTTCGGCAGTCTGTTGTGATTGCAGCTTTTCAACGTCGAACCTTCCTTGTGTTTGTTGATGGGCGTTCTTCGATACACAAGATAGTGATCCGAGTCAATGTTTGGACCTCGGAACGTACGCACATCTAAAACACTGGATACGTGTCCTCCGCCTATCATCGATCTGATTGGAAGTTTTCCGATCTGGAGACAGCCAAGTAGCTTGGTGAATTTTTTTGTGCTGGAATCTAGTGCTACAGACAACCATATTTCGTGCCCCGGCGAAGTCGATCAGCCTCTGCCTATTTGGAGATGTTTCGTCGTGGAGACTGAATTTTCCGACAGCCGTACCAAAGATACCTTTTTTTGCCCACCCTAGCGTTGAAGTCGCCAAGCACAATTTTGACGTCGTGGCGGGGGCTGCGCTCATAAGTGTGTTCGAGGCGCTCGTAAAAGGCATCTTTGGTCAAGTCATCCTTCTCTTCCGTCGGGGCGTGGGCGCACATTAGGGTGGTGTTGAAAAATTGTGTGTTAATGCGAATTGTGGCTAGACGTTCATCCACCGGAGTGAATGCCAGTACTCGGCGACGGAGTCTCTCTCCCACCACGAATCCGACACCAAATTTGCGCTCCTTTATATGGCCGCTGTAGTAAATTTCACAAGGACCCACCTTCTTCCGTCCTTGTCCCGCCCATCGCACTTCTTGGACGGCAGTGATGTCAGCCTTTAACTTTATGAGGACATCAACCAGCTGGGCAGCGGCACCTTCCCAATTAAGGGACCGGAAATTCCAGGTGCATGCCCTAAAATCGTAATCCTTACAACATTTGCGGGGGTCGTCATCAAAAGGGGGTCTCTCATCCGAGGCTTAAATTGGTTTTTCATTGGGTTGTTTTTTCATGTGGTGGGTTCCAAACCCTACGCACAACCGCATGGGATTTGCCTTCTCACTTTAGCTCGCCTCCAAACGGATGTTCGTTGGCTACCCAGGGGATATGTGGTCTAAGACCGGACGTCGTGAGCTGCTTGAACCATATGCACAAGAATCGTTTCTGGCCACTCCCAGGTGAATGGCAGTCAAAAACTTTCCTCACTTGCGTGAACTTCTGCACATGGCCCCATCCCCCAAAATCTAAGCAACAAAAATCAGTAGCAAAGGTAATGATGTCAATTTACTTCCCTGATCTAAAATCTTTGATGATATTTCACTGGAAAAGGGTCAAACGGTAATGGAAAAAATTTGTTGGAAAACAGAAAGAAAAAGGCGCTACTTTTTACATCATGACAAGACGCCATCCCACACTGCTGTAATAACGAGTAATTATATTTGCGATCTCTGGGATCAAAAAAATACGTCCAGCACCAAATTCTCCGGATACAGTGGCTTGTGATTTCTGGTTATTTCCAAATATTAAAAAAATTAAAAGGAAAGGTCTTTAATAGCAACTTGAAAAGCTCAAAAAAAATATTTTGAAGACTGCTTTCTGAAGTGGATCTATAGGCTTAAGAAATGCTTTGAAATCTATAGTGATAATGTAGAGAAGATAAAAAAGGACAAAGACTACGAATATATACAAAAAAAAAATTTTTCTGGTCAACTTACCGAACTCGTACATATGTGTATAAATACATGTATGTATATATAACTTAATATAAGACCAATAATTACCCTCTTAACAAAATATATGTACGTACATATGTATGTATGTATATATACATACATCAATGTTAGTGTTATTTTGTAGCTGAACATTTTTTTCTTTATTAAAAACATTACATTAATGTACGACGGTTGCGTAAGCATGGGCGTGAGTCCTGAAAATAATTTCAAATAATTTTTTTTAATTGTGGTCTCCATCGGCAGGATATGTCAACCTCTCAAGATTCAATAACTGCTGATTGAGTATCTCCATTTGTTGTAAAAACAACTGGACGCGCACCACAAGTTGGAGAAAGAGCTAGGCCAAATAGCTTCAGCAGCTACAAATATTGCACCAATTATAAATATATTTTTTTAATATACTTACATATATATATATATATATATAGGTACATATATTTTATATATACATATGTACATCAATGAAAGTAGAATACACATACATACATTTTTGATTCTTGCCCGAAGAGGAGTGTGAATGCAAGTAGTGTGAGGCACTTTACTTTGAGTTTATATTTGTATGGTTGAGTGGTGCCTCAGAAATTAAACATGGCCGTGCCATTGCGCAGCTGACAGTCGCTTTCACTCTCTAGCCTTATTATCTTCGCTTTCTCACCGTGAGCAGCCATTGTTACCATAGCAACGAATGGCATGCCACCACCGCTACCGTTTCTCTCTCTGCTTATCTGAAACAGCGTTGTCTCGTGAACTGCGCTATGTATTTGAACTCAGCTGCGCCATCCATAACGTCGCCAGAATATTAATACTTGTGTAGTTTAAGGGATCCGGATACTGGTTAGGGTATTGTTGTTGCACTACGCAAAAACAATCCAATCGAACGTAAAACTGAAGTCTCGTTGGTGAGATAGTGACGTTGCAAGAGACGAGTGTGGAATACTGATGTCCATGTCTATGTATATGTATATACAAACATATGTATGAGAGTTTGTGGTGTGTCTCGTTTTACATACACGTGCATACTTCCTGTGATGCTCTTTGTTTTATTTAAATTTTTAGTGAGGATTTCGAAATGCCGGTCCATTTTATTTGTCCATTTCACAAATTAAAGACATACACGAGTTGGTGCCGCCGATTTTTAGCACAATCGCTGTAGAGGTTGAGTGTAGTTGTTCAATTAACTCAACTAATTCATTTCATAGAACCTTTAAGACCATTTATTTTAAATAAAAATAAAATTAAAGTAAAACGATCACTCAATTTCTAGCACATTTTGATTCAAAAAGTATTCTGTAAATAGCTTTATTAAAAACACTGGAATAAAAAAAACTTATCTTATTATTTATTATCTGCTAAAAGACTATACTACAAAAAAAAAAAAAATAAGTAGAGTATAGTTATGTTTAAGCCATTCACGGAAATAATTGCTAAAAACAAATTTTAAAATAAAATGTTGGTATTAAATTTTTGTAAACAAAACTTCATTACAACAGTAATGATAACATATTTAAAAAAAATCGTTTGGAGTGTATTTACATCGAACCCTAAGTAAGCTATTAGTTTCATAATTCTTGTAAAATGGTGATTTTTAATGCAATATATTTATTAAACATATGTGTATTTGAAACTATGTAATTTTTTTCTGTTGAAATAATAATCTTTTATATTTTAATATATTTAGCAAGTCCTAGTTGTTTAACACTACTTAAAAAAGTATTGCGAAAAAATGCGCTATAAATATAATATATAAATTAGAATATTGAAAATTTCTATATATGTAAATGATAATCGTCATTTGATAAGAAAGGGTATGTTTAGGTGGAACCGAACATTAAATAATCAGCTGGTATTTGTATTAACTCCACAAATCGGTCCAGCAGAGAAGGCCTTTTATGTGGGAGGTAGATCCATTTCTGGGTCTATGTCAGGCATTCTGTTAAAAGGAGTCATATGGGACAAAAGTGCATTTGGTAGTTCGTTCCATATATGCTCATATTTGACTTAGGATACTGAAGTCATACAAATTTTCAGTCTCCTATTTGTTCTAAACTCTACAGTCCTTCTTGATAACATCCTTGATAGCACCACAGTGGAAGAAATTGCTGAGTAAAAACGAAGCACATGATGTCGAAAAAAAGAAAGAAATATAATATAAGCACAACTTTAAGCCATATACTTTAAGAGTTACAGTTAACGTTGAATTATCCAAAACTAAATAACATTTCTGAATTCAGTCTCCATAATTTATCAAAGATATAAATTTCCATTAAAATCCATTCATAATTCTACTTTTTCCCATATCTTAGATGTTACGGAAGCACTGTGCACATGTTTAAAGAGATATATTAGGTCAAGTAAAAAGTTCGCTTTTGTAAATATTTAAATAAAGATAACTTGTTATTGAGGAATATACATAGATAATTATTTATTACTCCACTACTCAGTTAAATAACTTCATTTAGTAACTTGTCTATATTTGGCTATATATTAGTAGTAGAAAGTTCGTTCGGTTTTTATTTAAGAGATGGCGTTATTGTCCATAGTACTAGTGTTATGTGACGCATCATGTCATGCTATACGGCACTGAAAACGTGTTTATTCGCGCTTAAAGTTTTTCTTTGACAGTTTTTCGATTGATTGACTCAGTACGTTGTGAGCGCTTGTCAAAGATGGACACCAGCAAAGAGAAAATTCGCTATATTTTACAATTTTTCTTCGATCAAGGCGAAAAAGCAGCCAAAGCGGCGGAAAAAATTAATTTAGTTTATGGGCCCGATACTGTAAACGAACGTGTAGCACAAAAGTGGTTTGCTAGGTTCCGTTCCGATAATTTCGATGTCAAAAATGCACCACGCGTCGGGAGGCCTTTCGTCGAAAAATGCGATAAAATCATGGAAATAGTGGAAACGGACCGTCACGTGAGCACTTATTTAATTGCTGAGGAACTAAAGAGAAGCCAGAAAACCGTTTGGAACCATTTGCATAACCTTGGGTGCCACACGAACTAACGCAAAAAAACATGATGGACCGAATTTCTATCTGCGAATCGCTGCTGAATCGCAACAAAATCGACGCATTTCTGAAGCGTTTGGTGACTGGCGATGAAAAGTGGATCACTTACGACAACGTCAAGCGAAATTCGTTGTGGGATTGACGGCCAGGAATGTTTTGCTGTGTGTTTGGTGGGATTGGCAAGGAATCATCTACTACGAGCTGCTCCCCTACGGCCAAACGCTCAATTCGGCTCTCTACTGCCAACAACTGGACCGCTTGAAGGCAGCACTCATCCAGAAGAGGCCATCTTTGATCAACAGAGGCCGAATTGTGTTCCATCAGGACAACGCCAGGCCACACACGTCTTTGTTGACGCGCCAGAAGCTCCAGGAGCTCGGATGAGAGGCACCCACCTTATAGTCCGGACCTGGCACCAGGTGATTACCATCTTTTCCTGTCCATGGCGAACCCGCTTAATGGTGAGAAGTTGGCCTAAAGAGAGGCCTGTGAAAATTTGCTCTCCGAGTTTTTTGCCAATAGGGACGCAGCCTTCTACCTTCAGCCGTCTAGAGGGGTATAATGAAGTTGGCATCTCGTTGACAACAAGTTTACGTACAAAATGGCGCATATTTGACTTAAATCGGAAAAATGTACACAAAGTTATCATATTTTGAAAATCAATAAAAACACCGAGCTACTTACTTGACCTTATATATATATATATATATATAATTGGCGCTTTGTATCCGCTGAAGCGATTTTCGGCAGAGCTCGTCCTCTAATTTGTGGTTTTGCGTCTTGATGTTTTTCCACCAAATTGACAATAATAGGATATGTATATAGTCCCTTTGACACCTCTTTTCAGTTACTCACTCGCTTGGCTGATATCAGTGGCAATTATTATAAACGATTTTTAACTAGTAAGCAAATCAAAATAAAATGTCTGAAGTAAATTGAAAACGATATTCTATACCGGACAATCAATTGTATTTCAATCGTCTGATCTGAAGATTGGGCAAAGCTGCGCTCACACATCCTGTTTGGGTTCGTTCTTAAAAATAGAAAATTAGAAGAGAAAGGGGTAACAATAAAAATAAAATTAATTAGAGAGACCACACTACAGAATTAGACCCACTTTTTCAAATGCTACCTTTGTTTGCATTAGCATATGTAAACCTATGTCGTGCATGTTTATAACATTAGTCTAAGTAAAGGAATTAATTTCGAACATCAGATCTCATAAAACATTGCTGGGTTAAGGTTTTCGCTATAGGGAGACCTACTATAAATACATAAAGTTCATGAAAATTCCGTGCCGTAACATTCTGATTGGAATATCAGCATACAAAATACTCTTCTTTCCTTTATTTAATGCAGCTACTACATGACAGATGGTGCTAAAAGCGCAGACGCTTGAAAATGGCATGAGGTTATTACATACAAACATGGGTTGAATAACCAAAATTGTAATAATCACCCATGATCCAGAAAAGTAATGAAATGAAAATGAAATATAATTCGTATAGTAAACTTTTAATTTTGTGTGTTCTGCGAGGTGAAATTACATTTTACTTTTCGAAACTAACTATCGAAAGTAGTAAATTTCTTACAAAAACAAATCAAAAATACAATGAGAACGTACGAACGTAGTTCAATTTATGACTTTTAGTTAGATAAAGTTACATAATCAAAATGATGCAAAAAGTGCGGAATGAAAAAACAAATACAAAGAAAGATTTCACTGCTTACTAGATTTCACTTGAATTGCTAAAAATTAAATATAATATTCTTTTTTATTTTTGTTGTAGTAGTTTTGCGTTCAGGTAAAGCTAATAAAATTCATATAAGTCATTTATCTGAAACATGGAGATGTTCTGTTTTTATAAATAAACATGCATAAACCGTAGGCAGATTGGTGTTAGATAAGTTGCATAAAAGTGGCAGAGGTTGTTAGTATCGAGCGGAAATTCGTAGTGCACATAAGACACACGTTCGGCATAATAGACGGAGGACATTACCATTAAGGCCAGGTTCATCTAAACAATTTTCTAAATATCGAAATTTTTTTTCTTGTAAATTGCCAGAAAATACTTTTAGAAATAACATAGAATTAGTCCCGAAGGTCCGCAAAACCAAGAAGTAAGTAGAGAAGAAGTAAGGGCGGAGCGCACCAAGCCGTAATACCGTCACTCTAGTACTTTAATCGCCTTTTTTTCGAAACCACGTTTTTTCAACTGGGCGATCCTCTTATTTGGAACCTATTGAACTTATCAACATGAACCAAACGGCATTTTACTCCTAAAGTGTCTATCTATTGTCGGTACTACAACCAAAATTATTATGTTATTTAAAAAATTTATAAACAATTAAAATTGAAATGCATAGTCGGCATGTTTGATTGCCTGATTCAATACAAAAAAAAAAAAAAAACACGAAGAGTGTAAATTGGCATGAAGCTTTAATTATATAGTTGCAAAAAAGATATTTTTCAAAAGTTTCCTACATTTGATACCGAGAAACATAGCAGTTAACGTTGTGTAGTTAACACTTTTTGAAAGAATGTTATATTTATATACATACATACGTGTATATAACAAACATGGCTATGAACAAATATAGTGGTTAATAGTAAGCTGAAAATAAAAACATAAGAAATGTTAGCACAACATAATTTAATTTAGTTGGCTATATGGAGTAGTCGGCTTTTGTTAGTCTTCCCAATAAACACAATGAATTCGTCAATTCACGATGAAATCTATTTCTATGAACGATATTTTGCGATTTCTTTTCTCAAATTGATTCAAAAAACATAGCTACTTATGACTTTATTAAAACGAATAATTTTTATTTTTTGTTTTTACAACAAATATCTTTAATTTCTTAAATATATTACATCTTATTTATCAATTCTACATTATATTATATATACATTGAATACGGAAATATCCGATTGCTTTTCCAGAAACAGGATTTTTCGAAGACGACAAGTGTCTGACAAAATGAAATTCAACATAAATTCTTTTGAGTATACGCCTCCCACGTCAGGGCTACATCATCTCGCTTTTGTGTTGCTTGGGTTGTCATCTCATTACGAATTTATGTGGAAAGTACAAAAAGAAAACAAAATAACCATATCATATGGAGTTGACTGATGCTTGTAAAAAACTGATTACTAAAAAAGAAATCATTGGGGATACATTTTTAATGTTATTAAATTTTAGTAAAACGTAATATTAAATTGATAAATAATGCATAATATAACAAACAATAATTGACGCGTTTTAACCGCGGAAGCAATTTTCGGCCGAGCTCCACCTCTCATTTGTGCTGTGCGTCTTCATGTTTTTTTCTACAGTTTATTCTAAGCCGCCTCTGAACGGCTTATGGATTTTTGAGGAGCGTGAGGCGCCCGGCAATTTGAAATATTAACTTAATATTTTTATTTAATTATTTTCTCATCTGGATACTGGATACACACACACAAATATGAAGTCTTCTCAGCATTTTTAATCTTTATTGAAAAATATTTCCTCAAAGTTTTTGCAAGCTTTGAGTATTATACCTAAAAATACTTATACACTGTGATTGTAAGATATATGTATGGGATGACGTGATACTATTCTTCTCTCCGGTTAAATCTATTTTTAAAATATAATGTTACAATATGTTTAAGGGTGTCTGACAGAATTTCGGTAATTAGTAAGATAAAAAATATACATACATATGTGTGCGACCTTGAAAAATACCTAGTTAATTTTTGACATTCTTCTACAAGTAAAACTCTCTTCAATAAAACGCATAAATGTAAAATAGTTTTCGGATTTTATTAAAATATTAATTTATTCTTTACATTAAATTCCGCATAAACCGGTATAAGTGCAGTGAACGAGCCTGTTTAAAATTAAATTAAATACAGTTCTAAATAATAATTATTTATGCAATCCATAACAGCAGTGACAGTAACAGTTTGAATCACTGAGTATATCTAAAGATAAATCCCACGATGCAAGTGTGGCCTCGTGTTACGTATACTGAAGGTATACCGGATAGGATACACTCAGGATACATTCAGTATACGTATACGAAGTTGCACATGTTCACAACAAAACGTGCGAGTTTTTCATCAAGTGTTTAATAACAAATTAGCAGCGAAATATGCAGG
Organism: Ceratitis rosa; assembly: GCA_037013455.1. Lineage (NCBI taxonomy): Eukaryota > Metazoa > Arthropoda > Insecta > Diptera > Tephritidae > Ceratitis > Ceratitis rosa. The sequence continues at coordinate 1,443,769 of JAWMAG010000098.1, read as the reverse complement.
CTATTAATAATTACGAACGCGATTACGATAACGATAATGGAAACGGTTACGGTTACGGTTAATGTTATTATTATAGTCGCGGTCACGATACCAACTGACTAACAAACGTCTATCAAAAAGCACAAGACGCGTGAGTTAACTGTGATTATTTTGCTGACTCGTTGTTATATTGTATATATGTATGTAAATAAGCGTGAGTTTCATTATTGCGGATTCGAATTTGTACACGCGCTTGTTATAAAAAAAATTTTTTTGATTAATTTAACCATTTTTTATTTCAAATAATATGTTTGAATAATCAAACTCTAATGAACACATAGCCAATAGTAAGAGTAGACATTTAAAGAAAATAAATTACCGGCACTTTGAACACATGTGATATTTTCGAGTCATAAATATCTGAGAGAAAAGCACAGTGACAGACGTTGCTACTTCGGCGTTTGAATAGTAACTATTGAACATGGAAAACGAGGAAAGTGCAAGCGGTCATAGTTTCTGAATTTTTATTGTCCTTCCTTCGCTTGTTCTACTCGCTCTCTCGTCCTTTTATCGTCTTGCCTTACCGCAATTCTCTTTCACATTGTCTTCCTATACAAAAAAGGATATGTGTAGTAAACCAAAGGGAGTGTAGCGACCGACAAACTGTTTAGCGTAATGCTGCAACTACCCATCTTACATACCTTCCGTCCATAGCAACCTATCTTATGAGAGCGCCATGCCGTTACTTACGGTTGTCCCGCAGAAAATACATGTGTTTGAATATTCTATTATGGTGTTAGGTTATGGCCGTGCGGTATGTTAGATGGGTAGTTGCAGCATAAGAGAGAGAATATAACATACATAGGTGGAAATATCAAATACAAGGACATAAAAGTGCAGGCAGCCGTTATTATTCCTTGTTTCCATATTTACCTCTATTGGCATACATTCTATTCTATAATGTTGTTTTTCATCTATTTATTGTTGTCTGATATGTAAGTATTAAGGGCATGAATCTGTGACCGGTGAAGCCATAACGAAGTTCGCGAGAGAGCATATGATTAAGCAGCGAATGAGAGTTTTGCGAGTCACGACTGTTCCGTTTCCAAATCATTACACGTGGATAGTGATTAAGCATCTACAATGAACAAAGCTTCTGTGTAGAGACCAGACAATCAAATTTATTACTTACAACACACGCTGTTGCAAAACCTACCCCATTCTCTCACTAATATTATTTTTTGTCAACGCTGATTATGATGAATCTTAGCAACAGTGCGAAAATCCTCTAATTATTACCTTACTATTGCTAGTTTTGGTGGGCTTTCATGTAGGGTTACTCGCACATATGTACATATACATACTTGCCTATATACATACATACGTACATACTTACAAGCGCGTGAAATAAAGTTTTGGCAAATGTCAGGCGGTAGCAATTCAACCACTTGTTTCACACATAAAAACAAAAACGTATGGCATTCTTTGCCGTCTGCCAGACTCTATTTAATTCTAATGTAATTTGGGTTTGTTCTTGCTTGACGAGAGAGAGAGCGAGGATGTGCTACTCTCTAATTGAAGATTTCGATATAGCATACATACGTATGTATGTCGTGTTGCATTAAACACAGCTGTTGCTGTAAAAGTTGTTGATGGAGATTCGGAAGCAAGAAGGCGTTTAGTAATGGCTTCCGTTTCTATTTTGGCTTCATTATCGGCGAGCAAATATACACATATATTTATTCCGTTTTCCACGTCGAGTTCCTGAAAGTAAATATAGAGTTGAAGTTTAATTAAATTCAGAAAAATTGCATGTTTACTAGATGATTAATTTTAATGATCAACAAGCCTAATATTTAAATACTCTCACGAAAATCCGAACCGGAAAGTCTAGAAAATTTGTGCAAAGGTGCCTTAAGTCGTAATAATCTTTGACGCTTAATTTGCATTTGGTGTATGATATTTTAAAATAACCAAAAAATTAAAATAAATAATATCTTAACTTAATAATCAAAAACTTATCCTGTACGCTTATAAACGCACACATTTGCTAATGGACTAAATTGCGAGACTGCTTAAGCACTTACCTTTCGATTACAATCAATTCTTCTTTTTGAATGCGTTTCAGTACATTTACGATCAAATAAATCAATACGTTTATACTATAAGTAGTTTGAGATTCCAATTATAATCGATCTTAATGCATTTGTTTAGCTGATGAAATTAACGATTGATGTACCAAAATTCAAAAATAAAATGTTTTATTATAAATATCTTCCGTCTAATTGACTATCTTATATAACTGGAAGTTATACGTGTATAAAAAAAAAACACAAAAGCAGAGTTATCGAATTATTCTGTCAGCAAGATAGCGGATCATGAAAAATTATATTTCTAAAAATATAGAGGGTGTTTTTAATATTTATCGTCATATTATAAGTCTACACTTCACTTTCTAATAAAGATCCTAATAATTTATGTTAAGTTTTTATTCTTGTTTACTCAACTCAACTTAATTCAATTAATTTTAATATGATACTTTATACTTAAACATATGTAAGGTAAGATTCTAATTATTTAGGTCACCCTTATTCGGAATATTGTTCTTCAAATAAATTTGCTGCTACCAAAATGGGTTAATAAAGTTATATTTCAATATATTAAATACTTTATGGGTATATCTTAAGCCCAAATAATCACCATAATTGATATTGTTTTCATTTTTCAAAGGCGGGAAATCATATATTTGGTTATTTATGAGTTCAACAAACTATGTGAAATCGTCGTAAATTACTTCTTTTATTAGTTCTTTAGGAGTTTGGGTTAAAGAGGAGCAAATAATATAATATTTGTCTACCAAAAGCTTGCGAAAATGGTAGTGAATATTTTCAACCGCATCTTCAGTAATCCCATTTCGATTTTTCACTGTCTTTGTTGTGCAAATGTATGCCTTCTTCCTCGTGGATACCAAATAACAACTTTGCTAATCTTACTAATCACCCTTTGTTCAGTCGTCTAACCCCCACCCTCCTTATGCTAGTCAAATTCACCTACACTATACACAAACACCTTTTGCCATATTCGTACATATGTACAAACGAGTATGTATGTAGTTATAAACATGCTCCTGTAAATGCCAACCGATAAATGCAGAAGCTCCTCTATGCATTATAATATTTTTATCCGCAACCAAAACACCCTCACGTCTTTGCATTTAATACGAAAGACCTTCGGGACTCATTGTGGTCTGTTATGGCTGCGAAGCATTCTGCCTACACTTACCATATACCCCACTCCATTAAAAATCCAAAGTCTTGCAACTTTATAGACCGTCAACTACTCCAACGATCTAATGCGTGAGATAAAATTCAAAATTTATAATATTGCACAGTTTACCCAATATAAAGCGCAAACTTATGGGTTCGACGAGTACGTGCCATATTTGCGTATATTCCCTGGTATGTATGTCCACACTTTCGCCCACTTTACTCAGCTGGCGCTCAATGGCGGCTGGCAAACGACAATTGACGAAGAAGGCATGCATTGTTTTTGTTCTTGTATGAGGAGATTTTATTGTGCAGCAGAAGAACACAGAAACTCAGACACACGGCCTGCCGGTGATTTTCCAAAGTCAACCAGAAGCTCCCGAATATACTAGAAATCTTAACTGGCACAACCATCCTACAAACATATATATTAATATATTTTTTTTATTTTAGTTGCGGTACTCGTTTGAGCAGCATCAACCCTAAGTAACAGAAAGTCCGAATAGCGCGAATTGGCACACAACCAGGGTAGAACGGTCACCTTATGCGTGAAAAACTGTTTCTGGGGATAAATCGGAGATCAGGGCTGGCTCATGCGGGCACTTCATATACATTTGCATTGCGAAAACTAATGATATTTGTCGCTAGCGAATTTTCATACGAAATTCATGTTAAATTCGGTTATGCTTGTTTTAAGACTGTTGGAGCTACTGTATCGCACCTTGAAAATTACATTGAATATGTGTGTACGTAATTTCTAGGCAACCAACTACACTCCTGTTCTGTTCAGTGCATGCATATATGTTTGCACAGTACAGCACAATTTAGTAGTTAAATGAAAAACGAAATCGAAATAATGTAGACTGTGGAAAAATCTCGTTTCGATAGCAGTCAAATACAAAAACGTGACTTTATTGAAAAATTGTCAGCACACACAGATGGCAAAACAAAGGCGCAGACAATATCGTCGATATGTGAAAGTGAGTGGGAAAAGAGAAATAATAAAATGAAAGAAATTTGGTACTCTTGCGTACACTTGCGTGGGCTGTATGGACACAACTTTTTCCGTCATTAATGTACCTCGTAATGACTTTTAAGCATTTTCTAGATTTTGCTAAAGCTGGTGTTTTGTGGTGAAGAACTAAATCATATTTTATTTTGACTAGATACGATTTTCAAGAGATATTGGCGGAAATTTTTACCCTACCCTCGATATGTTAGTTTCTTCTAAATTAAAATTAACTTACGCAACAAATATTTTTAAAATGATCATCTTTTTAATCCTTACGATTGGTAGGTATCATAAATCAGAGCTAACCCGAATCCAGTGTAACTAAAAGGTTTGATTCATACTTGGAAAACGTTTAAACCTATAACTGCAGTTTTTCCATTTTAGTCAATGATAGATATTACAGTATCGGCTATTTATGTGTGTTCATGGAAATATCATTTGGCAGAATTAACTAATAATATAAGTAGATTTGTGTCGCCAAATATTCCACCAATGGTCCATAAGTTGATGATCATAATTTTTCAAATTCCTAAGAGTGTTTACGGTTTTTTATAATTGCGATATTTTGAAAAAAAAAAAAAATTGCATAAATGTCCCACCCTTCCATAATTAACATTAGCAGTTTTAAATTTTATTAAGTTAGCTTGGTAATGCTTTAATCATAAATGTTCAACTAATGAAACGATTACATTTCGTTTTGTTAATATGAAAAATACACTTAACGAAATGATTTTGTTTCATTTCAGCGACATGTTATCGAAACGAAATGGAATTGTTAATGTAGAAACTGCACAAACTCAACGTTGTCTGGAAGAAGAAGCCTCATGAGGAAACGTGGTGGTTTCCGAAATGGCAGCTATAACTTCTACCGTCCAAAACTGTTGTAATTTTTTCACAATTTCCAAAAAAAAAACATGGTCTGAGACAGTTCCATAAAGCTAAAAACCTAAAAACAATTCAACAGAACAATGACTTGAAAAAGCATCAACAAATATTTTTTTTTTTTTTGATAACTAATTTAACGTTAACATTTTTAATTTTTTGATTAACGTGCAATTTATCGTTAGGACGCATGAGCGTCATACAGTTTCACTCATTTTATTACCTGTATCAGATATGAATTTCTCGCATGAGATCATTACAACTAAGATTGAAAAGTAAATAAATGTGATAAAAATCAGAATACGCAAACTACGCTAAATACTCAGAGCAGGCGTATGCTAACCACATACTAATTGTTCATAATTAGTTTCATTTGGTGTGTCGTCAAGAAATACAAATAGCTGATATGCAAAAATTACTACTGCAAACAATTCAACTCTCTTAGACACAATCTTTGTATTGTTCTTCGTCCTTTTGTCGTGACTGTTTCATGCTGTTACAGACAACCGTTAGGTTCAGAATGTTTATATTCACTCTATAGCATTATATAATAAGCACAATAGTGTTTGTTTATTATATTTAAAAAAATAAATGAACTTTGTGGTTTTCTGCAGACAATTGTTTAGTTGAGATTTTAGCAAAAATTATTTGCAGCTCTCTACTGCAGTTGTATTTATGTATATCAGCAGAGCTTAATAAAAAATCTCAGAAAACTTAAAGGATAGAAATAGTGCATAAAAAACAAGAAACAATTGTTTCATTAGTACGTATATGTATATCTTATGAATATATTTTGTATATACTTATAAACATACTCCATATAATATCATTTTCTTCTGATATTTGAAAAAAAATGTTAACAACAAAGTCTAATAGAATGAGATTTGTTAATATTCGAAATATTGAATGGTAATATTTTAAAATTTCGTCTTGCTGAATCTGACATTTACGTCTGTCCCAAAACGTAGTTAGGGAGAGGCAAGCGAATCCAAACTTTTCTTTTTTTTTTTGCTTTGACTAAGCAGAGTATGAATATACCTTATACCGTATGTACACAATGCACTCGAGTATAAGAAACAAGAAGTACATGGCTTGCAGATGTTGCTCATATTGACATGAATAGAAGTAGGAAAATAAAAAAAGGTAAAATTTAAGCAAAGAAAAGTAATAAATGAAAAAATGTAAAAAAAGTTTACAAATTACTTTCGTCAGCTCCTCCCAAATAAGTTGTGGAGAACTAAATTAGAAAGCCAATGCACGGACCACACCTTTTCCTCTTTACTGCTCACCACGAAATAAAGTTTGCTTCACTAAACTGATTCATTAAATTGAATCGCGTAAACTTATGTTTCTTTCGCAGCAGAGGGCCACAAGATATGTGCTTGCATCGACATAGATGCTGGGCGAACACTTGTGATAAATTAAATTACGAAATCACACGATGTTATAACAATAATAAAAGAAAATATTTCCAATTTTCATATTCAAAATTAATACCACAAAATTAAGTAAGGGGTACAGAAATGCGCATTCTAAATGTTTTCTGCTTACCTAAATATTAATATTAACTGTAGAATGTTTGGCAAATTGGATATTTAATTTAACAACTTACTGGCCAAACATAGTAGCCTAGAAGTTATCAGTGCGTAGTACTATAGGGAAGATCCTGAGTTCGAGTCCTGGCCTGACTAACATCCAAAATTATAGAAAATAAATTTAAATAAAAAAATGAAGTTACTTTTCTCTTTAAATTACAGTCGGTCCTTTTTAGGGAATGTGGACCCTTCGATTGAATTTCTCATGAAATAAATGCTCTTCATAAAACAAAATCAGTCTTTCGGATTTTCGATTAAATTTTAGGTACCCTCATTTGTTGGAAAAAAATAAACATCGTGATATCATGTTGATTCGGTATTAAGCGGGCGATCTTCTCATATAACTTTTGAGTGTACCGTCTTGATGTTGCTCCAAAAAACTTTGGGAACTACAGTTTATATTAAGCCGCCTTCAGACGGCTGTTAGTTTAAATTAAATATAATACGATTCCAACTAACTGATTTCTATTTGCCATTAAATTATCAGACCTGCCCCAAAAACGCAATCATGTACAATGAAATCCGGCTAGAGATAAAATAACATTAGCTTATTTACTGTTCTGTGTTAGATAACTATTTGTGTTGTTGTAATATTCTTCCGATAATTCTACATTATTTCTCGTTTTTTATTTCTCAATTCTTTCTTTCATAATTTAATTCTTATTGTGTAGTCGTATTTGTCGTGGACTTTGAGTGTAACGCGAGAACAATTTTTATGCGTTTATTCGTATGAATGTATGCGCTACTTCCACATATACAAGCTAAAGATAAAGGGGTGTCAGCGAAAAGTAGGCCATTCTGCGCCAAGAAATCTATCGAAAGCACCACCCCCACACATTTTCCTCATTTTGTCCGTCTTTTTTCTATAAGTAAGCGTGGTTTTGGAAATGCGATCAAAACGGAAAAGATAAACAAAGTGAAACGGAATATATGAGAATTACAAATATGCTATAGAAATAAGAGGCAGTGAGTTAAATTGTCGAAGGCTTTAGTATCTAAGACTTGATACACCGTTTTGATTTAGTGCTACAATCATTATTGTCAATGTGGTGCTTTGCCGGATGTGGCACTTAAAGACAATTCCAAGCTGCGAGTTTACGAACTATTTTAAATGGTTCTTTAAGCAATAAATTTCCGGCAGAAATGAGGCATTGTGTAATTTTAAACCCAACTGCACTGCTTACACAGAGTATATTAATTTTGTCAAGTTATCATTTGCAATTAGGAAAATAAAATAATTGAGCTACAATTAAACATTTCTTTGTAACTTCCTCCAATTCGTGGTTTTGCGTCTTGATGTTTTCCAATATTAGTCGCCATAAAATAACTACATTTACCAAATTTTACATAAAAATATTTATATGAAATTGGTTTATTTCCCTTTCACAACAACAATAACATAAATTAGCATTTTATTTCACCTTTTTAAACATATTAACTATCCATATGTTTATGGTATATATATATGTATGTATATCTATGTAAGATACAAAATTAAAAAAAAAACTCGAAGGGCCTTAGGAATTAAATTGCGTCATATTTACCTATTTGTAAAATTAAAAAAGAAAAAGGTATTGATGGTGCAAATTTAACAATGTACATGTGTATACATATATGGAAGATTGTCATTTAAAATTCATTCATATAAAAGCGGTAATTTCATGGCACCTACACACATATCTGTATATACATTTGAATATGTATGAATGGGAGTGGAAGAGCATTCTGGCTTTTGAAGAGGGAAGTTTCCGATTACAAGAGTACAGAGAGTGCGATACACACTCTCGAATCATTTAGACGTTCTCGATCAAATTAAATGTGGCAGAACGCTGGTTCTCCCAATATTTACAGTGATCATTTTACTAAGAAGCACCTGTGTTTTGTCAACAGCAAAACTAGTTTTTTATTGATAGCTCACAGCTGATCGAATCACTTGTACATATGTTTGATATAAAGCGTTGGAGAGTATATAAGAAAGTAGCTTCTGCTGATATATGCACATATATGCATACATGCACATGTACTGCCAAAGATTTTTTTCTTGGGTTAAACATACATACAACACACTCACACAATTATACAAACGACATCAGAGAACTATTAAGTGAAAAGGATATATGTACGACAAATAGATATATTAACAATTTAGGCGGAACAAACAAACAAATGAAATGAATATTATTGACACACTTAAATGCTTTAAGACTTTAATTATAACTTAAAAATACACATACATACTTACATGTCCTTGATTTTGTATTGTAGCTTCGTCGAACTATTAAGTCTCAATCATATAACACTCGGTCGAGAAATTTAATTCACTTTTTGCAACAATTTCATCTGCTTTAGCATGGCTCTATTGTTAATATTTCGTTTTGTCTTACTATTTACAATATTTTTGCTATCGTTGCCGCTTTTTTCTTGCGTGGCTTCGCAGTAGTGTGTTCCAATTGTATTTTGAAATGTGATTTTGAGTTTTTTTTTTCTTGTTTTGATTTTTTCTATAGTAGGTAAATCAGAAAACTTTAGAATTTGTTGTAGGAACAACAAATACGTACTAGTATGTATTTTATGGTTGCTTTTTGCGGATGTTCGCTCCTTTCAACGTTTAACGTACATTTGAGCCACTTTCGCAGTCGCGCGTCCAAAACTCGCATAGCACTCGGCCCGTAGCGACAGAAGCACCAAACACCAAGCACCATCAGCAGTTACCAACATTCGACATGCGCTCGATTTATTTTCCACATGTATGTACGCGTGTACGGGCGTAATGATGTCGAGAAACAGTAGCTGGCTAGCCTCAAAGCGGCAATCGACAGTCAACGAATAGGGGTCTGGTGGCGGTGGCCTCATGCGCGTATCTCACAAATATCCGTAACGTTTTGAAAGTGAAAAAGCAAAAAACCAATGGCAAGGAGTGAAGAGTTACGTCGTTGGGTGTCGTTGCTATTGTTATTATTGTTTTCATTCTACACGTACATATGTATATACAACGTAGGTGTACGGCTGCACACCGACGTACACCACTACCACCAAAAGTCATATATGAACATGAAATTGGCATCGCAGTTTGTGTATATTCATGTGTTTACATTTCTCTTCACCGACTTGATGTTGCGCATGTATGTTTGTATTCACAATATGTGTGGTAGAGCGCACATGTATGCAAGCTGACAACAAACAATAGAAATTTCCCTTCATCTATCGCTTCATTCGATATGAAATTTCCCACGTTGGTCATTTTTGTTTGGTATTAAAATGGCTACCCACATACATTGTATGTATGTATGTATGTAAATCAACGTAAACAAGAGTGTTGTTCGCAGAGCTTTTATGTGAAATTTAAATTAATTTTATCAGAATTTGCCAAAATGACGTTATTTAATGACTAACTTTATCTGTCAACTCTATTCATTGCCGCATTTGTTGTAGGAAATTTCAGCTGTTGTTCGTTTGTACTGGGAAATTTATTCCAAAGTTGTCGTGAAAGTTCGTCTGCAATGCTTTTTGTGCAGAAAAAGTTCACAGTTTGTGCTTTTGTTAAACGTGCTCACTGCAAGCAAAGGGGGTATATAGATACGAGTATGTATATAAAATAAAATTTTTGCATGCTACATATCTGAGTGCATATGTATATATGTATACACGTATGTATAAATCTTCCAGCTGGAAGTTAGGTCCACCCTCTTACCGGCTTTTTATTTGTTCAGTCGAATCCCTTTTTCGCTTGCATACGTGTAAGCCAATATATAGTTATGTACATTTATAAGTTTGTAAAGTATACGAGTACTGGTGCAAATACATTTACAAATAGTTGTATTTACTTTTCGATAATATAATATTTGAATTTATTCCAACATCTATATTTTTTAATAAGTATTGAATTAACTAAATATGAACATAGATATGTATATTTGCATAGTTCACTTAAGTAGTATTTGGTATGCTTATTGTCACACGTGGTCACACATGATTTGATTGGCTCGAGGTATTTAATTTGATTTCTTATTTCGATACAAGAGTTTTTTTATACCCATTCCGAAATTATTTATTTTTCCAACGCCACATTCTCACATACATACATAAAATTTATTGATTTCTTTCTTGATGTGGTTGTTTCAAAACATAGCATATTTCAAACAAATTTACATAATGTATAACGTGGAACCGCACGTTAGGTAGCATATGAGGGGAAAAAGAGATCGGTGTTCGATGAATGATCACATTTTTTTCTTTTTTTGATGTTCAGAATTTAAAACTACAACTTCTCTCTAGAGAGTTATGACAAAACATGAATAATGGATATGTGCATTATAAACCAAATAAGAGTTAAATAATAAGATAAATGTGGTATGTAATTCATTTATCTCAACAATAAATTTATCTAGTATATTTATTACCATTTTCTTTATCTAAAAATTTTTCATAATCTTTTTGACACAAATTCTGAATAGGAGAAAGAGTAAAACTTTATGTAAAAAAGTAAACTTTAGAAGAAAATAAATTTAAAAACTTTAAAAGGTAGTTGAAATATTTTATATTTTATTCTCAGGCTACTACGTTTGACACATATTTGTATGACCTTCTAGGTATGGAAACATACCCTGCTTGAAGTCTTTCCTGAATTCATAATGAGTGCATAAGATTATTAATATGATAGGAATCTTTTCGGTCAATGTATATCTGTTTTAGAAAGCAATCAATTCTAAATTTTATGTAAGTTAGAGCGTACCATTATAAAATAATATCAAAGCGGATGGGGTGATGAAAAGGGTTGATGTCTTCAAAGGAATATCAAAATATTTTATTCGATATAAATATATATATAATATGTACATACATGTATTTGCATGAGACATGCCATAGCCAAGACTGTTTATAACTCTCTGTGTATTTAGATTGTCTCGGAGTACAACCAAATTATTAATTTATGGTCCGACTTTACAAATCTTTGGAAAAAATTGTGTGTATTAATCAAGTTCTTTAAGCATTTTCTGAGAACTTAAAGAGTTGAAAAATAAGTAAGATATAACAAATTTATGCGATAATGAATTGACCACCTTCAGTGCCATAACTATATTTTGATAGGGATTAATTTCTACAATTCATTTTTAGTAGACCAATTATCTTTTTATGCATTGCTTAATGATGCTGGACTACGGCAATCACTCTAATTTTTTACAATTTAATAAAGACCTAGCCATAAACGAAAAAAATAGTAGGCGGCATTTTTCAAAATTATACAGTTGCAAAAACTTTTTTTGCTTGTATACTACCTATTTTTCTTATATATTTTTTAAACTAAAACAAGACTTAGAAATGTTGGATTTAATTTTTTCAAAAATGTTAAATTTCTCACGAAAAAAATATAAATCTAGCCCTGCTAAATTAGCTACTACAATGTAATCCTTAAAAATCCCCACTGATCCTGTTCATACAAAAATTTTATTGCAAAGGTAGAAAAAAATGTTTCTTTTCGGATTTGTAACATCATAATCATGATAAAAATATAATCAGGATAATTATCTTTAAAAAACATTTTCATACGTTTTTCTATTTGATCTACCACTTCTAGAAAACAAAGGCTCGAAGTTGACATATAGCTCTATACCGTATGAAAATATCGTCGGATTAACGAGTTACTATCTTCCTAAAATTCCTAATAGAATCGCGGACCAGTTTTTTCCGATTCCTTGGACATCAGAATGTTTGCTCTCCTTTCTGCAGCTCACCAGATTTTTTAGTTCTATCAGAGCATTATAACTAAAATTTTCGGTGACTACATAGTATCTTATTCACATTTCTCAACTCAAAATAGGCACCGCGATAGTAGGACTGGTGCATTGAATTTGGCAAATTTTTCTCTTGGCTCCTTTATTTATTTCTGCTGCAAGTTGAAAAGCATAACCGTACATTCATATCATCTCTGAAGTCAGACGTGCACACCTTGAATTTGCGAAACACTAAATTCGTTCAACCCCAAATGGCAGGAATAGCGAAAAGCGGGTCTGATAATGAGTTTTTTCTTTCCAGTGATGAAGGAATTGCTGTTTATATACAGTAAAACATTTTCCGTAAAAAGCGAAACAATTTTAAGAATATATGTACGTCTCTTACGAAAAAATGGAATAGAAAGAATGTATCTGGCAGGAATTAAAGCAAGAAAGAAGTAGCAATAATAAAATACAGCAGTTGCGCTGGCTGAGTCATGTGGTCCGGATGGATAAGTACAGGCCGGTGAAAGCAGAGGAAGAGGAAGACCTCCGCTCCGTTGGAAAGATCAGGTAGAGAAGGACTTGGCTGTACTTGGAATCTCCGGCACCGAAAAATCAAAATTTGTTACTTAAAAATAGTTGAAACTTTGCAAGGACGAATACAATCTTACGGGAAAAAATAAATACAATTATATCGTCATTACTAATCAAGCAAAATTAATGCCAAACTCTCAATCGAAATCATTGGTACTTAAATATGAAGAAAACGTTTTTGTGATACGTTCTATCTTTACCGAGTCTAGCATTTCAAACCTATTAAAACGGAGGGTAAAAAAAAATAGAACTACGCTGATAACAAGATACAGTTGATTCCGGAAAAAAAGTTTTGTCATTTTGAGTTGTTAATCTGCCTTGAGTTAATTCAGTACAAAATTTATGATTATTTTGGGATTTATCTTCATGAAAATAGTATTTTTGTGTATAGAGAGGTGGATAATCACCAAATTAAAGAACATAATTCATTAATTAAATAACTAATCGATTTTCTAACAAAACATACATATTCAAAATTACATCTTTACATACATACATACACGCATACATTTTTATACGTCATATATCAAAACTGAAACACTGTAATTCAACCAAGTAACCCTTATAGTATATACAAATGAATGTATGTACATACATATGTATATGCATTTGCACGAATATAGAATAGTGCAACCACCGTCATACCACTTTTTTCTATTCATACCCGCGCGTTTATACTTGTGCATATCTACCCCTAATTGCATAGTCATAAAACCTGCAATTCCGTTGAAGGACATATTTCGAAACTTATAATCGAGGTAACCAGAAAAATGCAAAACAAAAACAAAAATGAAAGTAATAAAATAACTGCAATGGAGACAATGCTATTGAATAGGAAGATGTGAAAAACAGGCAAAGTCCCTTAAGCAAATGATTATAATGCATCTCTGAGCCACGGTCATTGTCGGTATCATCGTTTTTTTTAGTAAAGAGTTTTAAAAAACATCTATTCTTATTGCTTGGGAAAATTGGATTTCTTGCAATTACGTTTTCGCACTATCAAAACTTTTCTTAAATTAAGTATTTTTTTCATGTCACTTTCTTTTTCATTTAGCTTATAAAAATTAAATGAGCAAGACCAAATTTTTGAGTTAGTTTCAAGATACGCTAAAATCTGAACTGGTTTTTTTCTTTTTTCTAACACCACAGCATTTAAATAAGATATGCAAATAAACAATTGCATTAATAACGATAAACTTTTTACTCAACATAAAAACGGTCCAAAATTCGGAGCCTTACAAGGGCTAAGGCTAAAAAGAGTATATCCTTAAGAAGAATTGCTCTGGTATTTTTTTACAAGCGGTTATTCTGGTGATTGCTGGTCGGCGATGATTCTGGATCATTCACGCAGTAATATGTAAAAAGATCACCAACAATACAGATAATATACTACCAATAAGAATATGGTCAAAAAAATTTTCATCAATTTGTGTTAAAGACACCAGGATATAAATAAGGTGCTTCCATTCATTACAACTTTCAAACATTTCTAATAATGTTGTTAAGAGAGATGAAACATGGTTCGATGGTAAATTAGTTGAAAATTAAGGTTAAGATTAAATGTAAAGTTTTATTTAATCAAATGTTTTTGTTTATTTTCCTTCAGAGTATCTAAACAACTCACAACTCCATTGCAAGAACTTCCAAAACTCAAAGGCAAAATTTGCGTTAAAAGCTTGAAGTTTGATTGATGAAATTAATTTTCTTCTTCAGCGAGATGCCATGAAAATGAAATGCATGTATATGTCAATTTTTTAAATTACCAGTTTAGTTATTGTATTCATGCTTGGATTCGCTTATGGACATGTTTACTAATGGAGAAATATGGATGAACAATCATTTTGGATCGAACGTTCGTACAATCACATAAAGTGCCATCAGCAAACAATACCGTCAACCGCTCATTGACTTTGAGCTATAACGAGCATTGCGCTTTACGATAGTCGGTGTCAGCTGCAACGAATTGCATATACTAGTATAAGGTGTTGTTTTCTGGAAGCAACTGCTCGGATGTAGCGACGGCAAAACAAAATACATACGTATTCAAAATCGACGGATTAACCGATTGCACTGCGTGATAACCATGAGATTCTGAAGAAGACGGCGGCGGCTAAGAAACGTTTAAACGCTGGTATCGGCAGGAGAGCGATACTTCGATGTGGATACATGGTTTCACTGTTTTGGCAACACAAGTGTCCATGCAAATCACTCAAACTTCGTCATAGCTCCCGTTGTCGCTCACGGTGTCAAAGCGTCCACATCAGCGTCATCGTAGTATGACAACAGCTGTTTCTGCTACTGCAGTGCGAGTGGGCGTGGCCATTTAGTTGACTATTTTTTAGCATCCCTACAATTTGAGTAAAGGTATGGATGACTCCAGAACTGCGAATTCCGATAGACTCCCAGGTACACCAGACGATGACAACTATATCCACAATCCTCTCAAAACAACAGACCATCAGCTATATACTGCTTATTCCCTTCAACACATTCTTAGTTTATTTACGTATGTGCACGACCATTTGGCTAAGCGCAAACTAGTCGGTACACTGTGTTTATTTATCAAGGGCGGCAGCTAGCGAGCAGCTATGTGTGAATGCGATGGAACATGCAGCGAACGTCGACAGAGGAGCTGCCTCCTTTTAGCTGATAACGATGGCTACTCGGCCATCTTGACACAAGAGCGAGATCGCAAAAGTGACTGAGGAGAGTAGACAGTTATATATGACGTCGTAGCAGCACTGCTGTAATTTCAGCCGGCGTCGGAACTTTCTGCCTGTGTTTTGTAAACAGATTCACTTAGGGATCAATAAATGCTGGGCGTACACTTGGGAGAGTATTATGAGGTAACTGGTACTAAAAATTTGGAAACTTTGCTTCAGAAAGGGGAGAACTTTCATGTGGCGACGTGTGAGAATGTTTTGCGAAATGAGAGAGGGGTCTTGAGTTCTTCCGGAGCAATTTTGGGTGCGTCTACTGAGTGCGTTAATTATGAGTGCCTTTTATGCTTTTTCGCTCACAAAGTTTTCAAGCTTTCCACTCCGCAAGTTAACAAGTGTTGAGTAAAATATATTAAAAAAGTAATTAACATATAAACAAGTATACAAATATTCAAATAAATCAAGTTACGTTTGTATCAAAGGTGTAGAAAACAATTGATTTGAAGCATACAAATTGTCGAAAATGAAAATGTTTCCGATTTCTTTAAATTTTAAGAACTTAAATTTTGGGCTCCTAAAAGATGAAAAGTTATTTTATAAAGTCGAGAGTTTTGAGAAATCATGTTTTTTTTAAAGAATGCTAAACATTTTCCTACGATTTTCGAAACTAAAATTATGAAATCAAAAGCATAAAATTATTTAGTTAAACTATAAGATCATTTATGTCTGACGTCAATTTCTTTAATTTTGTACTTAAGATTATTACCCTCATATATAGTAGTATAAGAACACAATAACAATACTACGCTCATAACGCTAATGCAAAGCACGTAATATCTATACTTAGCATACGTCAGTCATTCACAACTGTTAAAGCTGTAGCTTTAATTGATTAAACGGTATTTATCAGTCAATTTTCCCCACCTGCCACCAAGTACAATTCCTTTTACTTTAGAGTATTTTTTGTTGTATGTAAAAACTGCAGAAACAATTAGCATTCTAATAAGTGCAGCAATATCGAAACATGCGAGTTTCCATACCTATGCATGTATGTACATATACGTGTACATATGCGTCTGGTTACGGCATAATGATGCCTTGCCACCGCACAATTACATGTTAAGTAATGTGAGTGCGAGTTTCAATTAAATTTAAATGCAACTATAAAAATGTCTGGTCACCATTTACAATTAAAGATTTCGTTTAAGTCTGTGATATTTTAAGCTTACGAATTATTTATGTGACGTATAGGCGGCAGTGTATATAGACACTAACCTAAGTGAAAAGATGAAATGCTTCTATTCCGAAGAAATTGTTTACCATTTTAGTATCATTATAAGAAACCGACCGAATTCAGGTATAAGCTTCGGCCAGTAAAGTTCGGTTCGATTCCCAAGCTTAGTCTAAAAATTGATCAGTTTCGATGATTACAAAATAATTTCCTTTATATTGTATTCCATTATGATTTGCAAGGCTAAACTAACAGTAGTTCTTTATTCTCGATAACATTTTTGTAGTTATGAATGTTTATGTTAATAAAAAAGTGTGAGCTCCGTGTAGATATAAAACTTGCAAATTTAAAACTAAGAAGAGAAAACAAGCAAATCACAACTGAATTCAACAGAAAAATAAAAAAATCAATTCCGTTTGATTTGAAAGTGTTTTTAAATTAAAGAAGAGATCCTGAGGAGTTTCACTCCATTTGAAAAAAAGTTTCAAATTTTGTTTTAAAAACATTATTTATTATTCCACTTGCCATTTTGTTTCAAAAACATTTACTTTTATTACATTAAAAAAAGGCAATATAAAAACTTTTCAAATTTAAATCTATTTAAAAACTAAATAAAAGAATTATTTCTGTCAAATTTATAATTAAAATTGAATTTTTACTTATTTGAATTATTGAAAGCGATGGCTTGTATTTCCTTATTTCCTTGTTATTCATGCATGGAAAAAACTAATTTGCTAGAAGCTTCTTCTATAGCATGATTTTGTTTATATAGTAAAAGGTGTTTTTTAAGACATGTGGCATTCAAGCAGAAATAAAGCGCAAACAATTTAATGTTATGGCAAAGAATTTAGCTTTATTTTAAAGTTAAGTTTTAAAAATTATTTCGGACAGGTCATCCCGCGGCTTGCTCGAAGAAATTCTACGAGTAGCCGTATGTCGTCTATTACGTACTAAGGCATCAATCGTATCTGGTTTATCTGCGTTTACTTTATTAACATAACCATTCAACCAAAAGTGAGCTTCAACGCTAAATTTTCTTGTGAAAATTGGGTTCGGTGGCCATCTCGTTTTGGACTCGTGCCCCGAATGTCCGAATAGTTTGATGGCTGTTGGCTTCAATTCTTAGTCGAGCTGAACTTTGTAAGCCCGCAAATCAAGATCCTTCGGAAAGATTTTCTACAAAGTGGATGGGCAGAACGGCGGATGGACTCATTCGCGCCTTCTTCGATACGATGGCTGCCGTCTTCGGTGCGTGCTGCACGTCATCTCCGAGAATGCACCGACTCTGCTGGGTGGGTAAGTGTGTTCCTTATAAAATGGCAAAACGAACAAATAACAGCTGTGAAAAAATCAACTATGAACTCAAAGTAGTGCTTCATTGAAATATGTGTAAAAAGACCTCCTTAATAAACAAAATTACAAATTCTATTACAACTATAAAATGATCTATAGAAATTGGTAGCAACTAATTATTGGTCGTTACGACAGTACAGTACGTGATTTCGGAAATGTGAATTTAATGAAACTCGACACACGTTAAGACATATTTATTTCATCATGACAGAGAACAGGTAAAACAGGCTAATTAAAGTTCAGTTATTCCATTAAATGTTTCTATATATAATGACAACAGATATATGATTTCAAAGGCTCTCGTAGGACTTTGGACTAGTTCGAGTTTACTCAGAAAATTCTAACTGCAAATTTGCAATATGTCTGCTCAGTTTGGCTCACCACTGCCTGTTATATGCTGTAGTTACCAGCATTACATGGTACACATACAAATATATATAGATGTTTGCGTGCTCACTCGCCCTCACTCAACCATCAAACACATTAATTTGCCATTTTATGCTCAACTAATAGCAATAATGAATATATTTTATAGCTCAATAAATAATTGTTTAAACATTTTGATGCCATTTCGTATTTCACGTGGCCAGCCCTTCATCAGCGGCTTCATACCTTTTCTTCTATCAACACTGCCATTGCCAGTGGACAAAGTTTTTCTGTTTTCTGTGCGATTGCAAATATATATTTATTTAATTAGTAAACCGCACTTGATTCCAAGCGAATGACTTACTTTTAATTCTGGATACAAATAATTTGATACTTTAAATATTCATATCATGATTTACAAAATTATACTTTTTTGTAAAGAGGTTGCGTAAACAAAGATTTTGTGTTTTGACTTATAATTGGTGTTAGTTTCGGTTAAGCTATCCATTATATAAAACGTTAATTATAATTTCCTTCTTTGAGTTTCGACTAGCTATGTCAATTATTTTCCTGTTATGGTAAATATTGTAGCTTCAATAGATAATCCTTCATGTTAATATTGTACAATTTAAAAATCACAATATAAAAGTAATTATAAGACATACGTCATTTCGGAAACGTAAACATAAGTACGAGTAATTATACAATTTAAATAAAAGTAGTTCTTGTAAATAGAAATAATGAAAAAAATCAGATTTTGAGAGCACTCGACATTTATAGTTTTGTTCAACCTTAAAAATGTTATTCATTTTTTTAATAATATTCTGGAAGATGCAATACAAAACTTTGAGAACAAATTATTCTCTACTAAAATAATTATAATATTGTACAATGTGAAACGAAACGATTGTACTCACACACAAATGTTGTAGGAAAGCTAAAAAAAAGGGTTATGCGTATGCGAATAATGATGATGGTTAATTTTTTTGTTTTAATTATCAGGTTTAATAAATCTTCTTGCCACTTTTGGTCAGAACTCTAAATAAAAATCCCTCACAACTTTTACGCAATCCATTATTTTAATTTGCTTAACTGGTTTAAAAGGAATATGTGATATAAACATATACATATATAAAAGCAGATTACCTCAGTGGGATAAAATATTTAAGTTCGAACTTCGAACAAATTTACTATTTATGATGGTAGCGACTTATATACTCAAGGCATATGTTTTCCTATTATTGCTATTGTTATATAGAATAGTCTTATTTGCATATAAATACAACAAACATATATGTGTATAATATAACAATTTTCTAAAATTGTATTACTTTTTACAAAAAAATAATAAAAGGGGATGGGACATTAGATTCTTTAAATGACGAACATGTTTATTTCTATGCCAATGGTTTGGCACTATCAAAGAAACATATGTAGAAATTTCCAATAAATTGATTAAGCTGTCGTAGTAGTCGACGGGTTTAATCTACATTTTATTTATTAATTTTAGAACATCTACCCATTTGCTCACCATGGAACATGACAAAAACTTATTGCTTTTTCTTACATAAAACTTTTTGAATGAATTACTTAATGCCAAATGACACCAATTCAATATACTGAACGGAGCCAAGTTCTTCTTCATCTGATCTAACAACGGAGTGGTGCTCTTCCTATTCTTCTGTTTCCAATGGCGAGTGTTATGTCAAAAATTTCAATAGCGAAATGTCATCGCCTACACGGCCGACATGGTCTAGCCAGCGTAGCCGCTGTCTCGTTATTCGCTGAATTCTGTCAACCTGCTTCAACCAACATCTCAAAATTATAAAAAGTTATTATTTTTTAATTGCGGTCGCCCCTCGATCGGGAGTGTATCTTTGTCATTAAATAAAGGCTCTTCATATATATCTATCGACCGTTCGGAGGAGGCTTAGAATAAAACTTTCAAGGGTTGGAAGAAAATCAAGGCGCACACCACAAATTGGAGGAGGAGCTCAACCTGAAATCGCTTCATCTAGCAAACCATTGTTTCTCGGTGTTAATGGTTGTTCCCAGACGGAAGAAATTATTTACGACCACCCCGAACGCCCTAACCGTTAGTTTGATGACAGGAGATATTTTATCTTAACATCGTTCACAAACAGACTAATTCCCCTCACTTCCATTATCAAGTCACAGCTTCTCTCTTATACTGCGTGCGTTGCAGGCTAGACAGTTTTTTTCTCCACAACGGTACGACAATCTACAACGTAACAGTTCTTCTTTAATCTTTTACAAAAATCAATAGTTTTATTTGCCCAATACGTACTGGGCTTGAAATGTCGACCCACAATTTCCTTATTCCAAGTTGCTGATGAGTGCTCTCAGAGAGCAGGAGTACAAGTCGAGACAGATAAGTAGTTCGATGAATTTTTTCATACTGGAATCTTGTACTTCTGACCCCGACGAAGTCGATCAGCCTGAATCTATTTGGAGAAGTTTAATCTTTGGGATTCAGATTTCCATCTGTTGTGCCGAAGAAATCTTCTTTGTTCATCCTGCCGTTAAAATCGCGAGGAACAATTTTGACATCGTGATGGAACAGCCTTCATTAGGATGCTCCAGGCATCCTTGGTGCCCTCAGTCTTTCGTCGGCCATCCAGTGGAGGTGCGACAAGGACGCGAGATATGGCTAACCTAGTAGGTTTTATAAGTTCTGAGTAAGTTATGTGACTAAAATAATTATAAATAGCAGCCTTTAAGCATAATTGAAGTATATTTAACTCAAACCAATTTTTCACTAAATTTAGGGTTTTGTCAGTGAAAAAAATATAGGTAAGTCATACTATACAAATTTATTTACTACGTTACTTATTCAGATTTTGCTTATTTAAGTTATTTTAATGTTTGCGCTAAACTTTATGCACACCATTGCAAAAGATTGAATAACCACATTTAGGAGCCAGGAATAACGATCTTGGAAAATTAAATAATGAATATGTATATTGTTCAATCTGTATTATTTTTATATTATATAGTATACAACTTTTGGAAACTAGTTCTAGAGAACGTTATATTTAAAAGTCGGAGTCTGAATATTTTAGATGAAACAATTTTTACTAGGCTTTTCAGGTTTTGCAAATTATATTACATAAGTGCTTTAATTTATCACCCATCGCTTCGTGTGAATTAATATTATACATTTTTACGTAAGTATTCGTAAATATCACTCCACAGTTACCCATCCAAAAACACATACCACACTCATAATTGTATGCACTTGAGAAGACATAGAAATAAGTTTCAAAACAAAATCATCGCTTATATACATACATGAACATGAACATGAACATGTGTATGTGTGTAAGAGTATATGTGTATTTAAGAATCAATATGACGTGGATGCACTTACATATAACGACCATCGAAATCAATTGAAACTTATCGAATGAAATGTTTATATTTTTAAAAGTCAGAAGTCAAATACGCCTTATAGCACTACAAATCTACACACGCACTGAAATTTCTTCGATTGAACAGACGATGTCAAACGATCTTTCTTCCTTTTCCATGTGGAGCAAGTTGTATTTGGCTTATTACACATATGTACATATGTATGTATGAATGTGGCAGAAATTCTCTTGAAGCACATGGCCATAATTGAATTATAAAATATGATGTGTTTTCTGGAGCAACCATTTTCACATAAAGAAGGGTTGTTAAGGAGTCAGTTGCCTTTAGAATCAAAATACGCCCTTCCTCCCTTCACCCCCTCTAACTGAACTTATTTCACCAAACACTTTGACAGTGAACAGGAAGTATAATCGCCCGCAAGGCCAGCCAGGAAAGTAGTGTTTAATTGGTTGAATCGATTAACTACATGACTGCTCAAGTAAAAATTTATAAATATTTATGGTGGTGCTAAATTGTTGAATGCTTAATTCGAAACACCTCGTTGCAACTTTTACTGAATTTATTTGGTTTTTTAATGTAACTTCGCAACGCAACTATCTTAAATTAAGTCAGCCATGGAGCGCACCTACATATCTATTTAATTACCACTAACATAATAAGTTTAAAAAAAATCAGGTAAGAAGGCTTACTAAAAATATATGGACAAACAAGTTAGACCACGTTTTGATGGAATCGAGCCTAAAATATGCGGATTTTGTTCGAGTTAGAAGTTATAGGAAATTAATTTAAATAAAAAATTAAGTTATATTTTCTAATTGCGGTCGCCCCTCGGCAGGGAATGCCAACCCCTTCGAGTGTACTTCTGACATGAAATGAAGCTCGTCATAAAAAAACATCAGCCGTTCGGAGGCGGCTTAGTCATAAATCAGCCGCTTTTGTTTGTTTATTGCCCAAAAATATCATTAATAAGCCACAAATTGAAGGATATATATATAGAGCACCGGTGGATGTAAGAACCAATTAATTTTTAATTCGCATCGATGACACGATAGTACTTGTGTTGTAGTATTTAGCATATATACGCATAACTTTTAAATTTATGTTTGCGTAAGTCTAAATATACACTTAGTCAAGAGTTAAGCGGCTATAATAAGAAACATAAAAACTTTTGATAAGAAGTTTTGATTCAAATAAATCAAATTATTTCTTCTAATAAATAAAAGGCTTACTATTTTACCCAATCATATTGAGCGTACATTCGTACGTGTGAGTATGTTTATATGTACAATAGTAGGCATTATGCTATCATTATCGCAGCTGTTATTTCATTTCATTTCCATCTTTTATACAAATTTAATAATAAATGTTGATTATAATTTATTGTACATAACATATTTTCATAAATAGTGTTTATTGCTAATTTTATTGTAGAAATGACAAGAATATTTTATTCGCAACGACATTTTAAGCGAACTTATAGCAAACGTCCAAACAAACGGCCAACAATGACTGCTTGCTTAGGAAGCGTGTCAGTCAGTCCACCAAATCTGCGTACGATACGCGAATTTAAAGTTGTATGCGATACCACCATGAAATGAGCAATTCCATATATTGCACATTGGTAAAAATAAGCTCTGTGTGTGGGCTACACCTGCAGATATGTCATACCTTTTGGTTGTATTTAAAATATCAGATATACGAGTGCGGGTACTACTGAAATTCCTGCTTGCGCATATCCATTTAAGTACACAAGCATACACTTACGGTTGAAAAAAAATGTACATTTATATAAACAGCTGTAAACAACAATTTAGCGCTCTTTAAATTTGTAGTAATATAGTCTTACATAAGAATTAAATCTATTTTTGCTTGTATAAGTGGGCAACGCACATGCCAATATCTCTAAGAAATACGAATATATCTTTTTATCGAGACTAATAGGACAATTTTCCATTTCGACCAGGAATTACCAGAATTGTGAAATTGTCAACAAGCAAGATTATTTATAAAATAATTTCAGCAAACGGGCATAAGGGTATTCAAACGCTGTTCAACCTAATAATAACTAATTGTTTAAAACATACTTTTTCGTTATCTTGAATATTTAGAAAATAATAATCATACGAAATATACAAATATACAATATACAAACACTGTTTTATGAAGAAAGCAGAAGACATAAAAAATGGAAGAAAATGTCACCTATTTGCGGGGCATGAATGGAAAATTGAGATTAAGCTGCAGATGCTTGACATAATTAATTTTTGGAATTTTTTTCTTTGCTTTTGTTTGTTTATTTATTTTTATTAGTTTTTCGTCTAGATAAAATGAATACTAGAATTTATTATATTTAAGAACTATCTATTTGTGAAGGCAGTGAAATGTACAAAATTATTTTAATGCAATAGAAAATATTATTCACAATATTTACATTAATTAAATTTTTAAAAAGAAGAGATTTTATTTATATTTATTCAATTTATGCAAAATCACTTTGTAAGCAAACAGCTGTGTTGTGTTTCAATTTCACTAAGTCACATGAAAGCAGCTGATTTCGAAAATGTCTTCTCTCTTCCTCTTCTTCTTTCGATTGTAGCTAACTACGACTGTAACGGAGCGGGGAACCGGAACGTAATCGAAATGCAGAATAGGGCTGATAGATATGTATTTGATTCTCTCATAGAAAGTATGGATAATATTTTATTTTTAGTCTAAAGTACGCTAAAATTATGTCCATTGCTGCCTGCAATCGCTTTGAAAAGTGACAGCCTCACACTAAAGTATTTAATGGCAAATCATATATTATACTGTGCATAAATAGATAGATTTATATATATGTATATACATATATAGCGCGATTAGGTTTCGAGGAGGTTTTATAGTACAAAGTTTAGCGTATTTAATTTAAAATATTTTTTGTTAATAGAAAATTTGCTTTGCATCAGTATTGCCACCCATGTTTAGCTTTTAGTTAGTAAAATCAGCATCGCAACATGTATTAAAAGTTTTTGTGCATACTTTATGATATACATACAAATAAGTCTATGTCGCAGCGCATATGAATATCATTAACATGCACAGCCTTCATGCGAATCTTAAAAACATTTTTGTTAACAAAGTGTGACAGCTTGCAAAATTATTATTTTCTCTTACGTTCCTCAAATAAAGGTTGTATTTCAATGTCGATTTATTGACGCTTTAGTATTATTTATGTGCACAATTACTCCAATACATATAGAAATAAGTGTGTATAACATAATAACTTTCATGCTGTTTTCGTTTGTGCTTTTAAAGTTATAAATTTGGGAAAACTATGTGTTCATATCATTTTCATTCAGTTTCGTGTATCTTGACCAGAAAATAATTTTAACTGATTTTTTTTCATTTCATATATCAAAAATTATATAAGAAGTAAATCGATGGCATGACATTTTAAATATTATTTACTTATTATATAGTAGATGTTAACTGGAGTTTTTTACATAAAATCGAAGTTGCCAAAATTTATATGGTGAACAATTTGGTATTATTAATTGTCTGAAATATTAGATTTCTATAAATTTCCACTTACAAATTAATAAGTTTGAAACGAGAAAGGGTATTAATTAAGCTACCATACATTATGGGAATAACAACTAAAATATATGCCATTATAAATTAAAAACAACCAGCTTTTTGATATTTGAATATGCTAAAATATTTAGCGAAATTTTGAACAAGAATGTGAAATAAATTTGTTTTATTTGCACTTACTTATTGTTAGGTTTCTGATACTGAAACAGATTGAGTAAATAAATACAAATGAAAAAAAAATATATGAAATTACATTTGAAATGGTTGTGGCTGAAATTTTTTGCAACCAAAAGCGTTGTAATTATTTAAGTTGAAACTGACATGTAAAAATATAGAAAAATAAAAACTACATTTTTTATGGTTTTCAATTTTGATATTAACTACTTTTAAAAATATTTTTTCAGACTCTCTCGTGATTAGAAATTACCGCTCAAAGGTATGTACATACATATTATCTAAAAAAAAAATATTTACTATAAGCTGGCTTGTTTATCTGTACACAGGGTTTTCCAAGAGGTGTTATTCAAAGAAAGTTTTTCCTTAAAAATCGATTGTTTCGTTGCTTGTGTGACACGTAGCACTGTCTTGCTGAAAGCAAACCTTGTCCAGATAAATACCATCCTATTCCGGAAATAAAAAATCATAAATCATCTCTCGATAACGCAATCCATTCATTTTCAAAGTAAGTAAGGAAAAAATAAGGCCCAATGACCCCGCCGGGCCATAAGCCGCACAAAACAGATACACGTTGAGGTTTGAAAATTTTATATTTATCGCTTGATTTACATAAAAATTTGTACAGAGGTAGCTCCCGGCCAAATATCTTAAAAATTAAACTTAAATTTTTATTAAAGGCATTTTCAAACTCCGTCCAGACGAAGCCGCGGGTAAACTTTAGTTATAGCATATAACAGTGTACGGATTTAAAACGAATACTGTAATAAATATAATATATGTATGTCCAGTTAACATTTATAAAGGATAGTCATATTTGAACGCTGCAGCTTTGATATAACTACCATGCTGACACTTACCAACATTACGCAGTAAGAAGTTAACATTACACCCACCTTCGTAAATGGGTAATTTTCC
Source organism: Ceratitis rosa (assembly GCA_037013455.1). Lineage (NCBI taxonomy): Eukaryota > Metazoa > Arthropoda > Insecta > Diptera > Tephritidae > Ceratitis > Ceratitis rosa. The sequence goes on along the minus strand of JAWMAG010000098.1, from coordinate 1,417,059 downwards.
AAATCGATAGTTCTGGTTTTCCAATAATTTCTCTAGTATACTGGCTATGGTACAGTTGGAGATCAAGTGAAATATTTTAATAAAATATATGCGACACAATCTTCTGTGGGATTTCGATCAGTTGCCGGAAAGTCACATTCATTAGGTACCAACATATATACATATGTATACATACATATATACATACATAGTTGGCGGTTTGTATCCGCTGAAGCGATTTTCGACCGAGATTCTCCTCCGACACATGGTGTGTGTCTTGATGTTTTTCCAACAAATGAAGGAACATATAGTTTATACTAAGTCGCCTCCGAATGGCTGATGGACTTATATGATGATCCTTTATTTAATGTCAGAGGCCGAGGCGCGACAGCAATTAGAATATTTAACATAATTTTTTATTTAAATTAATTTTCTATAACTGTTGAATGTTGGTCGCACCAGGATTTGAGCCCGGGCCTTCCGAATGGCAGTACGCAATGCTTACCACTCGGCTACCTCGGCCGCCATTTGCGAGTATAATATACCGCAGTAAAATCTATTATATTTTTACACACTTTTAATATAGAGCAATTTGGACAGTAAACCAAACGTTTACATAAATCTATTGGATCACCATTGCGCATTGTTTATAAATAATTCCTAAATTATGATACAAGTGTACATAGGATTGATTATATTTTCATGATTTTCAGATTATAGCAGATATTTAAGCAGTCCAAATCGGAATACACAATATTTAAGCAAAATTCGATATATTATGAACTAGTTTATGTTCACGCACACTGAATCAAAACATCGTGCCGTTAAAATCGGTTTAATGGACTCTTTTCTATTTGATAGCCTTAAGTTGGCTTAAGTACATAACTCAACCTCACTTTGAAATTATTATAATAGTATTATATTTTCAATTAATGTGATTTAATTAAATTATAATATATGTATTTATATGTATTATTTTCATTTGCAGCATTTTTAAATTTATAAAGAATATTTAAACTGAACGTCAAAATGTTTTCTCCTAACAGCACAAAAACATTGTCCATTTTCTGGTCACAAATGGGTTTAGTTGTAAAAGAAGAGGACGATTGTATGGTAGCCGAGAAATAACGTATATATGTATATATGTATGTATGTTTGGCACCTACCAACGGCAAAGGGAAACCTTCTACGCATTGACATCCGCCAGAATGTCTCGTAAACTTGCACAACTTATGACTGTTAGCGGACATTAAAATGTAATTTTACTGGCCAGAAATACCGTCTGCTGCATTCTGCATCGTTTCAATGTTTTTTATTCTTATTTTTATTTTTTATTTATGTCGATTCGCTAATTTGCTCACTGCCTTTCAATTTTCGGGAATTGCCAAGAGCTCATCATATAAAAAATGTTGCTTTGTTATAATTTAAATGAAGAAAATACCAGTATATTAACAAACATATAATAAATAATGACGTGGAAGTTAAAGCATAAGTGAGTAGAATACATATCTGGTTTTTCAGGTAATATAAATCAAAATATTATTTTCTTCCTTTATCCACTCGTATTCACTTACAAATTTGGAACTATATTTTTATATATATACTACGTACATACATATGTATAAATATGTATATATGTATTTTTATATACATTTTTACACGTAGACGCACACCCTAAACATATCTTTGACAAAAAATTCACGTTGCTTCTAACAGAATGGCCAACATATTGTCTGCCATATGCAATTTTTCTAGGAAGGGTTAAGTTGTCCGGCTAGAAATATTTTACAAAAAAAATAATTGTGAAAGGAGTGGAAAATATCGGATTTACTTTAAAATTTCTAAGCAATGGAGTTGCGAAAAGAAAAAACGTTTCGAGCGGAACATTGTCTAACCGCACAGCTTCAACTCTTTGCCGCATATTTGTCACACATTTATAATAATCAACCAACGTTCACCAACGGCGCCATACTGTCTATTTTGCCAAAATATTTACATGTGTGTTCATATATTGGTATTGTGTCGCTATGTTATTTTCTAGAAAAGTATTACACCATAAAGTAGCAAATAGTAGCGATAACCTTTGTCCAGTACGGAGCTGTATTTCTTGACTTGATTGACCTTGTTTAGTTTTGAAGATATTGAAATTAATAGAAAGTATTTTCTTTTGCACTCAATTTGCAAAGGATACCCAATTGGCGTATTTTACTTTACAACACTGGTGTTAGGTGTTTGTTTGTGAAGTATTTAAGCGAAAAACAAAGCAAAATGAGTTATATCGACGATTCTTCGTTAAATTAATATATTTAGTCAAAATTAACAATAAATAAGAACTACAGGCGCAAATTTCCTTACTGTTCCATTTTGAAGTTTATCTTAAATCCCAACAGTTGGACTTTAAGCGAAAATTTTCCTTGGGTTTTTTTAGGTGGGCTAATCACAAAAGTTCCAATTTTTTATTTTGCATATCTATTAGTCAGGTCGGGTATTGTTTAAGACATTTCAACTCAAGCAAATTAAATTAACTCAAATTGGTAATTTTGTGTTGCTGATTTCCCCATGTTATTTGATAACCTACCAAACGTTCCTTTGAAGGCCGGGTGCAAAAGAGAGCACTTATATTTACTTCCAAATCCCACCATTATAGTTTAAAGGTTTTCATGGGTTTCACAGCTTCAAAAAATGGATTTTTTTGTCTTGTTAATTTCTAAAATATATTGACAATTTTACCTTAAATTTTCAAGTCGAACCGAAGAAAAATTTTGGAGATACAGATTTGGGAAAGTGTGCTCTCAAAGGCAGGTAGGATCAGCACTTTGAGATTGCGCTTCTCGAAACTGTGTTTTCAAAGTGGATTCTCAAAAGTTCTCGAAAACTACTCAAGCGATAATGATGAAATTTAACACAGGCCTTCGAGATATAATTCATAACTTTTCAAAAAAATGCTACCAAAATTTGTATTTTTTTTGTAAAAAGGTCTGCAGAAAGTTTTCACTATTTTTTCTTTAAATTCATCCTAATTATAGTTTTGGCACTAACTAAAACAAGATTTTTCACTTCAAGTGACCAACGGAAGCGCTCCATTTTTCCAAGAATTCACCAGAAATGACATCACTTTGTCGGAGTTATAAATATTTTTCCTAGAAAATTTCAGAATATCTTCTTTCATTGACTGTAAATAGTATGAAAAAAATACTTTACTCCGAAAAAACCCATGTAACCCCTGACGATTTTTTAAATTTGGCGTTTTTTATTTATTCAACTTTTGGAGTGTTTAAAATTTTAAATAAATTAACTGTTATGCAAATTCATCTTTCGATACGCATAAGTAAGAGCGAATAACTCAATTTATGGTCAGCATCGCATTAACAAATGTATCAATCTATGCAATAGTGGCTATTTTTTAAACTGTTTTCATTCACAGGTTAAATGTATCTGAAGTTGGTGATTTTATGTAGAGTTCCAAGTTCAAGATGTCAATATTTGAACAACTACCATTTTTTAACATCAATAAACGTTTACATATCTTAATATATACATACTTTCGCAACAACAAAAACTTTTACCTTTCCTTTAGATAAAATACATGTAAAAATATAACAAACAGTATTTACAACCGAATTCCAAACTTTTGTATCATAAAATCCGTCAGAAACAAAAGAATGTTCCATCTTTCGAGAAAATAATATCTTCCTAGCTTTTCGTTTAATAATAATTACACACATACATACATATCCACATACATATGTCCATATATAGCACTATTTCCATAATTTCATACAAAGTATAATTATTGCTGTACTTCACATATTTTTGCAAGTACTTAGTGTTCGGAGTGTGCCGACTGGGCTGCTTTTGCAACTCGATGATATTTCATTTCACAGCGCAATTAAAATTTGTTTGATTACTTTCCGCCACTAAAGCAAGGAACGCGAATAAATAGCATAACTCCTGCAACTTACGCCAATAGGGCCCAATGGCATGCGAAGCGCCAAGATATCATTTACACAATATGAAGAAACCCAAACATTTAGGGATGGCGAATGTACGTATATTTTTTATATTTTTTCACATATTCGAATTCGCACGCATTTGTTTTCTCGATTCGACAGCAAGCGATTGAGGGAGATTCAAATAGGCATGCAAGAAATATGTAGACGTTGGTTTTCCCAGCAAGCACAACGTGATATCTAGAATTTTCTCTTTCGACCCGATACTTCGAGACGATTTGTTGGAGACTGAAACTTTTATTCCACTAAGCTCACTAGTTATTTCAAAACTGTTAGTAATGTGATATTAGATATTGATATACAATAGATATATTCAAATTGTATTATTTAAAATAAAAATTGTTACAATTATTGAATTGAAAACTAAAGCATTTCAGATTTCGCTTTACTTTCGGCATGAAAATTTGCAACAAAAAGCAACTTCGTTGTCTTATTAGTTTTATTGGTTGGGATACGATAAAAACATACTTATATAACAAATAAGGAAGGCCTAATTTGAACGGCATGCTTTTGAAAAAAGTATAATCCCAAATGGAAGAAAAAACTTTGGAACGAATTATGTAAGTACCAGAAGGACAGGAGATAAACCCATCAAATACTTGTACCGATTTGATTATATTGACGAGCTGAGTTGATCTACCAGTTTACTAGTTTGTATGCAAACTGGTCCCTCAGTGTTCAAGATATTTCAACCAAACTTGGTGGCTCATTTGTGTACTGTTACTTGTAAGTAATCATTTGTCGGCACCGACCAGACAGGTCCATTATAGCATATAAAATACCCATTTTTTCCGATTGGAGATTTCCGGTTATAAATCTGCTAAAAAACATTTAAAAGCTTGAAACATAGTATTCTACATGTAATGAATTACATGTAGATACATATCAAAATCGAGCGACTAAAAAATGTAGCTCCTGATTTCTTTAGGAAGGAGAATTTGGTCAGATCTACGTCAAAAATACATTTTAAACCATGAAACTTGGTATTAAAAACTCTTATATACAAATAAGCATTGCCTCTAGATATTACCAGGGATAGTCAGAGATTATTCGCTACTCAAAAAGTCCACAATTTTGCAACCTTATGATGATGTAGCCATATTGTCAAGGTCAGAACAAAAAATTATATAGGTAGTCTCAAAATTAACCAACCTTGAAATTTGCCGCCATTTACATATGTGTTAAGTTAAGTCTTAACAACCCTGAAAACAAAACAACAGCTGAAAGTTTGGGCTTCGTAAAAATGAAAATGAAAAATAATGAGAGCTTGGTCCACTGTTTCGTAGTGATAAAAAAGTTCCACAAATAAATACACAAATAAGTGTATGGGAAGCCATGGAGGTCATTATGTGATGATATTTCAAACATACTCTATTCTATGTATTTTATTGCTCAATAAAAAAGTATAATCGGAATATTAAAAGCTGTGTTTTCTATTTAATTCCAAATTTGCTTAAATTTTGACTCAGCAATCTACCAACAACATACATTTTTATCCAAATAATACTTATTTTCGTCGATCTGTTGAACTTTCATCATCTTTCCGGAAAAAAGTATCGTATGTGGTAATCAAGGCAAAACACTACCAATCAAACATATCAGACTTTCTCTCCGCTTCATTTCCCTCATTTGTATATGTAGACAAATAATATATAAATATACAATAATACAATGCAAATACAAAAATACATAAATATAATTGTCTCAAGGTAGTCAAGCTATTTTTTGAATAGAGTGTCAATTCCACTCCCCAGAGAAAAAATTGGCCCTTACCATATAAAACGAGCCTTAAATTAGTTTTTATGGAATAGATCTGCGTGATGTCCAGTTCCTCGAAAAATAGCTGTAATTAACTTAATTTTTACAAAAAGCTACCATTTCCATATATAGATTACAATGGTAAGTTGAACAAAATTGATTCCCTCAGTGCATAGTGCAGCTGGGTATAAAGCCACGTAAAGCCATTGTTGAAGATATTTTATGAGCGCTTGGCGTATTTTATGAGCTCATTACGAAGCGCCGATACAAATATGCTCAATGCTCTTACAAAAAATAGGCACTTACATAGTCACTATGTACCAAAGTGCATGCAAATAAACGTACATAAATAGTTGAGTTTGCTTGAATAAAATGGCATTTCGCACGTGTGTTTTTGTTACTAAAATTCACATTTAACTATTTTCATTACTAAGTATGTATTCAAACTTATTATTGGTACATAATTAAATTTTAGAGAAAAAGTCTTCCAGATCAATTTGTTGCTTTAAACAAATATTATCGAATTACTAGAACCGATTTTAAAAATTCATCAAAGAAGAAGTCAAAAAAGACTTACAAGCGCGCATTATTCAATCTTATGTTGAAATCTCTACTTATTTTGAATGATTTATTTTCTAAGTAACTCTGGCAGGCATCGCACTTGAGCCTATCACATTTATGTATACAGTTGGGAGAATTTCTGTGGGCGTTTAGTTTTGCTACAAGAAAATATCTCAGCTTATTTATTTATATATGCTTGTTCAGCTACTCAATACCTAAGCCACAATGAAATGATTGCCTGGGTGTAAGCACACACTTTTTGTTTTGTCATATTTTCTTTAAATTTTCTTGTAAATCTCACAAAGACGTTAACCCTTCCATCGCAAAACGGCTGAAAATGAAATAAATCTCTATGAAGTCTATAGCTATTGACACCTACTCAAAAGGTGCATGTGCGTTGTCCAAATGAAGTCGTCATTATTGGCTGTGTCATTGGACGTTCATGTAATTTTTTCCTGCTTTAAATTGCATTTTTACGTGACCGCAATTGCATATACCGCCTGCTAATTTATGCACTGGCACAGTCAAATAACAATAATTTTACTCAGACAGTGTGAAGCGATCCACCTTAAATTAGTTGAAAACCAATGGGAGTAGAGAGACTTCTGTCTGTCCGATATGTCAAAATGGTTTCCGATGAACCACTGATTTTCGTACGATTTGCTCATTTTTAATCTAATTCCAGTCAATTTATAATGGTAGTACTATATGAAATTGTTCAGATTTTATAATGATTTCATAGCTATTGAAGAATACTTATTTAACTTACGGTAATTTAACAGGGGGATGGGGCCATGTGTAGAAGTTCACGCAAGTGAGGAAAGTTTCTGACTGCCATTCACCTGGGAGTGGCCAGAAACGATTCTTGTGCATGTGGTTCAAGCAGCTCACGACGTCCGGTCTTAGACCACGTATCCCCTGGGTAGCCAACGAACATCCGTTTGGAGGCGAGCTAAAGTGAGAAGGCGAATCCCATGCGGTTGTGCGTAGGGTTTGGAACCCACCACATGAAAAAACAACCCAATGAAAAACCAATTAAAGCCTCGAATGAGAGACCCCCCTTTTGATGACGACCCCCGCAAATGTTTTAAGGATTACGATTTTAGGGCATGCACCTGGAATGTCCGGTCCCTTAATTGGGAAGGTGCCGCTGCCCAGCTGGTTGATGTCCTCATAAAATTAAAGGCTGACATCACTGCCGTCCAAGAATTGCGATGGACGGGACAAGGACGGAAGAAGGTGGGTCCTTGTGAAATTTACTACAGCGGCCATATAAAGGAGCGCAAATTTGGTGTCGGATTCGTGGTGGGCGAGAGGCTCCGTCGCCTAGTACTGGCATTCACTCCGGTGGATGAACGTCTAGCCACAATTCGCATTAAGACAAAATTTTTTAACACCACCCTAATTTGCGCCCACGCCCCGACGGAAGAGAAGGATGACTTGACCAAAGATGCCTTTTACGAGCGCCTCGAACACACTTATGAGCGCTGCCCCCGCCACGACGTCAAGATTGTGCTTGGCGACTTCAACGCTAGGGTGGGCAAAGAAGGTATCTTTGGTACGGCTGTCGGAAAATTCAGTCTCCACGACGAAACATCTCCAAATGGGCTGAGGCTGATCGACTTCGCCGGGGCCCGAAATATGGTTGTCTGTAGCACTAGATTCCAGCACAAAAAAATTCACCAAGCTACTTGGCTGTCTCCAGATCGGAAAACTTCCAATCAGATCGATGATAGGCGGAGGACACGTATCCAGTGTTTTAGATGTGCGTACGTTCCGAGGTCCCAACATTGACTCGGATCACTATCTTGTCGCAGCGAAGATCGCCCATCAACAGACACAAGGAAGGTTCGACGTTGAAAAGCTGCAATCACAACAGACTGCCGAGCGGTTCTCTACTCGACTTGCACACCTGCTCTCTGAGAGCACTCATCAGCAACCCGGTATAAGGGAACTGTGGGACGGCATCGCAAACTCCCTGCGTACAGCTGCAAACGAAACCACTGGATTTCGGAAAGATCGCAAAAACAGCTGGTACGATGAGGACTGCCGTGTCGCAGTGGAGAGAAAACAGACTGCCTACCTCGCAACCTTGCGGTCGACCACAACACGTGCGGGGCGGGATAGATACCGAGAACTGAAGAGGGAAGCAAGGCGCGTCTGCAGACAAAAAAAGAAAGAGGCCGAGATGCGCGAGTATGAGGAGCTTGAGAAGCTGGCCGACAAGGGTAACGCTCGAAAATTCTATGAAAAGATACGGCGACTTACAGAAGGTTTCAAGACCGGAGCAAACTCTTGTAGGACCCAGGGAGGTGAGCTAGTGACAGATGCCCAGAGTATACTCGATTTATGGAGGGAGCACTTCTCCACCTGCTGAATGGCAGTGAACAGGAAACACGCGGAGATGGTGAACCCGAAACTCCAATGGATGACGATGGCAGTGAACAGGAAACACGCGGAGATGGTGAACCCGAAACTCCAATGGATGACGATGGAAAAGTTGTTCCATTACCCGACTATGAAGAAGTGCGAATAGCAATCGTCCGCTTAAAAAACAACAAAGCGGCAGGGGCCGATGGATTACCGGCCGAGCTATTCAAATGCGGCGGCGAAGAACTGATCAGGTGCATGCATCAGCTTCTTTGCAAAATATGGTCGGATGAAAGCATGCCCGACGATTGGAATTTAAGTGTGCTCTGCCCGATCCACAAAAAAGGTGATCCCACAGTCTGCGCCAATTACCGTGGAATACGCCTTCTTAATATCGCATATAAGGTCCTATCAAGCGTATTGTGTGAAAGGCTAAAGCCCACCGTCAACAAACTGATTGGACCTTATCAGTGTGGCTTTAGACCTGGTAAGTCAACCATTGACCAGATATTCACCATGCGCCAAATCTTGGAAAAGACCCGTGAAAAGAGAATCGACACCCACCACCTTTTCGTCGATTTTAAAGCCGCCTTCGGCAGCACGAATAGGAGCTGCCTTTATGCCGCTATGTCTGAATTTGGAATCCCCGCAAAACTTATACGGCTAAGTAAACTGACGTTAAGCAACACTAAAAGCTGCGTCAGGATCGGGAAGGACCTCTCCGAGCCGTTCGATACCAAACGAGGCTTCAGACAGGGTGATTCCTTATCGTGTGACTTTTTTAATTTAATGCTGGAGAAAATAATACGAGCTGCAGAGGTAAATAGAGAAGGTACAATCTTCTACAAGAGTGTACAGCTGCTGGCGTACGCCGATGATATTGACATTATTGGCCTCAACAACCGCGCCTTGAGTTCCGCTTTCTCCAGACTTGATAAAAAAGCGCAGGGAATGGGTCAGGTAGTTAATGAGGGCAAGACGAAATATCTCCTGTCATCAAACAAACAGTCATCGCATTCGCGACTCGGCTCCCACGTCACTGTTGACAGTCGTAACTTCGAGGTCGTAGATAATTTCGTCTATCTAGGAACCAGCATTAATACCAACAACAATGTCAGCCTTGAAACCCAACGCAGAATCACTCTTGCCAACAGGTGCTACTTTGGACTGAGTAGGCAGTTGAAAAGTAAAGTCCTCTCTCGACGAACGAAAACCAAGCTCTACAAGTCGCTCATTATACCAGTCCTTCTATATGGCGCAGAAGCGTGGACGTTATCAATATCTGATGAGTCGGCTCTAGGAGTCTTCGAGAGGAAAGTTCTGCGAACGATTTATGGTCCTTTGCGCATTGGCAACGGCCAATACCGCAGACGATGGAACGATGAGCTGTAGGAGCTATACGACGATATTGACATAGTTCAGCGAATGAAGATACAGCGGCTACGCTGGCTAGGCCATGTCGTCCGAATGGATGAAAACACTCCAGCTTTGAAAGTATTTGATGCAGTACCCGCTGGTGGAAGCAGAGGAAGAGGAAGACCTCCACTCCGTTGGAAAGATCAAGTGGAGAGTGACCTGGGTGCACTTGGCATTTCCAACTGGCGCCAAACAGCGAAAAGAAGAGACGAATTGCGCGCTGTAATTGATTCGGCTATAATCGCGTAAGCGGTGCCAACGCCAATAAAGAAGAAGAAGAATTTAACATATATTGGACATTATAATATGAACATGTTTAATTTGGCTTTGCTATCACAAAATACCTTTGAGCTATTTTAGGAAATATTCATTAAATCATGTAAAACATAAGTGTGAAACTACTAATTAGACATTGAGCAGATCATTACGGTTATGACACTTTATTAGCACAGTAATTAAAAATAAAGATCCAAAAACTGCAATTAAATGAAGATAAGATTTTTTAAAAACGCATTTTCGGCAAACTATTAAGAATTATATTAAAGGCAATATAAAGTTTTTTATTGAGCTGCTCCAGGTTACGCCAGGTTACTAAAGGTTATTTCAATAAATTTTGTTTCACGAAAACTTTTTTGTTCTTATTTTCTCTACTTTTTGTTTCATGAGGCTACTCTAAGCAGAAATAAAGCAACTCAGAGCACGTTTTCCCGCTTTGACTTTTTAGTAGAGTTACTTGGAGCTGGCAAGAGGACTTTTTTTGACAGACGCGATAAGAAAACGAAGAGTGTACGACTACTGGCGTAGGGCGATGATATTGATATCATAGGCCTTAACAACCACGCCGTGAGTTCTGCTTTCTCCAGACTGGATAAGGAAGCGAAGGATATGGGTATGGTAGTGGAGGAGGGCAAGAGGATTTACAGTCTTTTGCACATTGGCAACGACAAATAGCGCAGACGATGGAACGATGAACTGTATGTGTATGAATTGACGTAGTTTAGCGAATGAAGAGACAGAGGCTACGCTGGCTAGATAATGTCATCCGAATGGATGAAAGCACTCCAGCTTAGAAAGTATTCGATGCAGTACCCGAAAGTGGAAGCAGAGGAGGAGGAAGTTCTCCACTTCGTTGGAACGATCAGGTGGAGAGCGCCCTGGTTTCGCTGGCATTTCGAACTGGCGCAAACAGCGATGAGTGGTGTGATATACGTATTTTTAACTTCACTTTCAATATTTTCGTTGAAGCTTTGAAAATATTTTCCGAAATTTGTCTGCTCGTTAAGAACCACCTAAGAAGTTTACTGACTTTCTCTATACTGTATTCATACTAAATAAATAATACTTTAAATCCAAAGTGTATGTTTTTTCTTGAAATAGTTTGCAATTCCATTGAATTATATTGAATATCATCTATTAAATATCATCTAAAAAATTCCAATTAGTAATGTTTATTAATTCGTCAATCTTTTGAATCATAACAATATTCAAAATGAGTTTAAAAATCAGTTTAATTAAGTACTTGGTTGGTTTATGCCGGTAATCAGCTCACTGTTTGACCATCTACAGTTTTTTATTTTACTTTTGTAGGTTTCAGTGCTCTTAACTCGCACACGAAAAGCTAAGTACCATGAGTTGAGACAATTGAAAGCTAGCCAATTCTGCCTAATAAACAGGAGCGACGGCCTATGTGCAATTTGAAGTTTGGAGTCTATAGACAAGTATAGGCCTAACTACTGCAATGTAAAGCCACCTGACATACCTTTAAGCAGGAAAGATGAGTAGAAATTTCTCAAGAATTTTCATGCTGGAAGGAAAATTAAAGCTAAGTACAGGAAAATATTTAAGTTGTTAGTGTAAAGTCACAGAAGAAATATTTTCGCAAAAGCCGATTTTGTTCATTCACAATGTGTAATTAAAAAAAAAACTGCAGCGTTTTCTTAAATTTTTTTTCTCAAGAACAAAAAATAAATGAATACCATTCATGACGCCATTCTCTCTTTTGAGTTATTTATTATTTTTGCTAACTCATTTACTTTTTTAATACAACCAATGCTGGTCTCCCCCTTTTTGTACAAGCGGAATTTTAAAGTGTTTATAACTTTCGGGAGGGCTATCAGCAAATTTTAAATTTATAATGGGTTTGATCTAAGTTGAATTGGATATAACAATGATCAGAAAAATAGTGCATCCTAAGGGCCCTCTAATTGCATATCGCCGTCTCAGCTTCTTTCGAGATCAGAGTGACATCTAGAACTTCTTTTCGATTACTTATGATAAAGCTAGTGGGGTTTTTAATTGCTTAAACTGAGCACCGAATTTAAAATTAAATCAAGAAGTGACTTATCTTTTCCATTTGTGCCTGAGCTTCCGCAAGCTATGTGGTGGTCTTTCACGACCCCTTTCACGACTTTGCTCACCTGCACCTATGGAGTGGAGTTTGTTTTATCATCCGATATCAATTCCTCCTCTGTGTAGTATCTGAAGGTAAGGTTCAGACCTAAGGACGCAGTGGATGAAGCATAGCTATCCATAGGATCGTCCAAACACGTCCTCTCAGTTTCCCCTTGAGCTTCATTCCCTGTGTCGATTCGCCCTGCTCTACGTCAACAATGAGATTCTTCGCCGCATAGAGATCCTTAACCGTGACTGTTTCAAAGCCCAGCATTATTTTTCCTCCCCTACTTTCCTATGCTTAGGAGTGATTCTATGCTCAGCGTTGGCACTTTTTGATGCGTTTTCATATCATTGTTACAGAATTACGAGAAATCGGCCCTAGGTCTGGGTGGCAGATCCTTAAAGTCTAGCGCTTGCAGTCGCTGCACTGCTTACGGCTATATTATAAAGAGCTACCGACCTTTCGTCATCACACGCTACAATTTAAAATTTCTCTGAAACCAACCCGCGTTCCTACAGGATGGTGATGTTCAAGGGTTATCTAGGATGACTTGGAGTGTGACATCCACCAATGTAGCCTTAACCAATTTCTATTGGGTTTTAAGCGTCTAACCATACTCCTGATGGTCAGCAACCATTCCCAGGAGGCTAATTTCTTTTGCAGCCTCACAAACGAAGGTCCCTGAGTTTTCTCTTTCTTGGGCTTATTCACAGACAGAGATTAAATAGATCTGTCCAGTTTCTTGGCCAACTGGGGCCTATCCGCTGGAGGCAGAGTAAAAAGTGGAAGAACCGTTTTCGGACATTTTATTTCCGCTAGGATTTCACTGACATCCCAGATTCCAACTCTGGCTGTCTAATCGTTCATCAACGCGGATCTATTCAGGTTCCTCCTGGCATCCCTTTTGCACTTGTAGCTTGCCGTTTTAAGATTATGATCTGGTAAAAGCCGCGTAACACCTTGATACTGCCCCATCTCAAAATTACGATCAAGAACCATTTCTATATGACATACGCACAAATCATTGATTCTGGACGTTTGTTGCATACCCGTCCAACAAAGTACGGGATTGTTCTGTAGTATCCATTACCAGTCGACAACTTCGAGAGGGGCTCCATCTGAGGACTTTCGCCGACTTTTGGCATTTCCTCAGCTCAGTGATTTTAAGTGAAGATTTGAATTTACTCTTTTTCAAAAAAAAACCTTAAGCAGGACACACTTTCCAGAAGATGCCTTCTTGTGCTTAAGCTTGCCTTCGCCAATTAAGAATCAGTCGTAAAAGCGAAATTGTTATTAACTTGTGGACTCCTTTCAAAGTCAAAAATTTAGTAACAACAACAACAGCACTGCAACGTGTTCTAGGCAAGAAAAACAAAAAGAAAATTAATTTTCATTATTGCTTTAAATGCTAGCGATTGAAATGAATATAAAACTTTCAGCGCGGACATTTGTATAACCCCCAAAGTAATTTTTGAAATTTTGAGGAAAATTATTTTGAAATAAATGGGAAAATGCAAATATATTTTCAGAACTTTTATTTGCACCATAGTATACACATATAGCTAAATACAAAGTAAATAAAATACAAGCAAATTTATATATACAATAACAATATATTATTTGTATTGCTATAAATACAAAGTTTATGCACCACCCACTGACTTTAAAAGAAACGTACTAGGCTGGCTCTAAGAAATAAATATAATGTTTTTCTTCAAATAGATCTGTTTTCAATTCTACCAGAAGGTGCTAATATAACCTTCTTATTATAAAACTACATACATATATATTTTACATTAAACTTGATAATTTTGAGATTTTATTTCCAATACAAAATTGCTTAATCAAACAATCTTTCTTTAGATACGCTATCCGTCACTTTATAGTTTTGTTATAAATATCAAAATTATTATATAAGCATTTAAAAAAATGTGTTCAAATTTGGTTTACTTTTATTCATCATAAACAATTAATCTAAAAATAGCAAAAGAATTAAATTTTTTTTTTAGTTTTTTTTTATTGTGCAAAGTGTGATAAAAACAAAGAACGGGCAAGAACGAAACATGAATAATAACTTTAATGACAATTTAAGTGCTATTTTATTGATAGTAAAAAACAATTCGCGCTGTATACAAATGAATTATGTATAAATATTTTTGCTGCTTCTGTCTCTGTTTCGTCAATATATGTAAATATGTATGTATGTATCTGTGCACACCGCCCAACTCTGCCATCCCCACTCGTGTTTTTTTCATACATTCGGCTGCTGTGCCCATTTTGGTGACAACACTGATAGCGTTGTTTTTGTTGTCGGTGGTAATGTTGTCACAGCCATAAAAATAACACTTGAGTAAATAAATTCTGCGATTTTCGTTTGGCTAACGTTTAAAAAACAATTTCTGCTTTGACGGACCAGCCGTCTGTTATTTTTACCTTTTCTTATTTTTTGTTTTTTTTTAGTTCGGTTGGCTCAAAGTGGGTACAAGTAACAACAACGATGAAGTAACTCTTAATTTTTATGAAACTCGTAAATTCATGGCTACCTCATTTAGCAAAAGGTAGAAATGTTAGTGTGATTGTTGTACAGGTAATATCATAGGAATGGGTGATGAGCCTGAGGGTAGGCAGCATTAGTGAGCGGCGTAGGCAGTAACAGCGACATAAACTCACTTGGCATGATGCGTAATATTGCCGATTGGTTATTACCACAGTTCTTGGTTCCTATGATTACTTACACGTTTATTTCATTTTGAAGAGTTGAATGTACATATACTTGCTAAAGAGGCGTGAAAAATCCTTGTTCGGTCGAGGTAAGTATTCGCTTAGTGCACATTATTCAATGCAGGTTGCACAAGTGAAATGGTAGTTAAATGTGCCTTAAAAGTATTGCTCAGTGAAGTAAATTTTGAAAACTCCTTGGCCTTGGTGCTTGCTAGTTAGCTAATTGTTTAATCCATTAATACGGTACTGACTCATAATGTATAAAATGTCCTCGAAATAGCTATCCTTTGATACCTGCTAATTTTTCTACTTTCCGTTTTTTATGGCACATGTCACTTGACCTTCAAGTATTTGAGCAAGGATGAAGTATTGTATTTCCTTAAGGGTTTCAGTCAGTTGAGTTAAGATTTTCAGTTAATGAATTCTATTTGATTTGTTAACAGTTTAAAGTTTTGCTCTTCGTGAAAGTACCTCTTTCTTTTTTCGTTAAATAATTCTTTATTCTGCAGGGCTTATTCACGTCTTAAAGAAATATATTTATAGCGACGCCGACTTTAAGCTCCATTAATACACTAGCTAGCATTTATTAGCCTTCGGACAAAATTCACTCTAATTATTCACATGTGAAAGATAATAATATTATCGCTGGGAAACAAACAATCATAATTGAAGAATTATTCTATAAATATATGTATACAAATAACCAAAAAATTTTTTTAAACGCCCCAAAATATTGTCATGATTTCTTTACGCATTTTAAAGTTATCCATTCTATCAAATTAACTACATACACGTATTAATATTGTATCATTAAATAACCTGACTCAAGGGCGAACGGAGAATTATTTCAGTAGTGTGCTGACAGATGATTCAAATTTGTTAAAAAGTAAATAAACTCCATTGGAAACATAGCGAAATAAACAACTAATTTGAATATTACCAAGTACGAAAAACTATTAAGCTTGCCAAATTGATACTTTGTTTGTCGGTAAAACGATAGTCTGTTAATTTTAGAAAAAGAAAAAATACGTTCAAACCTACCGAATAACGATTAACGAATTATTAAAGCCAGTATGAATACCCAGATATATTAAATTATATTATTTCTTTTCTCCATGGTAACAAAGTGATTCCATAACAACGATTAAATTTTCGATTCCTACTAATGAAATTAACAAGGAGTATTGTTGCTGTGCAATATTTCTTCACGTAACATAAGCGTTCAACAAGGTTTGGCATAAAGGTCTATTACATAAAATTTCTGAAACTTTGCCTAACCAATTCTACAAGATATTTGAGTCATACCAACTGGCGGTTTACCGTAAAACAATCAGATTTTATCATTGAGTTGTTTTCAACTATAGCCGATATTCCTAAAGGTATCGTTCTTGGGCTTATATTATACATTATATTCACTGCAGACATTCCAGTAAACCATATTACGCTGTAATAAATGTCCTAGAAAATGATCGAAAACGATTGCCAACATACTGGAGTATAAAGTATAGAAACAAAAGTGATTGTTGAAGACTGAACTCTCTCGCCTCGAACACAATCACCTCGAAGGTTTTTTACTCGACAATATCGAGAGGAGAGCTGGTATGAGGAATGCCGTGTGTCGTAGTGAAGATACTGCCTATCTTGACAGGTTGCGAACGGCCGCTAGGCGACAGGGATAATGCTCGAAAATTCTATGAAAATGAGCGGAGACTTCCTGATGGCGTGGAGCAGAGCGAAGAATACTCACGTAGAAACCGGAAATTCGATTTGGTGAACGATGTTCAGAACATACTGGGTTCATGGAGGGAGCACTTTTCCAGCTGCAGTGGTTAAGAAATCACATAAGATGGTGATGGTATGCACGTTCTATCAAGCGACAATGACGAATAATAACAAAGAAAAACAAAGTGCGTTGTAGCTAAGCTTCTGGTTATGTAGACCCTGGAAACTTGGGCAACCCTTGGGCAAGAGACGGTAATTAAAGCGGCTAAAAGAGAAAAAGCTTTTTGGGGTCACTCAGACATATTCGATTTAAGGATTCGCTGAAGTCTAATTGCCGCGTGGAGCCTTGGCTCAGGGCCAAAGGAGGGGAGCTTCAGTGGAGTCACTCCGACATTATCGATTTAAGGGTTCGCTGAAATCTAATTGCAGTGTCTGTTCTGCAGATGTACCGCTGCGAGCGGGCGTCAGTCTTGAAAAGCAAGCATACTCGCCTAGTGTGGTTATACGCTGGGTTTAGGACCACTGCATTCTTATTAAGGACTATGATTTAAAGGCATGTACCTGGAATGTCCGATCTCTTAACGGGGAAGGTGTCGCTACCATGCTGGTGGATAAATAAATCTTGTATAAATAAAGGCTGACGTCACCACCGTCCAAGAAATGCTATAGATGGGACAAGGATGGAGACGAGAATGGTAGGTACATGTGACATTTACCACAGCATAGGGCCGCAAAAGGAGCGCAAATTCGGTGTCGGATTAGTGGTTGGAGAGGGACTCCAAAATCTGATGTATCGGCGCCAGAAGTTTTTAGAAAAAACCTTAACTTTGAAATTTTTCGACGTAGTACCCACTGGTGGTAGCAGAGTTGCGAAAATATAACTTATCTCTCCCACACATGAACCTCACCTGCAATTAGATCCTCATGCTTTACACTCTGTTCGTTATTAGCAATGCTCTGACGACGAAGTAAAAGCTATGTAACCTTATCATCAAGGGGAAATTCCTCCTTTTAGCCTAGAGGCAATACCGGCAGCAAAGTTACGATTAATTATAGTAAATTGATAACGACCTTAAGCATGAAAAAAGGATCACTAATAAGAACTTGGAATACGTTAACTATTACAACAACTACTGACAAAGAATTAATATTTTCTGGAAACAAACCCAATCACAGAAGAGAGAAGTATCGCTAAGGAGTTATTCAATGACGCCGGCGGCGATCCAATGTATTTTAAATAATAAGGGGGGACATCTGAGTAACTCAAAAAAAATAAGCGGATTTTCTGGAATTTTTTTTGACCAAACGAAAGAGCCAATCGAAATTTTGTAAATTAGGTTTTATAATATGCGATCCGATGTACAAAATATGATTTTTGAAAGAAATCGAAAACAAAATGGCGGCTGTGCAGCATTTCTTCGTAGGCCCTATTTTTAGGAAGGGGGTCCATGGCCGGAAAGCTAACGTCCTTAATTTTTGATCTGGAACAAAAAATAAAGTTTTGTTAGTTTCTATACATCAACAGCTATCGACACACGTAGGATTTTTTCGATATATTGATTTTTCGCAAAATGGTGCGTGATCGAAAAAAAAGTCAAATTTTCACGAGGAAAAAAAGTCCAAAAATTGTTTATAAAAAAAAAAGTAAGCAATATAAAAAAAAATTATACGTGTGTCGATAGAGGAAGGAATTTTGAATATACTGTCAAAATTTCAGATCGATCGGTTAAGATTTGCTCGAGTTATGTTTCCGGCCGTCTAAAAAAAAGTGGTTTCGAGAAAAATGCGTTTAAAGTTATAAGTCGCGGTCGGAATATGCCTATGAGGCATTGCCGCAGAATGGAAAATTTGGACATTTAGACACTTTTGCCGGATTCTATCTTGTGGTATATTATTTTTAAGATCCTAAAGCATCTTTTAAACGAAAAAAAAATTTTTTGATTTTTTCAAAATTTTACTCAGATGTCCCCCCTTAAATAAAAGCTTCTCATAACAACTTATCGGCTCATAATAATCTATAATAACTTCTTAATTTGTTGAACAACATCATTGGAGGAGGAGCTTTTCCTCTAGTCTAAAATACATCAAATATTTTACAAAAAATTTTAAGTAGTAATTAAACCCTGTTCAGATCCTTCAAAATGAGTTTTACCACTTATATTGAGCTTCGCATATAATCACAAACAACACTACTAGCAACTGCACTAACTGTTTGTGGCTTTTATATTTCCATGGTGCGAGTGCAAAAAATATTTGGTTTACTAAAAACTTAAAGAAATTTTCCTCTCTTACTACTGTAAATGAATACGCTCCGTTGTAAGCCCGCAATCGAATTATTATGTAGAGTTTTTATATTTATTTTACCATTCATTGAATCGTCAAGCGTAGCATTTACTTTATTCTTTTATTGCTTTATGCCAAGATTCTCGTATATAAAAAGGTAAATACTTATACCCATGAAAATGCCAACCATCATACCGTAATATGGGAGCTACCACTTGAAGAAGTGTAGCAATGTGAATGACATCGTACCAAAAAGTTGAATGCCAACAAATCGCATTCATTGCATTGCTTCGAATCAGTGTTTAGGGCCTGCGACAAGCTCTCACATTCAGCCAAAGTGGACACGTTCCTTTTGGTCATACGTGAGAGCTTGTTACAAACACACATGAATTTATCCGGTCGATGATTCAATGGCGTGAAACGAGTTTTTATAACAAGAAAATGAAATAAAAATGTGAACTCAATACATAAGCAAAATACATTCGTTTGGCAAATGCAAACATGAACGTATACTTGGTTGATATATTTTAACAGTGGGTGATTGTGTCTTTTGTAGCTGAAAATATTTCAGTTTGGTTGTATTTCCAAACTGTATCCAAATCGTGCATACAAAGAACATACACCGTGGGTCCCAAAAATAACCGAACTTTATATTTAAATCATACAACATACAGCGCCATCTATTGAAAATTCGCAACATTAAAAAGATACATTCATCCTCTTTCAAACGCACCTGACTTCATGTAAGTCGGATGACAGATGTAAGAGTGACAGCCATTTCAATAAAAGCAAAAGTGTGCTAATGGTTCAAAAATAAAATGGAACAAAGAGCAAATATAAAATTTTGTGTCAAGCTTGAAAAAAAATTTGCTGAGACATACGAATTAATTTTGATGATTGTATGAGTCGTATGCAAGTTTATACGTGGTTTACACGATTTAAAAATGGTCGTGAGGATTTAAATGACGACCCTAGAGCAGGACGTCCAGAAACTAGTAATCGTGCTGAGCTGGTGGAGAAAGTCCGTGAAATCATTGGTATCGATGCAAATTTTACTACGAGAATGTTGGCTGAAGAATTGAATACGAGTAAAAGCACTATTTGGAGAATTTTAACTGAAGATTTGGGGAAAAGAAAGGTCTGTGTGCGATTTGTTCCACATGAATTAAATGACTACCAAAAAATTGCTCGCGTGGAGCATTGTAAAGACATTATTGAAACTGCTGAAAACGATCCAGACTTCCTTGATTCGATCGTAACTGGTGATGAGACATGGTGCTTTAAATATGACCCTGAAACTAAGCGTCAATCTGCTGAATGGAAGTCCAAAGGCGAGCCAAAACCACAAAAATTGCGTTTTCAGAAGTCTCGAATCAAGACCAAAAAAGTGAACGAATTTTTAATGAAAAAAGGGATTTCTCTCATCGACCATCCTCCGTATTCGCCTGATCTATCACCATGTGATTATTCTTTATTTCCAAAACTGAAAACCAAGATGAAGGGAGCATTTTATGATGATATCCCAGCCATTCAAGCAGCCGTAACCGAGGTACTGAAGAACATTTCTATGAATGACAAAAAAAATCTATGCATGCGCTGGTTGATCGTTCCAAACGTTGTGTTGAGTCAAATGGAACCTATTTTGAATAAATAATAACTTTCAAAGATAATATAATGTGTATTTTATTTTATATCCAAAATGTTCGGTTATTTTTGGGACACACCGTGTAAAGTAGAGAGCGGAACACATACATTTTTAAAAATTTACTTTTATTCTCCTAGTTTTATAGTGAAGGTTTAAAAGATATTGACAACACTAAGAAAATTTGTTCCAGTTGTATAAAATTTGCTTTGCAGCGCTCCTCTTAAAGCTTTTCTCAATAACTTACATATTTTCAAAAAGCCTTGGATTTGAAGAATATCAAACCACTATGAAAAGACGTGTTGTAAATGATACCGACGTTATCGTATATTTCATAAAGGATGGAGTATTATTTGGTAAATAGTCATCTAATTCACATAGTAAAATCTCAAAAACAAGCCTGCAATGTTATCAAAAAATGCCCAAAAGCAAACTTTTTAAAGGAAGTGACGTTGTTGAAAATGTTATAAATAATTTGGATTTTTAGAGAGAGATTCATATCATGTTATCTTGACGAATGTGTTGAGTTCATTGGCTCCTAACAAAAGATGGATTTTCAAGAAGAGCTTGGGAGGGAATTCACGTTCCCTATTGAGGAGTGAACGTAATTAGAGAATAGTTTTGTATAGTTTTACCGTGGCTCTGCCCTGGATTCCAACCCAAAACCTTTCATACACTGTTAACACTCATGAGTGCAGCTACAGTGGCCTTACTTACACATGCAAAAAGTGAAGATATAAATTTGGTGCTCAATCCATTATTTAAATTTGAGAACATGCGCGTTTTTAAAAAAAGCAAATTGCGCCCACTGTGCACACTACCATGCATATTATACATACATACGCTCACGTATGCCTTAGTTTTTTAGTCTCTCATTTTTACTTGTCGTATATATACTTGAGTTGTGAAGAAGACATTCACAGGGATAGAATTCACGTTGTAGAATGCCCCCATATTGAACAAAAATCCAACGTAAAATGATGAGGATTGAATGTAATATACACGTACATAGAAATATGTTCGAGTGTACATATGAGCATATACATATAAATGTTTGACAGAAATTAAAATGGTTCACCTCAAGTGAAATGTATACAAAATGACATATTGGGAAAATATTTGTTACTGCTCAGCTAGTGTTTATGAGCCAAGTATTATTGCAAGAACACATTTCGGCGACTACTGAAATAATCGCCTGCTGGAGAGTGGCATCGTGGGTAGACAAAAACAATTTTGTGGAACGTAATGCATAGTGCGAGCTTCCTGGTTCCAATAACGAATAACGAGAGGAGCATCAGACTAAGACTTGGCAGAGAAACTTTTGTTGATCTTTATCGTCAACTTCTATTTTGATTTTGTCACGTTCACACTGTGAGCCTCTGCTTGAGCGATTGTCTGTCCTTCTATTTCAGATTATTTTCGAAATATATTGTACACTCGTCTCATTTTTTTGCAATTATTTTTAATACAAGTTGTTATTATAAATACCTATGTATTCATTAATGCATATATAAATATGTATTAATCTTATATATAAAAATCTTATGTCCGCATGGAAAAATCCAGTAATTTCCAAAAATCTCCTAAAGTTACCGACCGAATGACTTGAAATTTCATCAGATTATTTCTATGATACCTGGAAAAGTTTACAAGAAAAAAATTTCCGAGAGTGGACCGGGGACTGACATATTCGAAAAAATACTCTTATGTCGCCGCGGAACGGGTGCTCTCCAAAAGTTATCAACCGAATGCCTTGAAATTTCGTCAGATTAGTTCTATGATAAAAAAAGCTCTTATGTCCGCTTGTAACGGATGCTCTCCAAAGTTAACGGTAGATTGACTTGAAATTACGTCAGACTGCTTCTATAATACCTGGGAAGGGTTTTACGAAAACAATTTTTCGGGAAGTGGACCTATTCAAAAAAATATTATTTATAGTTCGATTTATTTAAAATTCGGTACATATGGTAGGTGGCTTTTTGCTTACGTTAACAGAAAGACTACACTTCTCTCCGGAAAGTGGACCAGGGACTGACCCATTCTAAAAAAGTTTATTCGAAAAAATCTTATTTATGGTTCGGTTTATTTGAAATTCGGTACATAGGTGTCTTTTTGGCTAGCTTAACAGGAAGATTACACTTCTCTCTGGGAAGTGGATCAGCAACCGACCTATTAAAAAAGTCGAACTACTCTGCTCTCCGTTGAGTGAACCGGCGACTTGACTATTCAAATAATCGGACTATTCCTCTCTCCAAGAAGTGGCCCAATGGCAATGGTTAAACCAAAAATGTTGTATTCTCACAAGTTTTGAGTGAATAAAGTTATGATAAAAAGATATCCCATGATTAATTTTTCATACCTTCAACGAGTATGTGCGACAACGAAGCGTTGCAGAGTACAGCTAATATTATATCCTATTTCCACCAGACGTTAACTGCATTTTAGCTTGAATGCATTTAAACATCACATTTAAATGCGAAATTCCCATGTGTTTGTTGTTGTATAAAAGTGTGTTAACTCACTTTTCAAAGTGAGTTAACTCACTTTCGGTAATTTAACAGAAAATGTTATGTTTACAGTCGATGCTGTCACTACTAATGTAAACATTTCGGACGTTTCGTGCCAGAGTCGTGTATTTTCGGATTTAATGAGGGGCCAGACTTTTATTTTGCATGCTGAAATTTTTTCTGCAAAAGTTACTTTTTTGCATTAATATTGACATAAAAACATATATTAAGTAATTGGCGAAGATAATGCTTCTCCTCTTCAAAAAGTAAAATTAAAAAAATAAAAAATAAAACAAAAAGCAATTGTGGAATTTCAAACGATCCCCTCAACATAAAAATATACCCGACTCTGGCAACTATCAGCTGATTGCGCAAAACAAATAATTATGTATACATAATTGGTACAAAACAAATATTTATGTATCTATAATGTGCGCTTTGTAACCGGTTAAGCGAATTTTCGGCCGAGCTACTCCTCGAATTGTGGTTTTCTAGAAAAACAAAATAAATATTTATTTAAAAAAATAAACTATGGTAAACTGAAAATGGAAACAAAACGACGCAAGTGGAACCTTACGGAGGAGCAAAGTTTCCTGGATTGCTGGGAAGGAAGAGCTCTGGAATTGAAAGGTTGCCGAAAAAACTTTCATGTATACAAAGAAATGGCATTGTTGGCAAAGTTGTAAGCATGCAAAAAAGCATTTTCCTTTCAGCAGCGTCTGTCCGTGCAGCAATAATCTGCACTTGCAAATCATAATATTGTATAAATAGCAAAATAAAATAAATGCGGTCTCTTAAATTCACGATTTTAATACTTGTGACAAATTTTGCAACTGCAAATGTAAACAAAAATCAGCTGTTTGAGTTAACGCACTTTCGGTGGAAACGATTGACATTTCATTCACTTAACAGAGGCCTTAAATGCAGTTAAGTGCTTGGTGGAAATAAGCTATAATATATTTAAATATACGCAATCATTCCGAGATTATACATATTAATTGGAAAACGAGTGGCCAATTTTACAGCGACGAAGTAGAACAGAAAGCGTGTTTCTCGAGCACGCAACATTCGGGCCACTGTCCACTCGTCGTCCTCCTCTTCCCTGCAAACTATGTGTTTCGGCAAAAGGAATTGCCTTTTGTATACTCTATCATGATGGAAATTGCCGTTGTTAATAGCAATTTCTATGAAAACGACGGAACACAGGGAAATATAATTGGTCGAGACTTTATCGAATACGTTTCCATCCTCAAATACCTAGGTCTTATTGTAGCATTTGAAACATGCAAATTAGATGACCAGAAGTGTAAGGTAATAAAATCCCAAGCATATAAAAATTATTTGCAACAAAATGCTCTATAATGGTATTTAGTACTCAAAAAACTCTTTGACGCTGTTGGGTATTTGGAGGGTGTATTCATATTGTTCTTTCGGTGCATACGGGCGCAACTTGCCCGCGGACGTGCGGACGCTAAATCAGAAAACCTTTTATGACAAGGAGTATGAAACGCTGCGAACAACGGGCGAGAGAAATAGACTGACACATTTCGGCAACTAGATTGGCACGACTCTCCTGACAGCCGTTTCTACGCACCGTAGTTGACCCGAATTTTACCCCACCAAAGGGCTGTTACTCATTCAGCGATCTAACCCAGTTTAAGTCAGCAGATAATTTTAGTCTAAGCTCATCAACGGAGCAGCACATCGCAGCTGGGCTGCTCCAAATCCTTCCCATAAGAGTTGGTAGTCCGACGGATTATTACTGCTGCATTTGCTCAAAAAAGACTCCACCATTTCTCCATTTCGAACAGATGCAAAAAGTGGAATCGCTGGAGTCATCTTAATGTCTACTCAGGGCGTAATACATACATATAGGGAGAGGTTCATGCGTTAAGTGCTGTTGTCTGGGACCCGGGGATGAACGAGAAGCAGTTGAAGAAGTTACGAGCCTGTCATAACAACTTCTGATGACGCCAGAGCATCACTTGCGCAATGAAGCATCTATGCTACGAGTTCAGGAAATCTAGATATTGCAGCAGACTCCTACTCGAACCCGACATACCTATCGTATGCCCTACATGCAACGAGTCTCCGCACGACACTAACCACCTCTTTTCATGCTCCCTAAAACCCACTCATTTAACCCCCCTCTCCCTCTGATCCGAACCCGTCGAAACAGCTCGTTTCTTGGACCTCCCATTAGATGAGCTCGATGACTTAAACCAGCTAGCCTGTTCCTAAGCCTCTAACCTAATTACAATGGGAAAGAGATACTTTTTGAGTTTTTCTGCTACTTCAACATCTTATTCACCGTTCTAGATTTCATGCAATTCTCGTTCCGTTCCTCAACTTCTCCCAAAGGAACATTTATATTCGGAAACCAATTTGTGATATCAACGCCACCCGCTGTACGTTTGGCTCCGTTGTCACTGCATCGATTAACAAAATAAGCAAAGTTAAATAGATTATATACAATAAACAAATTTAGAAATTAACAAAATAGTTATCATAAAAGAGAAATTACTCTGAGTTATAATAAACATCTTGAAGGTTTTTTCCTTAATATTCAAAGAATTGAAAAAAAGCTCTTAATTATAGTGTAAGGTTAAGTCCTATCACTCTAGTCACTTAGTGGAGTTCTTTTGTAATAAAATTTTAGATGGAGAGTTCGGATGGTTAAATAACTTTAGCCAGTGATTTAATCTTTCCGATATTAATTTGTTAAGTGATTTAAAATCTACTCCGAATTGTTTGAAGATTAGTTATAAATACATTAGAAAGACACCACAAATAGTAGATACTATCAGAGTTCGCTGACGGGGATTGTAGTGCCTTTGAAACGTATTTTCCTTTTTGCGCCAGGACTCTGTCTTCTTTTCTTGGTTACTAAACTTTTTAACACATTTATTGTATATCCATTGCTTATTTTTTTCTAATTAAAAGTTTTAGAAATAGTTACTCATTTTCAATATACTTTCAAAATCCTCATAAATATTTTTAATATTTTTGTCGCTGTGGTATAGTTTTAATTATTTGACAAACGAAAATTTTTAAAAATTATTAGTATATTTTCGTTCTGGTAACACCTAGCATAACCATTTGCAGGACATGCGCAAAAACAGGAATCACCACCACCGTATACTGCTTTACCGACAATTAACTGACTTAACCAGTGTTGTATAATTCCGTCCATAGATGTCACCCTGACGCAATCGGCTAGGAGTCTGTTATGGCTGTTAGATTCTGCCTTCAGTTCACACACACAATGTGTATACGCGTACATATCTATATATGTACATGTACAAAGATTGGTAAGGGAATAAATTGGCAAATTCTAATGTTTTTTCATTCTTATTGGAAATATGAATATTCGAAAATGATATGTATCACAAATAAAACCGTACGCTTTCAAAATGTATTTTTTTGCCTCCCATTAAGGGTAAAGGTTATAGGCAAACAAATATATCAATTATAATTATATGACATTCAGGTAAAATTATTTAACACTTACTTACTTACTTTAGCGTAACGGTGGCGTAGACACCGCTTACGCGAGCTTAGCCGAGTTAACAGCATTGCGCCATTCGTTTCTTCTTTTTGCTGTGTGGCGCCAATTGAAAATACTAAGTACAGCCAGGTCCTTCTCTACCTGGTCCTTCCAACGGAGTGGAGGTCTTCCTCTTCCTCTGCATCGAAAATTTTTAAAGCTGGAGTATTAGTATCCATCCGGACCACATAGCTTAGCCAGCGTAGTCGTTGCTTTTTGATTCGCTGAACTATGCCAATGTCATCGTATAACTCGTACAGCTCATCGTTCCATCGTCTGCGATATTCGCCGTTGCCAATTCGAAGAAGACCATAAATCTTACGCAAAACTTTTCTCTCGAAACCACCTAACGCCGACTCATCAATGTTGTCATCGTCCATGGTTCCGCACCATATAGCAGGACGGGAACGATGAGGGAGTTGTAGAGTTTGGTTTTCGTTCGCCGAGAGAGGACTTTACTTTTCAATTGCCTACTTAGTCCAAAGTAGCACCCGTTGGTAAGAGTGATTCTGCGCTGAATTTCAAGGCTGATATTATTATTGGTGTTGATCCAAATACCTAGATAGACGAAATTATCTACGACCTCGAAGTTATGACTGTCAACAGTGCGATGACTGTGCATTCGCGACTTGGCTCCCATTTCACTGTTGACAGTCATAACTTCGAGGTCGTAGATAATTTCGTGTGTGATGTTAGGAGATATTTCCTTTTGCTCTCGTTCACCACCATATTCTTCGCTTCCTTATCCAGTCTGGAGAAAGCAGAACTCACGGCGCGGTTGTTGAGGCCAATAATGTCGATATCATCGGCGTACGCCAGCAGCTGTACACTCATATAAAAGATTGTACCTTCTCTATTCAGCTCTGCTGCTCGTATTATTTTCACCAGCATTAAATTAAAAAAGTCACATGAACGGTTTGGAGAGGTCCTTCCCGATCCTGACGGAGCTTTTAGTGTTCCGTAACGTCAGTTAACATAGCCGTATAAGTTTTGTGGCGTAAAGGCACCTCCTATTCGTGCTGTCGAAGGCGGCTTTAAAATCGACGAAAAGATGGTGGCTGTCGATCCTCTTTTCACGTGTTTTTTCCAGGATTTGGCGCATGGTGAATATCTGGTCAATGGTTGACTTTCCAGGTCTAAAGCCATACTGATGAGGTCCAATCAGGTTGTTGACGGTGGGCTTTAGTCTTTCAAACAACACCCTCGACAGGACCCTATAGGCGATATTAAGGAGGCTTATCCCACTATAATTGGCGCAGACTGTGGGGCCCCCTTTTTTATGGATTGGGCAGAGCACACTTAAATTCCAATCGTCGGGCATGCTTTCGTCAGACCATATTCTGCAAAGTAGCTGATGCATGCACCTAGTCAGCTCTTCACCGCCATGTTTGAATAGTTCTGCCGGTAGGCCGTCAGCTCCAGCCGCTTTGTTGTGTTTTAAGCGAGCGATTGCTATTCTAACTTCTTCATGGTCAGGTAGTGGTAGTGGTTCACTATCTCCGGTTACTCCGTTTTCACTACTATTCAACAGGCTGGAGAAGTGTTCCCTCCATAAATTTAATATGCTCTGGGCATCGGTGGCTAGATCATTTCTTTGTGTCCTACAGGAGTCTTAACACCTTAATTTCCCATTTTTGACATTCTGGTTTTCAAAAATATGTTTGGCAGGGCGTTGATCCATAAGTTAATTAGTTATTCAGGCTAAGCCTTTTATTTGAACACAGAGACGAACGTAGGGTAATTGTATGTTTACGACACTGACTTTCCCTTCATCCATAAAAACAAAATTTTATTCGTAATAAGTAGGGGCAAATAAGAAAAGAAAAACAAGCAATAAGAATTCAATGAGTTCGAAAAAAGCGAAAATTACCTTTGAAGAAATTCACTATTTAGAAATTCTATTCCATACTCTTTTTAACCGATTACAAAGGTTTCGGTATCTGCAAAACTCACTTGATGGTAAAAATTTAACAGACCAAAACACCGTTGGCCAAATTCTTCGCCGATAAACTAATGGCCAATATTAAAAAGAAATTAAATTAAACTAATTGGCAATAAAACAATTGATTTGCTTGTATGGCTTTAATTTAATGCTCAGTATTCATACAATCACTTTCGCTCGCCACTGTAGATAATGAATCAAGATTTTTTCCTACCTTAATTTAGTTTTATTTTTTTCTTAATATAATGGCACCTAACATATTTAATATGAATTGCGTATTTTGTTATTAAATTATAGCAATTAAAAATTACCGTTATATGAGAAGTGGACGTGAAGGATACGATTTACGATTTAGACAGAATAGACTTGATATAACAAAAGAAGGAATAAATTCTTAGTTCCTTTTACATTAAGGAATATCACATACTTATGGATAGAGTACAACTTATTCATCGACGATGGAGGAATCAATATCCGAGCCACACGGGTTTCTGTATACTGTGTAGTGCACTGAATGATGTGTTCCAATTAAATTTCACTGCGCAGCACCAATGCAAAAACTATAGTTTTAGAGGCGCTGTATGGATGAGAACAAAGAAAATGTGTCAAATATAATTTGACAAATATTACATGTGAAATAAACAAACGTTTTGATATATCGTTATCGAATGAATTTTGTGAGGGAAAACATGTTTTATACGACAAAGCATCCTTGTTATTGTCTTTTATTTCAACCGTAAGTTTAATAGTTTTATATAATTTAATAACATCTCGAAAGTAGTAAGAATGTCTTAATTTTTTTATGTTTCTTCACATCCATTTTTATTTTACAAATATTAAGTTGAAAAGTCACTGCACGAAACTGTCAAACAGAACTTACTGCGCATGTGCTTACAAACGTAAAATGTCTGCAGTAAACATGCAGTACTGCGTGCAGTGTTGGACAATTTGTTAGAATGAGTTTTAATATCATATTCATTCATAATTAACAGAAATAAAGTGCCGCAGCCTATGTTTAAAGTGTTCTTATCGCCAAGCTTAGCTCAACTTAAGAAAAACGAAACGCATCCAATTTACGGTTTAAAATACCTTTTACACCGAAGAATCACGGTGGAAGAAGCGCTTAAGCGTAATGGTCCCGTGCAATGCACAAACTGTCAGGAATTTGGTCACACAAAATCCTATTGTACTTTACGTACCGTTTGCGTAGCATGTGGTGATCTTCACCATTCTACCAAATGCCCCTTGAATAAAACGGATGCAACACAAAAAAAGTGTAGCAACTGCGGTGGCAATCACACCGCTAATTATAGAGGATGTCCGGTTTACAAAGATTTAAAATCTAAACTTTCTCAGGGTATAGAAGCCAAACGGAACCAACTCCCATGTAGTACTTCCATTCCGAGCCTTTCCAACATACCCAGCTCAAATATTGGTCAAATGTCCTATGCCAAAGTAGTAAAAGCCAATGTACAGGCCCCACCAGTCACCCCATCCAGTACTGGAGTTGAGACCATGATTCTTAATCTAACCCAGTGCATGACACAATTTATGTCAACCATGCAAAGTATGGTTCAAGACCTAATAAAGGCGCAAAACCAAATGCTCCAAACCCTGTTGACCAAAAAATGAGTGAACTCAGGATTTGCTTATGGAATGCTAATGGTGTAAACCAGCATAAATTAGCACTCAAATTATTTTTACAGACCCACGAAATTGATGTTATGCTTATATCTGAAACACATCTCACCCAGAAGTATAATTTTTACATCCCTGGGTTTAAGCTGTACAACACTAATCACCCAGATGGCAAAGCACATGGTGGCACAGCTATACTCATAAGGAACCGTTTAAAGCATAACTTTCTTAATTCTTTTTCAACAAATTGGTTGCAGTCAACCTCGATCACACTTAAAAATAGAGGGGTTGACCTTACTTTAGCTGCAATTTACTGTCCGCCACGTTTCGTAATAACAGAAAAACAATTTAGCGACTTTTTTATGACTCTAGGAGATAGGTTCCTAGCTGGAGGTGATTACAATGCGAAGCATACTCATTGGGGATCGAGGCTAATTAACCCGAAAGGTCGTCAGTTATATAACACGATCATAAGTACAAAAAATAGTTACGATTTTATCTCCCCAAGACAACCAACTTACTGGCCTACGGACTCAAAGAAATTACCTGATCTGATTGACTTTGCAGTCACTAAAAACGTAGATAGGAGTTTAGTATTTGCTGAAACCTGTGCTGACTTATCTTCTGATCATTCCTCAATAATCATTAAGTTGAACGAACAACCAATTGAAAGTGATCATGCTTTTCGACTTACTACATCAAGAACTAACTGGCTTAAATATAAAAAATACATTAGCAGTCATATACAGACCAATCCGCAAGTAGAGGGAGGAACTGACGTTGAAAATGAGTTACTTGTATTTAACAGTATACTAGCAACAGCAGCAACTATAGCCACACCAGAGCAGAATAAAAAAGCAAAGGCATTGATAACTAATAGTGGAATAGAATTACTGGTCCGAAATAAGCGACGTTTGCGACGCGAATGGCAAGCCTGCCGATCTCCCGATGCAAAAATTCGTCTTAAGGTGGCAGAAAACAAACTAAAAAAGGCATTAGTATACGAAGAAGAAAGAAATATCAAACATCTTATCACGTCTTTGTCTCCCAACGTTTCTAATAAAAAATCTCTATGGAAAGCTAGCAAAAACCTTAAGCCGCCAGTAAGCACTGAAGTACCGTTGAGAATGCGTAATGGTTCATGGACAAGAACGGATGAAGAGAAGGCGTCTTGTTTCGCAGAGCACCTCAGCACAGTATTTCAACCAAATACTGCTACATATAGTGCACCTTTGTCACCGATCCATACTGCTCCTAGGTACACTGTTACTTGCGGAGCATCTGTGTCTGAACTAAAAACCACTATTGCCGCCTTAAATCCAAAAAAATCTCCAGGAGACGATCATATCTCACCAAAAATGCTAAAAGAATTGCCAAGCATTGCTCTCGTTTTTCTTGCAAAGCTTTTCAGTGCCATTTTGATGCTAGGATATTATCCACAACTCTGGAAAAAGTCGCAGATAATTATGGTAGTTAAACCAGGTAAAGACGCAACCCTGCCGTCATCATATAGACCAATCAGCCTGTTGCCTTGCCTATCAAAACTTTTCGAAAAAGTGCTGCTATCAAAAATTACTCCTTTTCTCCATCAAAATGATATTATTCCTACACATCAATTTGGTTTTCGGGAAAAACACGGCACAATTGAACAAGTAAATCGTATAACAAATGAAATAAGGAAAGCTTTCGAAATGCGAGAGTATTGCTCGGCTGTTTTTCTTGATGTGGCGCAAGCATTTGACAAAGTGTGGTATGATGGCCTCATTCATAAAATTAAAAAATCATTACCAAATACGTTCCACAATATCCTTGAATCCTACTTTTCCAACAGGCGATTCACAGTAAAAGTAAATGATTACATAACAGAAGAGTGTCCGATTACGGCAGGTGTTCCGCAGGGTAGTGTTCTTGGACCAATATTGTACATACTGTTTACCGCAGATATACCTACAAGTGACGAAGTAATTACATCAACATTTGCAGATGATACTGCTATACTAAGTCGACATAAATGTCCCATTACAGCCACAAAAGTGTTACAGCAGCATCTTAAACAAATTGAAGAATGGCTAGCGAAATGGCGTATAAAAGTTAATGAAAACAAGTGCAAACACATAACTTTTACATTAAGGCCAAAAACGTGTCCTACTGTTAAGCTCAACAATGTATCAATACCGCAATCTGACGAAATTACATACCTCGGAATCCACTTGGACAGGCGCTTAACCTGGAGACGACACATTGCAGCTAAAAAGCTGCAGCTTAAACTCAAATTTGCTAGTTTACATTGGCTTTTAAACAAGAAATCTGGACTAAGCCTTAGTAACAAAGTCCTCTTATATAATGCAATAATAAAACCGATATGGATGTATGGGATCCAGTTGTGGGGCACAGCTTGCGCGACGAATATAGATATAATTCAAAGATTCCAATCGAAAACGTTAAGAGTAATAACGGACGCACCATGGTACATGCGTAATGAAAATATTCATAGAGATCTAAATATACCTACCATCAAGGAAGAAATTGAAATCGCAGCAAAAAAATACTTAATAAAACTGCGTAACCATCCGAACCCTTTGGCTAACACCTTGGCCCATGCAACAAGTCAAACCCGCCTGCGGAGAAGAGACAAAGCAGCCTTCTAAAGAGCAACGTCAAGCCAGCAGCCCATTCGTACTAATGGGCTTTATGTTTTAATTTAGTTTAAGATTTTATTACTTATTGTTAGGCTTCCGAAGTCGAAGTAGATTCAATAAATAAATATTAATGTTTAAAAAAAAAAAAAAAAAAAAAAAAAAAATATCATATTCTATGAAATGCCTCCAAATTTCTATTAAATGTCGTACCGAATATGTGAATCTAAGGATTCAATAAAAATTATTAAATTAGTCACAGTCTATCGTCAGATACAAAGCAATGCTGATATGAAGAAATTATTAATGATTTGATCTGTCTTAACTGCATCGCCGGGAAGTACCTATTTCTAAGGCCGAAAATAATAAATAGTAAATAATATAAATATCGATCATCACCAGAATCTTCATTTGTTTAAAATTAATTGAGGCGCAAATTTCCTAAATGATTTGTAGTTTGCCATAATTACAGACCATCAGTGGCCATAGCATCGACTATGTAGGTATGTACATATGTCTATCCTTTTCAAATAAACTAACGAAAATTATACAAATTAACTTTGTAAAATTATGGTTGGTGTGCATTTATGCAAGCAAACGCAGCCACATTTATTACGAATATCACTCCCCTGTTTGAAGCGGTTTTCACGACCTACGCAAAGCTGTTGGCTGTAAATTCGCACACGTACATACATATGCACAAATGTATATATGGAAGTGTGTGTATTTATAAGTAAAAGAAAAGTTGAATATATGTATATAGATTGTGCATAAATACATACCTTTGGATCTTCACTGAGCAGCGGTTATTATTCACTCGCTCGCTTACTGTAAGAGTCCATTAAAAGATCATAAAAACTTTACGATACCCAATATGAAATTCTTCTTAATACAAAATTTTATTATATCGGAATTTCTTTCTTTTGACTCTATGCGTTAAACATCTACGGCCTACTACAGAAAATGTCAGACCGCCAACCAAACAGCCTGATGTTTGCTGGGCTGTTCCCATCCCGACGTCAATTCGCTCGAACTTGCTCTTCGATTTAGGTTACCACAAATAACAAAACGTCACACACTAAGATGTGCATATTTATTTTTATTTTTCATCCTAATCTTATACCTACATATGTATATACACGTACAAGCATTCATACAAACGTTTTCATTGAAGTCCACCTTCTTAACATACAGATATGGTATTGCATTAGTGCTGAGCCTACATAACTCCACAACAATGAAGCGCATATACCCGTACAAGTATGTAGCAACTATAAAACAAATTTACATTGTTTCAAAATGTTAAAATTTTCAAATTTGGATGTTGAATCGTCAGTTTTAAACAATGTTTGTTGAAATTAAGCTCAGAATTCGAGTATCATGGATGTATGTACAAATAAACAATCGTTCAAACTTAATTTTGAACAAGTAAATAAAGATTATGTTTGGTTGAAACCGAACTTAAAAAACCTATTAGCGCTTTGTAACCGCTGAAACGATTTTTGGCCGAGCTCCTCCTCCAATTTGTGGTACAGGTCTTGATGTTTTATGAACAAATGGAGTAATCTACAATTTGTTATAAGCCACTTCCGCATGGCCAAGAGATTTTTGTTAGCAGCTTTTTTATTTTACATCAGAAATACACTCGGAGGGCTTACCAAGAACGACTGCAATTAGAAAAATTAATTTTCTATAATACTGGATGTTGATCAATCCAGGATTCGAAACCTGGCTTTCAATCGGTTAACCACTCGGCTATCGAGGTAGCAAATAAATATCTATATTGTAGCAATTTATTATGTGCATAGTTGAGATACCAAATTAATTGTCGACTAACAGGGGAGAGCTAAAAAATCTAATTGATCCACTGTTTTGAGGATCAAAAGATTTCCTTTTCATATTAGGTTAAGTAAACAGTTCGTTCGGTTTTTATCTAAGAGATGGCGTTATTCTCCATAGTGTTTCATTACGTGTCGCATCATGTCATACTATACGGGGCTGAAAACGTGTTTATTCGCGCTAAAAGTTTGTCTTTGACAGTTTTTCGATTGATTGGCTCAGTACATTGTGTGCGCTCGTCAAAGATGGACACCAGCAAAGAGAAAATTCGCTATATTTTACAGTGTTTCTTCGATCAAGGCGAAAAAGCAGCCAAAGCGGCGGAAAAAAATTAATTTAGTTTATGGGTCCGATACTGTAAACGAAAGTGTAGCACAAAAGTGGTTTGCTAGGTTCCGTGCCGGTAATTTCGATGTCAAAGATGCATCACGCGTCGGGAGGCCTGTCGTAGTAAATTGCGATAAAATCATGGAAATAGTGGAAACAGACCATCACGTGAGAACTTATTTAATTGCTGAGGAAGTAAAGATAAGCCAGAAAACCGTTTGGAAACATTTGCAAAACCTTGGATTCAAAAAGAGGCTCGATGTTTGGGTGCGACACGAATTAACGCAAAAAAACATGATGGACCGAATTTCCATCTGCGAATCGCTGCAGAATTGCAACAAAATCGACCCATTTTTGAAGCGTTTGGTGACTGGCGAAAAGTGGATCACTTAAGACAATGTCAAGCGAAATCGGTCGTGGTCGAAACGCGGTGAGCCGGCGGAAACGGTGGCCAAGCCAGGATTGACGGCCAGGAAGGTTTTGCTGTGTGTTTGGTGGGATTGACAAGGAATCATCTACTACGCTCAATTCGGCCCTCTACTGCCAACAACTGGACCGCTTGAAGGCAGCACTCATCCAGAAGAGGCCATCTTTGATCAACAGAGGCCGAATTTTGTTCCATCAGGACAACACCAGGCCACACACGTCTTTGGTGACGCGTCAGAAGCTCCAGGAGCTCGGATGGGAGGTCCTAATGCACCCATCTTATAGTCCAGACCTGGCACCAAGTGATTACCATCTTTTCCTGTCCATGGCGAACGCGCTTAATGGTGAGAAGTTGGCCTCAAGAGGTCTGTGAAAATTGGCTCTCCGAGTTTTTTGCCAATAGAGACGCAGCCTTCTACGAGATGTGTATAATGAATGGCATCTCATTGGCAACAAGTTTACGAACAAAACGGCGCATATTTGACTTAAATCGGACAAAGTTAACATATTTTGAAAAATCAATAAAAAAAACCGAACGAACTGTTAACTTGACCTAATATATTATAAGATATGATTCTATTATATTCGATTAAATATAATATATATATATATAATTGGCGCTTTGTAACCGCTGAAGCGATTTTCGGCCGAGCTCCTCCTCCAATTTGTGGTTTTGCGTCTTGATGTTTTTCCAACAAATGGAGGGACCTACAGTTTATACTAAGCCGCCTCCGAACGGCTGACGGTTTTTTTTTACGAGGAGCTTTATTTCATGTCCGAAATACACTCGGAGGGATGGACATTCCCTGCCGAGGGGCGACCGCAATTAGAAAATTTAATTTAATTTTTTATTTAAATTAATTTTCCCTAACTTTTGGATGTTGGTGGCACCGGGATATGAACCCGAGCCTTCCGAATGGCAGGACGCAATGCTAACCACTCGGCTACCGCGGCCGCCAAATTCCAAATATATTGGCGACCGCAACAGTCTAATGGTTAGCACTACCTACTGCAATTACGAAAGCCAGTTCTCGAGTCTAATTGCGGTCGCCGATCGACTGGGAAAGTATATACTTCGAAGGTATTTTTTACATGAAATAAAAGCTGTAAGTTCCTCCATTTTTTGGCAAAACATTAAGATGCACATCACAATTTAGTGGAGCAGACCAGAGCACACATTGTTGTGGCTTTCTGTATTTTGTCCAATTTTTATCCTAATTGGTATTGTAAATAATGATAAAAAACCCTAATCATCAAAACATCGTCTAATTCAAATTATTAGTTTTTTGTTATTGAACTATCCGAATGCTAATATTTTTCATTCTGTAACTTTCCTTTTTCCCTTTTCGGCAAACAAATCATTGCTCGGTTTTAAAACACAACGAAACTGACAAATTTTCGGTATACGGTAATCTGCCGTGTAGTTTCAAAGATCACATGTAACAAACATACAAACTATTATATTTTAAATTATTGAAAATATACTCTATTTCGTGCTGATCTTGTTCTCACATTCACATATCCTTTTATGCATATACTTATGAATCTCAATGACTTTTTTTCTTTTTAGACCCAACATACATATAAATAATGGATCGGCTGGTAAGCGATTCTTATTTTGTTTAATTTACTATATTTCTGTATTTGTATTTGAATAAAGAGGATAATTTAATCCTGAAAAAATAACGCGTCATGAACATGTGAAAAACTTAAATTTCATTCGTTTTTTTTATGTTCGTCTTACACATAAGTTTTTAGAGTGAAAGCATAATTTCAATTTTTGTTTACTTTCAACCAATTTTTCTTTTTCTTTTATAATTTTGTTATCATTGTATATTTCTTGCTCAGGCCTCAATACTGGTGAAAAAATTCTTCGGTGATTGA
Organism: Ceratitis rosa; assembly: GCA_037013455.1. Lineage (NCBI taxonomy): Eukaryota > Metazoa > Arthropoda > Insecta > Diptera > Tephritidae > Ceratitis > Ceratitis rosa. Next base: position 1,379,456 of record JAWMAG010000098.1, on the reverse strand, counting down.
AAATGCTGGGCGTTCTGTAAAATTAACGCTTTTTAAATAAAATTAAATGTATGTACAATTTTACTCAAATATTTGTATAATTATTTTCATAATAAATGGTGTGTAGTACTTCATTTCGTTTTGTTTTACTTTTGTAGAGTTTATGGATTATATTGTGTTTATTCTTTTTATTACTTTTAAGTTGATTTTTTACAGCTTTTCACGCCACAGCCATACATATGTTCATGTTAAATTTTCCTTACATTATCTAACAAGCATTACTGCAATTAAATTTATAACGTTCAGGTCAGGGCTAGTCAGAACCGTACACGCCAACATAGTATCCGCATACCTGCCACATCGAGATTTTATAGTGGTACTACAAATAGCACAGAAACGGATATTCCACCCTGTCAACTGGAAACTCACCACCGTGTGCGTGCCTAACCCATAAAAATTTAAAATTTCTCAATATACTAAGAATTAGCTGCTCAATAATGTTTCATCATGCAAAATAGTGTAAAAACTTCGATGTAAGCAGATGGCAACATTGTATGTACACGTATGTAAATTAAATAATACCAAGTACCCACACGCATTTTACCAGCGCTGTATTCTGAAATTATGTAAGAAACAGAAATTAGCTAATTTCTGCGTTGCCACCACAGCTATAAGATTCCGTATTGTCTGTTTTTATATCTGGAGGATTTTCCATTTAGACTATAGTTGAAACAATAGTTATAAATCGTTCACCAAGCACTGAATTACGCGATACTCTCACTCTCTTTAAGTTAAATATATGTATGTACATATGTATGCCGCTACGCCAATCAAAACCTCGACATGAAATGGGTTTTATTGTTATTTTATCACACATATGGTATGGTAAAGTCAATACTTCTCATCGAAGCTTGACACATGTGAATCTAAGGTTTGTCAGTGCCACGGTATGTACATTCATACATACATATGTTTCTACATAAATGAAATGCTTGTAAATTCACGAAATTCACAGCTCATGAAAAATATTGTAGCGCCAGCTCAGCTCACCCAGTTTTCATTTTATTAGTTTATTACGATTATTATCTTTTAATGACACCGTTGGACAGACAAATGCGGTACATCGCCAAATAGTTGTCACACTTCACTCCTTATATAATGCAACACGAACGAAAAGGTAAACAAGATGGGATATGCAAACTTATTTTAAAAAAGGAACATTCAAGTGGCAGTGAAAACGAATAAAAGCGACGCTGTTTTATTATTTGTTTTGATTATAAAAACGTCTGAAACGACTGTAACTTGTGAAGCTATCCATTATGCGTTGACGATTTTCCAGTTTAAATTGTAGAAACACTAAGCAACGGCAAATCCGTTACTAATCGTAAATTATAAAAAAAAAATCGTTAACTTTTAGACTTCAAATTATATATGTATATATGTATGTAGACACAAAAACGAATGTAAGTAGTCAATAAGAATATTAGTTGTAAAGAAGGAATGCTATAAATGTACTTTAATAATTTATTTTAAATATATATTTATATATATATATATATACGTAAATATGCAGTGCTATGGTTATATATTCAGTTGTGTAAGATTCAAATGCTAATAAATTTAAAACAAAATTTAAATATAAAATACCCTTAGCTTTTCTCTAAACATCTCTAGATGTACAATTATGTGAAAGTATTAATTTATATAAACCATTGTAAAGGAGTTTTGCTAGTTAGCCTTATACTTAAAGTTAATTTTAATTATTAGTATTTAAATGCCATATTCCACAAACTGATATTTCGTCTTCTAAATTGTAGCAGCACGAGTTAACTCCCCAGTAATTTCTCTGCACTACAGGCTTCCACTTTAACTTAGCTCTTCTCCACTTAAATTTTCCAAACAGAGTAAATGTTGATTCACTTAAGATAGTAGTCTGGTTACTTGGTTGGGAACGACGTTTTTTCGAAAGTCCTATTTATTAAAAATGCACAGTAAAAATTTTAGAACGAAATTCGAAATATTGACGAGGTTATAGCACCTATGTATACGTAATCGTCTCTTAGTAGCACGCGTTGAGACGCAAGTTGGCGGCAAACGTATTTTTCTTGAAACAACGTCGGACCGGAAGATGAAAAATTTTCTATGTAACTGAAGTGAGGTGAAGCAAAGTCGCCTAACATAAAATTTTTCTCGCTCTAAACCTCTAACAGTTACAACGTTATAAATGTTTGTTAAATATGTTTTCTCCTTTTCTATAGATTTAATTTGTTATCGTTTTCATCATTACTTGAACTCAAATATTCAAATAAACAAACGTATTCAGCTTCTCTTTGTTTTAATGATTTTTTTTTTTAATAAACTTTAACAGTTCCCAGTTCTCCTATAAATGCGTATGTGTTCGAAAAATCCATACAAAAGAACCAAGTGCTAAAAATTGTATAGCATTGTATTGACAAAAATAGCTAAATCTAGCTCCCTTCCTTCTAAGGAGGTTTAATTTGAATCAGCTTTAAAGGTATCCCTCTTCCCATCTTATCAACAATGGTTACGACATCGAAAATCTTAAATACTGAAATTTTAAGGCGATGACGGTTAGAATTTTTATTGGTTGGAACTGATGGACTTTTACATTTGAGATGAATACATTCGAGTTTGTAAATTTTTCCACTAACTGATTTCAATTTTCGTTTATTCTCTAAGATTTCTCAGATGTTCATATGGAAAACTTATTTTAGTTATGGCCTAACCAGGTTCACGACTGGATTTTAATATGCTAGGTTGTCATATACCTCGTAAAACCCATCTTTCTTAAACCTCTTTGGAAATGTCCTGAGGTCAACTTACTGAACTTTACTAGTCATTGAGCACCATATAACAGTAAAAGTTTCGGAAGCAGCATTATTGTGAGATGCAGGCAGTTGGCATTAATGACTGATGTTTGTTGGCATATTTCTGTTGGTCTTTATCAATTCTGATGAAGTATATAATCGAAAGACTAACTTTAATCTTTTACATTTTAAGACTTTATATGCAACAATTGACGAGCATTGCGAACTGCTCTAACTACACCCAAATACCGATCGTCAGGCTTGTGTCAATGTGTCAAACGATACTTTACAAGCTAAAGTATTTGGATAGGTCTGCTAGTTCATAGCATCAATCTCTGTTTTGTTCTATTAGTTAACTATTTCAATTACTATACAATTCTGTGTATTATTACACTTCTGGTAATATAATACAGTTAAATGCGGCAGATGCCTTTCTCTTAACGCTTGGGGTAGTTTTGCTGTAATAAGTTTTAGCTAGAAAGTTTGAATGGTTAGATAACCTTAATTTTTCTGCCTCCTCTCTTACGGTGCTCTTAAAGTCTTAGACTGAAACCTTGGAATTCTATCTATAGTTGATTTAGGTGCGTAGCTTCTAAAAAGTATTACTTTGCTTTCTAAGCTTAGTCTGTATTTAGGACCTATAATCCAATGGAAATTCGCAATTTTCTATTTAGTTTGGGCAATCTTCTATTAATGTGTTATTTCCAGGAGAGTCTTTTATCCAATGTAAGCAACGAATTCTTTCTATAGTATTGTATTACTATTTATAGAGATTGAAACATATGTGCCTTTGTTAAGGTAAATATTACTTGCGTATACTTAGAATCATTGACTTTAATTCTATAAGTAGTTTCTATTATTTTTAAATGTTTTATAAGTGGTCACAACGGGGTTCAAATGTACAATAAGTATTATATCATCCGCAAAACGGACCCTAAACACAAGGACGTGTGGAATACCAGAAAATATTTCATAGGATTAACCTAACACGAAATATTCTGCAAGCAAAGAAGCTTGTTAGTATAAATAATTACTGGAAGTGTACCTCTTAGCTTGTATAATAGTCCATTTAGTCAAACTTCATCAAATACCTGAGCAACATAAGGAACACTGCAGTGTAATATTGATTGTTTTCAAACGCTGATCTTATATGATTTATTACAATATTCTAACCGGCATGGTTCGGTCTATTTCGATTCTAAAATCCGTTGTATTATACAAGTAAAAGCTTTTCAATTGTTTGGGGTAATATCTTTACCTGTTTTAGGGATCTTAATAATCTTCGAGAGTTTCGATTGCAGGAAATAGTGCAGTCTTAAAATGGTATTAGAGATATAAAGCATTGTGTGATTCAAAATGATAAAGTACCTTTATCTTATTATCTGGTCATATCCAGGATACTTCTTTTTCTTATTATTATTGCTAATAATTTCTCTAAGTGATTTAAAAGAAAAGTGAATAAAATTTATTCTAAACATTCCGGACTTTTGAAACTTTCAACTATACGTCACAATGAATAGTTAGTATCAGAAGTCTCTGACAGAGATTGTAATGATTTTTGAAAGTTATTTTCGTTGTTTTTGCCCCAAGACACTCTGAACCACTTTCATGGATCAATTGTGGTGATGTTTTAACTTTGGGGAATGGAACCGCTGCCAATCTCTCCTGAGTTGTATTTTCTTGATTACCAAACTAGTGTGTTCGGTCTTAGATTCGCACTTATGTTTGCAATTATTGCAAACTTGGAATGTGTTAATAGAAAATAAACAAAACGAGTGATGAGAAGATAAGTGGTTTTACGTTTTTTGTGCTCTATTGATATCACAGGTTATTATTACTGGCCACGGTAGCCGAGGGGTCATCATTGCGTACTTCCATTCGGAAGGACAAGTTTCAAATCCTGTTACGATCAGCATCCAGAAATTATAGAAATTTAATTTAAATAAAAAATTAAGTTAAATTTACTAATTGCGGTTTCGGCAGGGAATGTCAACCCCTCCGAGTGTATTTCTGACAAGAAATGAAAGCGCCTCATAAGGCTTATGGTTCACCTATGGAAATACCACGGATTTCTCCCTATTTAAAAGCTGAAAATCTTGCTCAATATTAATATTACCTCTTATTGTTGGCTATACTTCAAAAATTAAATACGTTTTTAACCCTGAACATATCCTGTTTCGAGGTATTTTCTCTTTCGGGTGAACTCATACTGCCTTTAATCCCCTTAAGTACAACGATCAAGCTTTTGGTACTTTTTAGTTGGAAAGTGTAGAATGACTTCTTAACCTTCTCGAAATTACTAGCAACCTTGCGGTAAAAATCTTCTCAGTAGGCACTTGAGCATTAGACTTAGCAAGAAATTTTTCTACAACAGATTTTGCTATTTTTTTGGATTTCTTCTCTGTTTTTCTGAGGTGAACGTTTCAATTTACAAAAATTTAAAACCGTGAAATAATTTTTGAAGCTTTGCTCAAAGTAACCTCTGAAGTTTTACAGTGTAAAATGGTAAGCACCCCTCATGGGATCTCAAATTGCTCAATGACAACTTGAGATATTGCATCCAATGCTATTGTATTGAGATAATTTGTTCTTCTCTAGTATATCACAATAAAGGTAAAAATCATTATATTTATTGTTCAGTTCGGTTTACTAATTATAGTATTTTTTTTGTGATTTCAGTACACCTCTTTAACATTAAAGAAATCTAGTAACTAACAACTTCTGGCATATATTGCAAACAAACAAACATTGCTTCCTTTATTTCACACTCTTCTCTATAAAGTTTTGAATCCACAATCTCACACAAGTTTTAAAACGAATTGACATCGGGGGATTGACTCGGCCAATCCAAGATGTCTTCAGCATTTCACTGAACAATCGGGTTAGGATCTTCGTTACGATCGTTATCCAGCTGGAACCTCCCCTTTAAAGTAATAACGTCATAGTAAATATGCGCTCAGTTTTCTATACCGTCGCATATACATATAATTATTTTTTTTAATTTATTCAAAAAATATAAATTGTCCATCTATTAATAATGTACATGCACATTAAACACTCAATATCCCTTTAAATTTTCATACCGCATTTGCGTTGTCCTGACGTTGCCTTTAGAAACTAAAATAACTAAATACTGGTAAATGTTTGCAAGACTCAACTGAATTGGCGGTAAAATTGCTAGAAGTGGGCTGTTGTCCAATCATAAATTCAAAAATTTCATAAAACTGTCATAACAATAATTTTAAGACACAACAACAACCACCATAATAAGATTAATGCATAAAAGAAAGACAGCATCATTGGGTAACCACATCAATAGAAGTTCCCAGTCAGTTAAATTGCTATGTCGGCATTTTTCATGTCATTCCAAATTAAAATTGCACTCAAATACAATTGAATTTTTCTCTGACGGTGCGTCTGCCGGCCTGTGAAATTTTTGGTTTCTCGCTGCCAGCTTTTACCTTCACTGCTATTTAATAGCAATGGTAATAGTGTAGAAATTCATTTTTTTTTATTTTTGGTGGTATGGCTGAAAAAATTGTGAATTCGTTTGAGTGAGTTTTGCTATATTAATTGTAATAGAATATGAGAGAAAAACTCAATGATATTAAGAACACTGAAAGGAACGAAAAATATTAGTAAGGTACCTATGTATGTCCATACATGCACACATAGACGTATTTACACATAGTATGTGTGTAAATAGATACAATTTCTAATACCTATGTACATATATACATATGTAGAAATATTTAAACAGCGAGCTTAGTTTTAATGTGCACCTTAATGGAAATAATTTCATATATATTTCCTGAAAGATCGATAGCAATTCCCGTATTTATGTGGGTACATACACACATATGTATGAATATGTTATTTGAGTAGCCAAGGACATAAAATCCTTTGAATATATGAAAAACCTACATCGAAGGTTTGGAAGAAATTATTTTGTTGTTTTAAATAAAATAAAATACATTTATTGTACATATGTAAAATAATTCTAATTTTTTAAGGTTTCAAATTTAAAGTTTTTGAATTCAAAATTCATAGCAACTGAAAATACCCAAATCTGTCTCTTCGTGTTTGCTTATACAAACAAGTATTGAAAATGCACTCACATCCAATATAATTTACTTCACTCACTCTTAGTTAGCTCTTTTATCTGCGTCAGTATTGTAAATTTAAATCGACTCATATAAGTGAGAGCTTTCCACTTTTAGTTCACATTCGCACACTATTAGCTATAAAATAAAGGAATCATAGAACACTCCGTAAACAAATCCAAAAATAAAAAAAGATTAGTCTACCCCTTCTTACCGAGACCAATTTGTTGTCGAAAAACTCAATTGTTTGGAAATTCAGACCATCAGTCCTACTGAGCTGACCAGAATGGTTCCACATAAACATACATACATATTTGTTTACTCAATAAAGCGCCAAGCCCTACTATGAAAAAAAATTTCACTCAAAAACGAAAAATGCCTCAGCACTCATAGTATCTGCAAACACAAATATACATTGCTACTGCTTTCACAGATGCCTACGGACGTTCATACCGGCAAGTCGCAAAAGCGACAAGCCAAAGTACACTGACAAGAGCGAAACAGCACAATATAACAGCAAAAGTATTTAACTTTAGAGATACAGAGGAGTGAATGAACAGGCGATTGCTGTGAATGCGAGCAAAGCACAAAGTGGTGATTACCACAGCATGTGTCGTGCTGCCGCGAAAGCGTTGCGTATAATGATAACACAAAAACGTCGCAGTGGCTGCTGAGTGTGAAATTGCGGTTTGGTTTTTTTTCTTAAATGAAATCCCGGATGGAAGAGAGAACAGCTGAGGATTTTTATGGATTTGCAGCATTGTTGTTGTGAAGCGAGAAATTAAGTGCTTGAATGAATGTAAACTAATAGATATATATGTATAGACATATGTATATGTACCTGTGTATAAAATTTATGCAAACACTGAATCAAATCAATGAAAATTCAACGAAAACCATTTCTCAGTTGCACATTGTATACTCACACGAAAAGCATAGCTTCAATTTCTTTTTGTACAGTTCTCTTTCTATTCAGAAGATATAACTACATGATATATGTATGTACATAGATATAAAAACCTGCAAATTCATACACACTTCCAATTAGTCTTACAAGCAGTTCCTCTTTTCGTCTACCTGCAACACACAATTACATATAACGTAAACTCAGTTCCAATCGGTCACTGAGCACCGTTACAAATCTATACTCAACTCATTTACCCAGCTTTATGATACATTTCAAAGCGTCGTCCTAGTTGCTCTAGCAAATGTTGATGGTCTCTTTGCCACTACGAAGTGATATGAGTATGAGTTCAGTCAGACAAACTCCGAGTCTGAGTAAAAGAGCCAGGGCCACCACAATTGAGTGCTTCAGCAGCGTCTCTGCTATTTTCGTACAGAACATTTTGCTGTCGCTATCACCCGAGCGTAAGCGCCGCAGCTACTGCTTCTGCTGCTGCTGTCGCCTTAAATGTGTGCATAGTCATAGCGCGTACAAAGGCGCAGATATTACCAATTACACGAATTTTTATACTCTTTTAAAAATTTCGTTTTATTATAATATTTATTATCGTAGAGCGCAGTAGTGTCTGCGGAGCGTTTAGCGTTTTGTGTTTGCGCTGACTTTGTATATCCGACGAACAACAGAAGCGTAGCCAAGCGTATACAAAAATACCAGTAATCCGACGTATCCAAGTCGATTGCAAAGTGTACGTACGAGCGAGTGCCGTGAAAGCGAAATTTCGCGTCTTATTGTCTTTTAACTGTTTGTGATTATTACTACAATACGAGCGACAATCGTCAAACGCCATACACCATTGCCATAACACCATATATCGTACGTTAAACGTTGAACGCGCTACTCGGTTTTTGTGCTATATTATTACTATTATTATTATTGTTATTTTTTATGTTATTATCATTGCGCCTTGAGACGCGTGTTGCACATATTGTTTTTGCTGCTGGAAGTGTTAGCGAAGAATAACGTGAGCAATCGCTTATATTATACTATATTCAAACTGAGAAATTAACGATATCGTCACAGCCGGGGCAGAGAGGAATTGTTGAGCGCAAAATAATTTAAATATCATAAAATATTTATGTACTTATGTACATACATATGTATATCTAGACACCAAATTGGGAATCTAAAACCTCTTCGAACAAGTGCATTTACAATAAAATCAAATAGTGTTGAAACTCTATAAAACTAGTGATTATTATGTAAAGTGAAGCGCAATAACTTTCAATAAAATCATTATTAATTAATACCGCTAACAAACGGAACACCTTTCTTGGCTATACACGCAGTGGTACTTTCTCAAAACGGAACGACTCGTAAATTACTGTCTGCAGCCTCATAAAACATAAGCGACAGTTTTAAGTAAAAATTAAACACACAAATTTTTAAAACGCCTGCGACGTGCTTCAAAATTAAGAGCGCCAAGAGCAAAATGTAAACCAAAAAATCAAATAGCCAATGACACACTTGACAAAAACGTACCAAAAATAAGGGAAACATAAAAATTAAATAGCCATAAAAGTAACGCATTTGTAATTACAAGCCATAAAACCGACACAGAACATGAAAACCAACGCCAACAACAACAAACAGACAATATTTGCAATTGCAATGCAATAGGAGATACTACTGCAGTCGATCGTTAATGAAATTGGTAAAGGGCACCACTACATTTCCACGCTTTTAAAAGCCACAAGCCAGTACCGCAAAAAAATTTACAAAAACACATTTTGTCACTCGCTCAATACAGACTTTTGACAAAATTTTTTTTCGACAATGATTAAAGAAAAATTTCAGAATAGCTGTACAATTGTTTGAGGCAAAGTACACACTCGATAATTATATTGGAACGTTCCGAATGAATAATAAGCTATAAAACACCGTCACAATCAAAATTAAAGCATATGGAGGCATGTATGAATGTATAAACAAAAATACTTTGATATGTATATATGCATATGTGTGTACTCAAACTCATACATATTGTACAGCCATACACGCTCAACGCGATAAGCTCGAGTGAGTAGAAACAATTGTCTCAGACGAATTTTTAATTTTGAACAGTTACATTTTGAGTAAGTGCGCAGACATTTCCTTTTTAATTTTTTGTTTTTAGACACTAATGCAAAAGCAGTAAAAACAATTACACATAAAGTGCAACATTACACTCGTATAAAATAGCAGTTATCGTCCTAGACGACTAATAATAATAGTAATAATAATAATTAAAAAAAGTGAATGCGCCTACACAGACGCATGATAAGGATCGAAAGAAGGCCGACGGCACTGGGTCAAAGTGAATGTGTTGAAATAAATGCGATTGTGTCCAGTGTTTAATTTGTGTTTCATATTTCGGAAAAATTTAATTTTTTAAAATTTTTTGTTTTCACACATAGTGTTACATGAAACAAAGCAATAAATAAATAACACAGTCATTCCAATGATATGCCCACTCCAATCCATTTTTCGTGCTCAACAGATAATATATATATGTATACATATGTAAATTAAAGAAACTTAAAAAATAGATGTACGAGGTATAAGAAATATTAAATTTATGTACGCACTTTTGAAATAAAAAGGTAAACATATTTTAAGATTACCCCATCCACATTCTCGTACATACATACTAATATTAGTTTAAAGCTGATTAGAGTACTAACATATCTACATTTTTATTTCCGTATTATTCAGTTCTTTCCTTCTCCAATTGTCTTTTATTCACTCAAATCTTACATACTTTTTTATACTAATACTGCTGTTAGTCTTTGCCTGTGCACGATATATGTATATCTGATATTAATTTTGGCATTAACAAAATCCCTGTAGTATTTCCAACGGCTCAAACTATTGTTGGCCAAATATAATTTTCCACGCTCGATCTGTTTCTTCTTAATGTGGTTTACTATCTTACAAATTTGACCGAGCGAAATATATTTTAAAACACTTCACATAATATTAAATGAATTAATCATTGGGAATAGGGATAATAAGACCAAATTAATTAGCCTTTCATTATTGATATATATATTTTACCAAAATGTTCAATAAATTCATTCAAATTGAGCCCTTAGCGGTTCCTTGCGTTGAAGATGCCGTCGGTCGCAAGAATCTTTAATTTAAGTAAATATATTTTCAAGTAACTTTTTCTAGGTACATACATATGTATATTGGAATAATTTACACTCAAAAATCGTAATTAATATAAAATAAAATTAATGGGAATAATCAGAAAATTCCATTTAATTTGAATTATGCGAGTGAAAGTAATAACATAATTTAATTTATCAGCGGTCCAATGAATCCTGACCTGTCAAAAACTTTGCTAACAGGTTAAGAAAAGTTTAGATATGTCAAAATTCATAGAATCTCTTTTATTGTACAATACTATAAAATTCTAGAAATCAAGTCCTCATTCTTCTAGTGATAAAGAACTCTTAGTAAATGTCCATTATTCACATACCACATACATAAATATATTGCAGATATATTATTTTGTTTTTGTACAATAAAATATTACTTTTAATTAGAATACCTACATATGTATTTGTTTAATTGGTTTTCTTTCGAGAATATATTTTATTTAATTTAAACTAAATTCGGCAATCGTATGTTCAGTTCATTAAAATCAAACTCGTAAATACAAAGGCTTAACGGTTTTATCCACGAGGTGATTCCTTTCTATAAAATTGCAAAGAAAATAAAACCGACTGATTTAAAAATACATAAATAAGCAAGTTTAGAGACCAGGGACTCGAACTAAAAAAGAATGTGCAATGTCAAAATTTGTTTTCGATAGTATGCTACCAAAGTATCCACAGTTTCAGCCATTTATCAGTTCACATTTAACCTCAACCTCACAAAATTCGTCATCAGCAGCTGTTGCCGCCGCTTTAGCCGCCGCTGCAGCCTCCTCTACGGCGTCCGTTAATACACTCGCAAACAACTTAAGTAGTAGTCACGGCATTAGTACCAATAATCACAACAACGGCAATCACATAGCTTCTATAGCCGTCCACTCATCATCGCTGTCACCATCGTCGTCCAGTGTTAACATTAGCAGCAGCCATTTAAATCAGTCGTCCAATTCGCCGGTGTCTTCGTCCTCTCCTTCCTCCACCACGTTTGGAGCTCTAACACATCAGCAACAACAGCAACAATTGCAGCAACACCATCACCACCAACAACAGCAGCAGCAGCATCATAGTCAGTATTCATTGTCCGCCGCTTGCATTTACAACAACAACAACAGCAGTTGCATATTAATAAATTAGCCGCAGCCGCTGCAGTAGTCAATTCACAAAGTGGTAACGGTCTAGGACACAGCGTTCAACAGCAACACCAACTATCTCACCAACAACTTTTGCTTACACCACCGTCGGCGACTAATTCGCAAACAGGTGAAAGCAGTTGCTCTCCCTCACCGTCGGCGACATCATCATCGCTGCATCGCAGTATCAACGATCACTCACCCACCTCTGCATCTGCCGCCGCTGTCGCATCAGCAGCAGCCGCTAGTACTGTAGCCGCAGCAGCAGCCGCCGCTGCCGCTGCCTCTTCGTTTGCTATACCCACCAGCAAAATGTATCCATACGTATCTAATCATCCAACATCCCACGGTATCTCTGGTATGCCGGGATTTTCCGGACTGGAGGATAAGTCATGCAGGTGAGTAGTCAGTCATCTTCAATTCATACCATTCGAAAACCAAAATTGCAAAACATTTTTAGGTAGAAAAGGAAATGAAGTTTTAATGGAAATAATGTATTAATCCACTGTCTTGAATCAGGCTTTAAGTTGGACTAATGCTATAATTAGTTGCTAACTGCTGATAAAATCGACGGCTTTTAACATAAGTCATTGGGGTAGACTTTCTGAAACACCCGTACTAAACCTAGAAAAAAAACACTTGTACACATTTTAAATCCGAGGTTTAAAATACCACCAATTAAAGTTAAGCATTGTTTTTTGACCGATTGTGGTCGTTGCTAATTATTTTTCCTAATTTTAAAAGCACCAAGTCGTAACCTTTTATATCGTGTAACATATGCTTACAGGGTCCTCTGTACCGTAAGTTAGTATAGTGTGGAAAGCCAGACTTCGAGTGCTTGTAACCGCTTGAATTGAGTTTGTGATATATACGGACCAATAATGTAAAAATTCTTAAAAATTATGAGATTAGAATAAAAATCGACATTATTCAAACTACTTGAGTTTTTGTTTAAGAATAGGCAGAGGTTTTTCTTTAACATGACATTATTTTATTTAAATATATTAAATTTTCTACCAAAGAACTATTCAAGTTAATGATGATCTTAAAAATTCGAATAGGAGTAAATTTTAAATTACAGAATGAATTTTACTTAACTTTGAATATTATTTTTACATAGAACACGTACGTAGGCTGCTATATATATTTCTGGCCTAATAATGAAAATACGAATATTTATCAACGAAAATGGTTTTTTTTTGTTTTTTTTTTTTTTGGATTTGGCTCGTCTTCACACGGTCGATTGCTGTTTTGTTTCGGGCTCATACGCATAGATCCATGATTCGTCACTTGTGACGATCTTATAAACGTCTCTTTTTTTGAGCGATTATCAAGTTGTGCGGGATCCAACGAGAACAAACCTTTTTTACGGCCAGGTGTTCATGCAATATCGAATGTATGCTGGTGGGAGAAATGCATAGGCATGCCTCTATCTGAAGGTATGTTACATGACGGTCTTGCATTATCAGTTCACGTACGGCATCGATGTTTTCTGGCACAACGGATGTTTTTGGACGACCTTCACGGAATTCGTCTTTGAGCGAGCGTCGGCCACGATTGAATTCGTTGTACCAGTTTGCTGGCACAGTGCTATAGGATGGTGCTTCATAGCCATACAAAGATTTTCGTTCGAAGCACTCTTGTCGTGATAATCCACGTCGAAAGTTGTGAAAAATGATCGCACGAAAATGTTCACGAGTTAATTCCATTTTTTGGCCGAGATGAGTTTTTTAATTCCCTGTAAATAGAACAATTCACGATTAAATGACAAAACGTTCTGAGTGTTGTTATGCTAAAAAATGCCAAACTTTCCAATGCAAATGTCAGATTGCATCTGGCAACACTTAGTGTTGCCTAGGCCAGACCTATATATAGCAGCCTACGTAAAGGTAGCACTCATGACAATTCAATTAATTTTTATAATCCTGAATAAAATTTGAAAATTCTCTAAGAAACTGTAACGCCGAAACAGACAATAACGGAAACATGAAGAAAACAAAGGGATATTTAATTTATTATTATTATTATTCACCGATCTCCTGCCCATCCGCACGAGGGCGCTCCGCATGATGTACCAAACCCATTTTTTCCATTGGTATTGAGTCACAAGTAGGAGTTTGTTTAGTGTCGCGAACTAAAAACGTTCAGCTACAGCAGAAGACAAATTCATCAGCTGATTTTAAAAAGTAACTTAATTCAAATATAAAGAGGTATGTAATAATAATGTAGTAATTGGCGGCCGCGGTAAACAAGTGGTTCGAGTCCTGGCTCGACCAACATCCAAAGTTGTAGAAAATTATTTTAATAAAAAAATTTGGTTAAATTGTTTAATTGCGGTTGTCCCTCGGCATGTAATGCCAAACCCTCCGAGTGTATATTTGACCTGAAATAAAGATTCCTTATAAGAAACCATCAGACGTTCGGAGGCGTATAAACTGGCATAAACTGTTGGTCCCTCCATTCGTTGGAAAAACATCAATATGCATACCACAAATTGGAGGAGGAACCCGGTCGAAAATCGATTTATATATGTATATATATGCGTAATAATTAATTGGGAGGCGACAAATTTCTTATCTTAATATGAAAGATCAATTCAGATATGTCGAATGTGCTAGAATGAGAATTAAAATCAAGACACAAGCAATGCAAGGGTTCATGAAATTCAAAACTCGTTTTACAAGTTTTTAGAAACAAGAGACAAATGTGCCTGAACACTCCATGCTAACGGAAAATTAAATTTGATTTAAGTAAGAATATGGGATAAGAAAATCATATCAAGCAGCTCTCTACAACGAGTAAGAGTGTGGAGATTAATAAGCTTCAGACTACTTGTATAAGTAGGAAGAAAGCAAACAATTTTTTCGGAAGCATTCAGTGAAAAATAAGGAATGAAAAAGTGCCTAGTTATTTCCAATTAGATTGTCATTGCAAATATTTTATTCAAACATAAAATAAACTTTTCAAATACTCAAAGGACATCTGATGCCAACAGAAGTTAATATTTATTGGTGAGAGCAGTTCTCTGCGTCCATTTTTTATAACTTAAGATTTTTTAACAAATCAATTGGACTTTGACTTACCTCAATCGATTCCATTTGTCAAAGAACTTAATAAAAACCGACTAATTACTTTTTTTCAAATTAGTATTTTAATAATTGAACAAAATCATGGTTGAATCGTGACCTGATTTTCAGCTGTCTAGCTGATCTTTGGTCATTAGGGTTAATAACGGTTAACAAGTTATAAAATAAAAATTGTAAATGATACAAAGAAATCATTTGAAAATTTCACAAGTTCTGCATAATTTTTCATTCAGTATGTAATATGGCATGTATTTTGTTAGTCCCAGCAAGAGATCAATCTACATGTGTTAAATGTTACAACATTCACATAATAACATATACAACAATCACTCTAATGACCTCCCTAATGATGTGATTTTGTGTACAACATACAATATATACAGAACAAATAATCTGACACGCAAACTGTCCATACGCCATATACAAACACAAATGATATATGTACATACAAATGTTATGAGTAGAAGTGTTAATGGCAGAATTAGAGCACACACGCTGGCGTGGTAGCTGTCCGCTGGTAGTTTGGCAAAATTAAAGTGAACAAACAGAAGTAAACCAATGAAGTGATTAGCATTTTGGGCCAATTTAAAAACAGACAACCACCGCACCTGATTCATGTGGCTAGTAAAACCACTCTCGTTTGACACTTAGTTGACCATAACTAAATAGCTCTATAATTAGGCTTCAAAAGGTCTAAGCCGAACTGTAAAAAAAAATTCGCACGCGCATTGACCTTCGGCCATTTGCATACAGGCACAACAATAAGAGCCGCTACGCATGGCTGCCTTCGAGAACCCAAGTATATTTGTGTTGCAATTTGCCTTCAAGAAAAATAGGTATAGTAAAAATATTACCTAAACATGACGACGGGCTTAGGGATCTTTCTGTGTTTTTGCAATTTTGTATATGTGTAAATATAGGAGAATGTATGTGTATATACATACATACCTATGACATCGTAATATTAGTGAATTCTTACAAATTTCGTTTTCTTTCATAGCAGGTACACAGACAGTATCATGAATAGTTATCAATCAATGAGCGCACCAGCTTCAGCGTCCAGCTTTGCACAATTCTACCAACATGCTGCCGCCGCAACGGCTGCATCCGCAGGAGCTGTTGGCGTTGACTCACTTGGTAACGCATGTACGCAACCATCGACGGGTGTTCTGTCCACCGGCAGTGCCGGTCAAAGTATTGCCGATTTGCCAAGATACCCATGGATGACATTGACAGGTAAGATCCGTCAGCTTAGATTTAGAATGCATCTTATACGAGTACAAATTTTTTGTGAAACAGACTGTACTTACATTTTTACTTTTTTGGGGATCTAGATATGTAGTTTTACCTCGAAATGATATTATGCATGATATGAGGTTTTTTTTATTAAATAAGACAGACATTAATTATAATTTTCCATACGCAAAGTCAGACCCGAATTTTTCGTTAATGTTAAACGTTAAAAATGAAGTGTGCTGTTAAATCATAGCAAGTAGCCATTTTGAAATTAACGTTAACGATGAGTTTCTGCGGTTTCAACGTTAACGATTTCATTTCGTTTTGACAACATGGCGACGAAACGATACGATTTAATTTCGTTTATTTAATTTTTCTTGTTAGCGAAACAAAAAGAAATCGATGCATTTGTTGCCGATCTCTGATAGATATGTACACGGTGTGTCCCAAAAGTTACCGAACTTTTTGGATATAAAACAGTAAAATACACATTATATTATCTTTGAAAGTTATAATTTATTCAAAATAGGTTCCATTTGACTCAACACAACGTTTGGAACGATCAACCAGAGCATGCACAGATTTTTTTATATCATTTATAGAAATGTTCTTCAGTACCTCGGTTACGGCTGCTTCCTTTTTTTTTTAATTTTTTAAACTTCAATTTCAATTTTTTTTCAAGTTTGACACAAAATTTTATATTTGCTCTTTGTTCCATTTTTTTGGAACCATTAGCACACTTTTGGTTTTATTGAAATGGCTGTCACTTTTACATCTGTCATCCGACTTACATAAAGTTAGGTACGTTTGAAAGAGGATGAATGTATCTTTTTAATGTTGCAAATTTTCAATACATGGCGTTGTATGTTGTATGATTTAAATATAAAGTTCGGTTATTTTTGGGACACACCGTGTATGTGCAAAGATATGAACAGTTGATATTTATAATAAAATTTTCTGAAATGTCAGTTTCAATACCATAAAATCACAAGGCATGATTGCATTTCTTTAGTTATAATTTGCGGAAGCAGAAGTAATATCCTATCAAGCGTATTGTGTGAAAGACTAAAGCCCACCGTCAAAAAAACTGATTGGACCTTATCAATGTGGCTTTAGACATGGTAAGTCAACCATTGACCAGATATTCACAAAGCGCCAAATCTTGGAAAAGACCCGTGAAAAGAGAATCGAAACAAACCACCTCTTTGTGGATTTTAAAGCAACCTTCGACAGCACGAAAAAGAGCTGCCTCTACGCCGCTATGTCTGAATTTGGTATCCCTACAAAACTTATACGGCTGAGTAAACTGACCTTAAGCAGCACTAAAAGCTCCGTCAAGATCGGGAAGGACATCTCCGAGTCGCTCGATACCAAATGAAGTTTCAGACAGGGTGAAAATAATAAGAGTTGCAGAGCTGAATAGTGAAGGTACAATCTTCTATAAGAGTACGCGTACGCCGATGATATCGACATTATTGGCCTCAACAACCGCGCCATGAGGTCTGCTTTCTCCAGACTTGATAAAGAAGCGAAGCGAATGGGTCTGGTAGTGAATGAGAGCAAGTCGAAATATATATATATATATATATATATAATTGGCGCTTTGTAACCGCTAAAGCGATTTTCGACCGAGTTCCTCCTCCAATTTGTGGTTTTGCGTCTTGATATTTTCCCAAAAAATTG
This sequence comes from Ceratitis rosa, assembly GCA_037013455.1. Classification (NCBI taxonomy): domain Eukaryota; kingdom Metazoa; phylum Arthropoda; class Insecta; order Diptera; family Tephritidae; genus Ceratitis; species Ceratitis rosa. The sequence goes on along the minus strand of JAWMAG010000098.1, from coordinate 1,361,310 downwards.
AGTGACCTACAGTTTATACTAAGCCGCCTCCGAACGGCTGATGGCTTTTTATGAGGAGCTTTATTTCATGTCCGAAATACACTCGGAGGTGTGGACATTCCCTGCCGAGGGGCGGCCGCAATTAGAAAATTGAACTTATTTTTTTATTTAAATTAATTTTCCATAACTTTTGTATGTTGCTGGCACTGGGATATGAACCCAAGCCTTCCGAATGTCAGTACACAATGCTAACCACTCGGCTATCGCGGCCGCGGCCGAAATATATCCTACCATCAAATATAAGAAAAGTTTTGCGAACGATTTATGGTTCTTTGCGCATTGGCAATGGCGAATACCGCAGAAATGGAACGATGAGCTGTTCGAGCTATATGATGATATTGATATAGCTCCGAATGAATGAAGAGACAGCGGCTACGCTGTCTAGGTCATGTCGTCCGAATGGATGAAAGCACTCCAGCTTTGAAAGAATTCAATGCAGTACCCGCTAGTGGAAGCAGAGGAAGAGGAAGACCTCCACTCCGTTGGAAAGATCAGGTGGAGAGTGGTCTGGCTTCACTTGGTATTTCCAACTGGCGCCAGACAGCGAAAAGAAGAGAGGAATGGCGTGCTAATATTGAATCGGCTATAATCGCATAAGCGATGCCAACGCCATCGATGAATTACAGCGAGAAATATTTTACAGGAACTAGCTTAGACACCTCATGGTTTGGAACGATACCTCTTACGCGGTATGAAATTCGAGCTAATTTATCTAAGATAAATGATTTAAAGGTGCTTCTTACAGGCCTATTCTGTCGAAATAACAAAATTTACTTTGGCACCATTCAGTAAATTTTGTTACTATTTCGTATTCTAAGTCCACTCTCACCCTGTAAGTTTTGTTACCAGCGAAATAGGAGGTAACAAACAATCAGCTTTTCGATTTTGTGTTGTTGATTTGTGAAGAAATAAAAAAAAGCGCAAGTTAAGAAATTTGTTTTCATTTAGCTTGTTTTTGTCGTCGTGGCACATTTTCCGTAATTAGGTTCAATTATTTATGATTTAATATAAATAAATAAAATTTAGCAATTTTTTGTGTGAGTATCATTCTTTTACTTTAGCAAATGGCAAATGTAGTTTGACAAGGACGAAAACAGCAGTGCTGCCAAAGTTTTTTCAACCAGCTCACTAGAATATCCAATTCAATTACTGGAGTTAAAAAAGTAACAAAATTTACTTTACCGGTATCTCACTGTTAGAACCTGTTAGTAAGCAAAAAAATATTCCCAAAGTTTTAACAATTTCAAATGTTTTGAGGGCTCCCTTCAACTATCACCCTCAATCCCCGATGACACTCTGATGCATAAACACTCTTATATATCAATTGAAAATGAGCCAAGATTGACGGCCAATATGTTTTACGTCCAACAGACAATTAACATCAAATCAATCATCAAGTACACATGTGCGTTGGTTCTATTCATATATGTACATACATATATCATGCAAAGTAAAATCGTGTATATAAATTAATAATATTTGTACAAAAGTGTTTACGAATAAAGTTGCTTTCCCTTTACTTTTCTGGCAAGTCTGCAAAAATCGTTCGAAACGGGAATGTAACAATAGTGTTAATTGTATTAAATGGGTTGTTTACATATTTATATTTATTTAAAGAAAATAACTGTAACAATAAAGCAGTTTCGCATATTTATACAACTATCTAAACATAAAGAACGAAATGTATAAAGCAATTATTATTATTATTAAATAAAGGAGAAAAATGTATCTTAAAATGTAGTATACGCCAATGACAGGACAAATCTATCCACCGTTATACTCTACAATTCTTAAAGTATTTGAGTCCTCTTGAACAAGGTCCACTTCAGTCCGGCGGAGAGTTACAAGAATTACTTAGCACCTTAAAGTTGTTAATAAAAATAACATTCGCCAGCAATATGTGAACATATAAAAAATAATACCTAAATAACTTGATATTTATTCAATACAAACCATGTCTCTCGATTATAATTATTATTATATGTATAACTTTATTAACATAGCTTTAACTACACGTAACAGCTGATAGTTTAACAGTCTTAACAGAGGTTGCAAGTTCTCCAAATTTCGACGTGAAAGAGAGCGTTTCTTCTTTCCTCTCATATTTTAGAGAACAGCATATTGCACCGCTTTCTAGCAAACACTTGTCAAATCTAGCCATTTCTTGCAATATATAACAATTTCACGAACACACAAAATATGTTTTTATTTTCTGTTTATTGTTTAATAAAGACGCAGTATACACATGTAGCTATGAGTAAGATGTGCATAGAATAACTGTAGCGTAGTATCTCTTTTAACATTTCAGCAGTGCCATTCAGCGAGGTTGGAAAACGATCATTGCTATGTTCAGCTTTTGATTCATGTTCTGTGATCAGTACAAGTTGTTCCCTCTTCAGCCATAACCGCTCCATAAATTGTTCAACTGGTCATTCAGGCTTATTTTAACGGCAATTGCCTCAATTTAAATTATACCTTTATTACTGTGGAGTATATAAACAATAGATGATGGCATCGTTATTGCCAATTTGCGTACAATTCATAATGGCCTCTTATGAGCATTTCTCTTCTTCGGCTATACTGGTTCGGTTTATTTCCCACACATGTTTCTCTTTCCCTCTGTTTTGCTGGTTCCTTCTCCAACTCTACACTGTTAAACATTTCGAGTGTGTTGTTAAACGGTAGATTATCATAAAAAAGCAATTCGTGTAATAGTTTATTCAAAAATTTTATTGTAGCTATAGTGGCATTGTGGCCTTTGTTGTTTTTTTTTTTGGTTTGCCGCTATTTCAAATCAGTATCAGTATCTGCTATGGTGATTTGTTATTTAAATAGCGTCAAGGTTATAACTCTTTGCCATCACAAATCGTTTATATTTATATGTACATATGCTTCAGCAAATGCACATAGCCATGTATATGATGTATAGACATACAAATGTATGTATGTATATATACAAAATAAATGCAAATGTGAATATACATACATAAATATGTAGTTCATAAACAAGAGTTTTGTTGGTGGTGTGTCGTTTTCTTATTAAAAGCTAAAGAACCGCTACAAAATATTCTTGACAACTGGCAAAAATGATGTTTGATAAATAAAACAAATCTTTCTTTATCCACAATTTCAATTTTGCCTGAGAAGCGTGTGAGTAAATAAATTTATGTAAATTTTTTGTGTGTTTTTGATTAAGCATTCGAGATTTATTTGTTGTATTTGAAGTCAATATAATTAATTTAAGTTCTAATAATCCCAAGTGATAATTGCAAATGGAAAATTAAATTTAAGTAAACATATACCATATATATTTTTGCACTTTAGCGGAGAAACATAGACATTATACGACCAAGTAGAATTTGTATTATAAATCATGGGGTTAAGAGTAATAATTATTTGCTGATGTTTTTTAGCTTAGTGTTAGTCTTTAATTGATGCAAATTATTTTTGTAAATTGGAAATGATTTAATGTTTTTTGAGTGGTACCCGAAACATTAAATTTTCCATTCAATAGGTTTCGGTTTCTATTCTTAATAAACTTAAAATACCACTTGGATTATTTCAAAGATTTCGCAAGCTTATTAGTATTTAGATACTTTGCCGTTAAAACATACCTTAACCACCAACAACGCTTAGTTTCTTTAATTTTTGTAATTTGAAAATACGTAGTGTTCGGTTCAATAAACTCTCGAAATAAAATTGTATTATTCGAAAATTTCGCATGTTAATAATAATATTATATTATTATATATTGCAGTATAATCACTTATTAGACTCTCAATTTAACTATAAAAATTTAACTATAAATAGAGAGCGATGGGAAAAATGATATACAATGATGATTAGATAAGCAACTCAGCAGATGATTCTGAAATTTCTATGAATCCATTTCTTCTGCTTTTAGAGAACAAAACTATGACAACATTTCATGTATGTTTGGAAAGCTAAAATAGATTAAACATTTATTGCATTCGTACAACTGATTGTTCAGATTTATATTAGCAGGCAAACATCAATGAAGTTATTAACATATTATAAATAAACATATGAATGTACTCATATATTCGTAGTTATATCTACATACGAGGTGTATCTAAAAAATAACGAGAACTTTTAATTTAAACCTCGAAATACTTCTTATTTTTTCGTCACTTGTTACAATTACGTTTTTGTAATTCTGCACTATTCGTTTAGTGACTCTTGATCAACTTCCATTCACTACCGGTTATGCTCACAATTCAGCAATTTCGGAATTCATTTTTCTGCTCCGCGTTTCATACAAAAATTATTGGAAAAATCGTATGACATGATTCAATCTATATGTAAACACCATCGGCCACTTCTCCTATTGTGATTTACTGATCGTGTTTTAAGCATTTCTTTCACTTTTTGCACGTTTTCACCGGTCGTGAATATGCTGGAGTGTCCAAGTCATTGGTCATCGCAAAGTCCTCACCGCTTGTTTGGAAACGCGTTATCATCCGTAAACTTTTGCTTTGACGCACTTTGTCCACTTATTAAAATTTCCTAAACAAAATTTCATCAAAATTTTTTGAACAAACAAAAACCGCTAAGCTCATAAGAACTCGACTAACCTTAGCGGCTGAAAGTTTTATAATACTCATGTACTCGTATATCATCATAAAAAAAAGATTTGAAATTTAAAAACGCTCGTTCTTTTTTTAACACACCTCTTATATGTGCACTTGCGTATGTAAGCACTAGTATATGTAGGTGGAATAAAATACTCGTTTCCACTTCACAACTCGATTAGTAAAGCGAACGATGTGAAAATGGAATTCCTTTCAATTCGCAATGACTCGACTGAAACTCGTCTGGCATTGCTTGAACGTAAAATATTCAAATTCATTAGTTTAATTGCATTTTACGCAAAGTCGCAGACATTTCTCTTTGCTATATCGTCCCTCCCTGGACCCCTTTTACATTTGCAAACAAATAATTTGTGCATACATAATTTAACATTTTCCTGGCGAATGACATTCACAGTGTCGGGTAACTGAGTTTCGTTGCTACTGGGCTTAAGTCTAGCGCACTAACAGTATTCAAAGATGTAATTTCACAAGTGTGCAGCCGTAGAAATATCTGCATCTATACAAAAACTAGCTGCGACTACGTATATACATAAGTATATATGCGATCATACATACATACATATTAATATCTTTAAAAGCATTGACATCGGATAATACCAACATGTTGACATTTTTACATTCCGTAATTATAATTTTTCTGCTATAAAACGACTTATATCGTGATAAAGTAGATAGCTCAAATTGACCTCAGATAAGGAATATTAATTTAACTGCGTAATTTAATTGTTTTCTAGCTATAGTTTTTATTTAGAATTTTTACATTTTTACTTAATTTGTTTTTATAAAAAAGTTTTCTTGTTTATAATAAAGTATTTAAAAATACATACATGTGTACATATATTGGCTACACTCAAATACATTTTCGCATTTCCGAGTCACAAATCGCAAAAGTTTTTCATTTTTAATTAAAACAATTCCTCGAACTTTTGCTTCAATATACACACGTTCTACGTACAAATGTGCAATGGAAAATATTCTGAACATTCAGATCAGTTGTTTTGCGATGAGTGTACAAAGAAAAATTTCAATTAAATATACGCACACATTTCAAATACAACAAATGTGGAGTGATGCACCATGTTCTGGCATATTTGACGGACAACAGTTAAACAGACAGTGAGCGATTTTGTCTCGTTTAAATTAGGCATGAGTGTTTGAATAAGCTTTTTCTTTGTTTTCCTTTGCTAACTTTTTATTATTCGTTGCAGCGAATTATAGGCAAACAACAAGTATGCCTATCTCTACTTCAAGGCAGTTTAAGGCAAATGCAAGAGCACAGGCATTGTTTTCACATTGCCATTCCTCATTTGCATCATCGCCATTTCATCTTCACCCAATAAACGCTGTCATTGTTGCTTGTAAAATTTTAAAGCGCTGATAAGCTTATTTTCAAATTAAATTTTTGCTTTGTTAAATAATTTCCGAGATTTTTATCGAGAAACATTTTAAGCAGGAAAAAATATGTATACAATATAAATTATATATACTTTCTAAACATACATATATATATAATTGGCACTTTGTAACCGCTGAAGCGATTTTCGGCCGAGCTCCTCCTCCAATTTGTGGTTTTGCGTCTTCATGTTTTTCCAACAAATGGAGGGACCTACAGTTTATACTAAGCCGCCTCCGAACGGCTGATGGTTTTTTTTACGAGGAGCCTTAATTTCATATCCGAAATACACTCGGAGGGGTGGACATTCCCTGCCGAAGGGCGACCGCAATTAGAAAATTTAACTTAATTTTTTTATTTAAATTAATTTTCCATTACTTTTGGATGTTGCTGGCACTGGGATATGAACCTGAGCCTTCCGAATGTCAGTACCCAATGCTAACCACTCGGCTATCGCGGCCACCAAACACTAAACATACATAGGTATAAATAATTTGGATTATTTTTTGTATTTATACGCTATATCCACCGATAATTGGAATATAGCTAAAAGCTTCAGTAAAGGTTTTTCCATTAAGAGGTGCTATTTTGATATTCAAAGAATTTTTTGCCTTAAAAGATCGATGATTTCGTTGTTTACGTGTGTTGAAAGTAAACGTTGTTCTGATCAATACCATCCAATTCCGGCCATAAAAAATCATTAATAATTTTTCGATAGCGCAATCCAATCATTTTCGAAAAAAGTAAGGTTCAAAGATCCCGCCGGACCATAGGTCGCACCAAACAGTTACATGTTGAGGATGGAGAGGCTTTTCAACAACAAATCTTGGCTATTCCGAGCACTAGATGCGACAATTTTGCTTATTGACGTATCAAGATGATTTTTGATAAAATTTTTATAGTGTATTTTAAAAATTTCAATATATTGTTGATGCGTGTATCGTTCCAGTTTTATTACTGGCGTAGTTTTTACTTATGAAATGTCAGAAAATTTTAGCTTCAAAAGTGACATCTTCAGGGATAGAAGCCTATTCAAAATATCATATCTTATTGGAAACCTTTTTATTTGAAGAAATTAATTTTAATTGTTTAGAAAAATTCTAAAGATAAATTTATCGTTATGGCGTAGGTACACGAATAAATTTACCTCACCAGATTTACTGGCTCAGCCTGTAAATTGAATCTTCTAAAATTCGTTTGCTATATATGTATGTATGTATATATTGAAAATGAAACTGAAATGTTACTTATTACATTATTTAGTATTTAAAACTTAGATATTACCGTTTTACTGCATGCATAGTACACGAATATTAATGTTAGGTTAAATGATATCAGAAATTCTCCAATATAGAATCGTGTCGAAACAAAAAAAAAGTACGTGTAAAAGAGAATATTTTCTTTTTAGCTTGTGTTAAATTAAATTTCTTTGAAAAGATAATTACGTGGATAAGTATATCTTAAATGATCTAGTAAATTAACAATTTTTAGTCGTTATGTACAAAATGAAATACTAATACCTAATACGATTTTTATGATCGGCCTAGAAAGAATATTGTAATTAATTATTAAGTGCTTTAAATTTTCTTTACATAATTATTATTTTTGAAAAAAAAATTAAGACTCAAAAGATAATGGTTATTTCCTAACAAAAATCTTAATTGTTGAAATAATGATTACATTTACAGTTCACATATAATTATTACTATTAGCGAAAAAATGAAAATCGATAGGTTAGTTTCTATAATTTTTATTTCTGAATTATACAGTAAATCTCAAACATAGTATTTTTTTCTGATTGAACATTTTTCAATTATTACCTCAGCACCAATAAACTGGAAATTAACAATAGTTTACGCTTCGCTATCGCACGTACTCAATGAATGTATGAAAAATTAATCATGAAATATATTTTTATCATAACATTATTTACTCAATACTTGTTGGTCTACTCCCCGGAGTGAGGAATAGTCCAGTCCTCGGTCCACATCTCACAGAGAAGAGTAGCCTTTCTTTTAATCTAAGAAAAAAGCCACCTCTGTACTGAATTTCAAGTAAGCCGACCCATGATCAGATTTTTGAATAGGTCAGTCTTCCTGCTCATCTAAGCAAAAAGCCGCCTATTCACATCACAAAAAATAAAAAAAAAAAATTTACCAAAAAAATTAAAAAAAGAATTATATTAGATGGTGTAAACCTTGAGTATATTGTTGCTTTTTATTTCCAGGCAGTTAATTGACACAAATAGTTATACAAGAAAATACATATATTTGTTTTTAATCTTTAACAAAAGCTTGGACTTCACTCCTTCCCGAAAATATTTGCTAACAATAATACGTATCTTAACAGAATTAATTTTTGCCATAGAATATAGTTATTACTTTCGAATTTCGCAGAATTTTTTGTTTTACTTGTAGCTTGTAAATTCTTATATACCCACTCAAGCAGTCTCCGTTCTTTGTCATTATATACTTTATGCTTCCAACCATGAAGGTCAGAAAAGTAATTGCTGAAATAAACGAAGGATTGTTTGAAAAAAACGAAAGGTTTTTACATTTTTAAAGGATTGCTTTTTTTTGTTTCTACTTAAAGTAGACATACATATGTTGCTAAGTATGAATAATGCATTCTTCACATATAATATGTACTCTTTTTTCGCCAAGGTCTTAGCTAACTTTATATTTTTCGTTTTTTATTTATTTCAGAATGGATGGGAAGCCCTTTTGAAAGAGTCGTCTGTGCAGACTTCAACGGTAAGTACTCGCAATGTCAAATTTAATTTTAATGTGTACAAAAAACCAAAATTTCGATTTAATGTGGTAATTAGCCACCCAACACTTTTCCCAAGAATACATATTTGTTTCCAGCAGTCATTTTAAATATTAAATATTAGATGCGTCTATCCCTTTTCTGCAATGACCTTGAAATTAAAATTTTGCCAAGTATAAGTTTTTGTATTTTGCAAGTTTCTTCCATATGTATAGAGCTCGTCCACTATTCGTATTGTGCGATTTATGACATGTGCATGCGGGATTTCGGATTTCGGCTTATATATGAATGTGTATTTTATTTAATCTTGTAGTTGAGAAAAACGCTTTGCTAATTTTTAAAAATTTCTTTGGGTTGTAATCACACACTACAAACAAATATGATTTTCGAACTACATATTTAATAGCACAACCATCGGCCGCCGCATGGCTAATTTGCAACAGTCGCAACAGAGATATTGGCGTAATGCATTTGAGTTGCCGCCATCGAACAGTAGCTGTTGATGGCTTTGCGGAATCGTTGTTGATTGCAGCAATTACAATATTTCCAACACTTTTACGACCATAACAAGAACTGTGATCCATTTGGACAGCAAATTTTTTGCAGCGTGCTGTTCCCAAGTTGTCATGCTTTGACCCTTGCGAAAGTGAGCATAGTTGAGCAACATACGTGAACAAAATCAGTACTTAAACATCTGCACTCCTTGTGAACGCAATTACAAACCTCCCGTTCAACTCCAATAACCACATCACTGTTCACCTCTTCGTTATTCCACATATTTTGCTTTTCTTCTGTTGTCGTTTTGGATTTATGTTTATATAATTCGAGGCCTGGCTACAGAGGCAATGAGGCGCAACATTGTGTTGCTTTAATGGAAAATGGATACCTCTCGATATGGGGGAGAATAACTTTAAAAAGAGTACTTGCCGGGAACAAAAACAAATATACGTGCAGTGCTAGCCAAGGATTACTGTTTTTATTGTTTAAATTTTTTAGTAGTTCTTCTTTATATTTGCTTATGCAACAATATGAGATTAAATCTCAAAACAAGCAATATTAGAACGCGATTTCATGCGCCGATACTGTGCTAGGTTGAACGGTGCAGACGCATTTAAGGAATAGTAAGGAGGATGGGAGTGACCTGTTACCTAAACTCTTGGCATCACTGTTGCTAATTGAATGACTGGAGCACGAGTTTGGTTGACTTTCACAAGCACTCTTCTTGCAATTTCATTTTTTGTCTATAAAATTCAAATGATTTTCTAAGTACATTGTCATTCATCTTTTTTTTCATAACTTATTTTTTGTTAAATAAATTTATTTTGCATTAAATTAATACGATAATAAAAATATTATAAGTTTTATTGAAGGTTTCTGTCAGTAAAATTGATTTGTTAACACTCTGAAATATGCTTACAAATTGAGAACATTTAAAAATGAGCAAGTTTTTTTTTCAATACAATAAGTCTTTTTTTATTTTTAATCATGCCCAAATCAATAATTTGTATATTTATTAGGTAGAAAACTATTTGAACACAAAGATTCTTCAGAAGTGCAGCCTCTCCAATAATGTCCATTTTACAACTTAATTTTCATATACCTGTTTCAATCGCATCAAACTTACAGAAATGTAAAACAAATATAAAATTAACATAAGGAACAATCTTAAGATACTTATAAATATTTTTGTCTCACAATTATACATTAAATAGACAATAACAATTACAATAAATCAAAAATTGCCATCAGCGTCATTATATTTGATATATAGTGCTTTGAAATAAATAATAATAAAAGCAAGAAAATTTATTCAACATAAAAAACTTGAATGGCACCCAAACAGTCATTAAAATTTAATACGATCATCGTTTGCTTTATAATTTTTATCAACTACAACACAATCGAAGAAATGCCCACTTCGTCTTTGTCGTCGTTGTCGTTTGGCGTTAGCATCGAAATTTCGAACAACAGATTCGTATTCAAGCATATAAAAGTGTAAATGGATCATAAAATGGTCGTAAAAGTGAAACATGCTTTGCCATTGAGCATTTTGTGGTTTTCAAATGATCTCATTTTAGTCCGATTGCTCGCGTCAACACAATCAAATTAGTGACGAGAAAAATTGTTCATTAAAAACTAAAAAATAGTGTAGACGACGTTTTGTTTCGCATCACAGCAATCATATATTCATTGTCATATACATACACCTATATTTTTTTAAGTATTTCGCTTTTTGAAACATAAGTGCTCGACTAGACAAAACTTATTGAATATGTCACAAAAACTTATTTCTCCCCTATTCGATTTAAAATGTATCTAATTCATGATTGCTGTACGAACGTGGCAATATTTTAAATTATCCAAAATTATGGAAAAAAATTATTTTCGGTAGTCCTCCGCAGAAGTTGTCAACCCCTCCGAGTGTAACATATTGTTGTCATGAGGTGTTGGCTTACAATAAAGTGTAGGTCCTTCTATTCCTTGGAAAAACTTCGAGACTCGCACCACAAATTGAAAGAAAAGCTCAGCCGTTTCAACGGTTATATATTGTCAATCATATATATAAATAAATATATATACTTACATACATATATTGTCATTATCAATGTCATTATTTATATATGTTAATGCACATTAAAGATAATCAATAAATTTGGCTGAATTATTTCAATGTAGAACGTCCTAAGCTTCCTTTTTTCAATGTCAATGATTAATATTAAAAGTAATTCGCCATTATTTTAAATATATTTAAGAATTGTTAAGAGGGTCGTAATTGGTATTTTCAAGTGCAAAAGCTTAGAGATTTCTTACCTTTATAGTTGAATATTTTTAATACTCGGCTGTGCAGTCTACAAGGCAGACGCGCATTCAGGCTCAGTAAAAAGTCTAGATATGGGGTATGAAAAATTTGGAGCTTTCACCTTTTTCCGCCAAACAACAGACAGGTTGTTAATGCGTATTTCCAAGCAATTGCTTAATAATTAATTTCTTTGCTTTTGATTAATGTACGCTTTATTAAACCAGTACATACATCAACACTTCAAGCGTGAGGTTGAGCCTTCAGCAATGATTTATTCGGCAGGGTTCACTGTTGAGATCGCTTCAGCTCAATAACGAATTGAATGTGTGACTCAAGCATGGACAGGCGACGATTGGCGCATAATTGTTTTTGCTTTGACAAAAACAAATATTTACTTGAGTATGTAGAGCTTTAAATGGGAGAAAAGAATAAAATTGTAATTATCTGTCGTTTTGGCTCTTCATGATTTATCTGGCATTGCAATGAAGTGAATGTTGAGTGCTTTCGCAGATGAACCGAAATAACATCTGTTATTTTAATTTATATTCGCTTTTTCTTATATTATTTGTTTGCTTATGTGAGCGAAAACATACATTTGAAAACGTTATACATATAAATATGTATTTATTTATATACAAAAGTTCATTGTAAGACACAGCTACGTATTTGTAATTATAAGAGCTAAAAATACTGTCTTATAGGCATTGAGCCGGTTTTAGGCCGAAATGTATATAACGGGTCCGCCACGTAACTTGCTGGAACCAAATGTTGTCCAAGTACTCCTCTTCGATTTCCGGGAAGAACCAATCCGTTAACATTGCGCGGTAGCGTTCGCCATTGACCGTAACGGCGGCTCCTGCCGCATTTTCGAAGAAAAATGGGCCAATGATGCCGCCGGCCCAAAATCCGCACCAGGATCTCTGAGGATGCATTGGCTTCTCTTCGATCACGTGCGGGTTTTCCGTCCCCCAAATACGACAATTTTGTTTATTGACGTAGCCGCCAAGATGGAAATGAGCTTCGTCGGAAAAGATGATTTTTTGGTAAAATTCCGGGTCTTCGGCAAAGCGCTCATCTGCCCATTCCTCAATCGTATTTTGGTTCAGCGGAAGGATAAAACTAACTTTCTGTCAAATCAGATGTAACACCAGTGTTACCATATTCAAAATAACCACTAGTTCAAAATGTTAGATGGCGGACCCTGTATGTGCTTTTAGTTTACTACAAAAATGGCACTACAGAATTATTTTAATTAATTTAACTAAAAGATATTCAGTGCAATTAGTTGAGTTTCACATGTGTGTGGGTATTTTGTTTTATATAATATTGTTTCTATGTTAATTGGTATCGAAATCTTTTTGTTCCAAAACTCGAGGGACGAAACTGTGCATAACAAAATTTTGGTTTTCAAATACCTGCTTCATCTAAATTCTACTGTTTGAAAATTCTGCTTCTAGCACTTCTACATTTTATAATACTGATTTAGAAATATTAATTGAGATATAACTTAAAAAAATTTAAAGAGAAGAAGTCATGTGCTAACAAATATTTTGAAATAGCGAAATATGAGATAGTAAAGTACAAGACAAGACAAGGACAGAATAAGGTGGGTACTTGTGCAACTTTGCTGTTGGCATCCATTCCGGTGGATGAACGTCTAGTCACAACTCGAATTCCGCAGATTTGTACCCACGACCCGAAGGAAGAGAAGGACGATGTGAGCAAGGACGCCATGCTATGAAAATTTTGTTTGTCCACTTTAACGCCAGGGTGGGCAAAGAGGTATTTTTTGCACAGCCATTTGGAAATACAGCTTCCATTACGATACATCTCCAAGCAACCTGAGGCTGATCGACTTCGCCGGGCACGTAATATGGTTGTCTGTATTACCAGATTTTTTCGAAAATAGCGCGTATACATCAAGAAACACAAGGAATGTTCGACGTCGAAAAGCTGCAATTACAACAGACAGTCGTATGATTTTCTACTCTACTTGCTTCCTGCTTTCTGAGAACATTCATCAACAATTGGATATACGGCCTCTCAATTTCTCTACGTACCGCCATTACGAAAACCGCCGAATTCGTGAGGTTGAAAAGCTGGTCGAAAAAGCATAACGCTCGAAAATTTTGTGAAAAGATGCGACGACTAATAGAAGGTTTCAACACCGGAGCACTCTCATGTAGAAAGCCATAAGCAAACCTGCTGACTGATGTCCAGAGCATGTTTGGTATGTGGAGGGGACATTTCTTCAGCCTGCAGAATGACAGTGAAAGTGCAATATCCGGAGATGGTGAACCCGAGACGCTAATCGAAGAAAATGGATATGACTTTCCATCGCCTGACTATGCGATTGCCCGCTTAAGACCAACAAAGCTTACCGGCTGTGTTCTTTAAAAATGGCGGTTAAGAGCTGACAAGGAGCATGCATCAGGATCTTTGCATAATATGGCCAGACGAAAGCTTAAGATTGGATTTAAAATGTGCTCTGGCCATTCTATAAAAATGGGGATCCCAGGGTCCGCGCCAATTATCGTGGGATTAGCCTCTTGAATATCGCATATAAGGTACTATCGAGCGTATTTTGTGTAATACTAAAGCCCACCGTCAACAAACTGATTGGACCTTATCAGTGTGGCTTTAGACCATACGGCAAATCTTGGAAAAGACCCGTGAGGATCGACACACCCTACTTCTTCGTCGATTTTAAAGCAGCCTTCGACAACACGAAAAAGAGCTGCCTTTACGCCTCCATGTCTGTATTTAGTATCTTCGCAAAACTTATACAGCTGGGTAAACTGACGCTGGAGAACAGTCAAAATTGGAAAGAACCTCTTTGAGCTGTTCGATACCAAACGAGGTCTTACTTCGTGTGAGTTCTTTGATTTATTGCTAGAGAAAATAATAAGAACTGCAGAGCTGAAGAAGAGAAGTTACAATCTTCTATAAGAGTATACAGCTGCTGGAGTATGCCTCTGATATTGACTTTATTGTTCTCAATAACTGCGCCGTGAGTTCTACTTTCTTCAGACTGGATAAGGAAGCGAAAGTGAATGAGGGCAAGACGAAACATCATCTGTGGTCACGCAAACAGTAATCGCATTTGCACCTCGACTCCCACGTCACTGTTGACAGTCATAACTTTCGCAGACAATTTCGTCTAACTAGGGACCACGATTAACACCAATAATAATGTCAGCCTTGAAATTGAACGCAGAATCAATCTTGCCAGCACCTAGTTAAGCCCAAACTAGGCAAGTAGGCAATTGAAAAGTAAAGTCCTCTCACGACGAACGAAGACCAAACTCTACAAGTCACTCATCATTCCCGTTCTACAATACGATGCAAAAGCAAAAGGAGTCGGTCTTTGTGAGAAAAGTTTTGCTAACGATTTATGGTCCTATGCGATGAGCTGTACGAGTTATATGGATATGGATATATACATATATATACCTATAATATATTGATATTGTTATCAAATAAA
The DNA here is from genome assembly GCA_037013455.1 of Ceratitis rosa. Classification (NCBI taxonomy): domain Eukaryota; kingdom Metazoa; phylum Arthropoda; class Insecta; order Diptera; family Tephritidae; genus Ceratitis; species Ceratitis rosa. The sequence goes on along the minus strand of JAWMAG010000098.1, from coordinate 1,346,212 downwards.
GAGATAGCGGCTACGCTAGCTAAGTCACGTCCAGATTTGAAAGTATTCCATACAGCACCCGCCGTAAGAATGATTAGGTGGAGATCGACCTGCTTTCACTTGGTATTTTCAACTGCAGCGCTATTTTTGATTTGGCTATAATCACGGATTGCTGTGGACACATAAATATTTCTAAGGACTATACAAAGCATGACAATGAAAGTGGCTGGAAGAAGTATTTCGCAGCTTTTGAGTTTTTGTAAGAAAATCTTTTTTTTGGGAATTTAAAAATTTCCGCAGAAGAATAATAGCTTAAAAGAATTCTTATGCATAAAAAAACTAAAAAAGCAGTTTGTGGATAGTACGTACTTTCACTCACAACAAAAATACTAACTGAAATGGGATAAATACTTTTTTAAAATGCAGAATCTGGTAAATCAGAATTCATTTCAACCAAATACAGCTTAATGAGATGCTCACGGCTTTAATATATATTCTAGTTCTAAGGAACAAATTGGTAAATCATTTAAATTAAATCATTAGAGGAATTTTTATTGCATAAAGAAGCAGTTCATGTATGTAAATATAAAAAGTAGTATCTTTATATATTGTACAAAATGTACTTATAATTAGATTTGACTAGTAAACACTGCACAAATACATATATACATACATGCATAGAAAGCCAACAATAACAATAAATAGTGACAATGGTAGTCAGCAATTCCCGATAAGCGCCACTCTTATAAATATTCTACACGCATTGCTGGAGTTGCAGCTGCAACAAATTACCCCAGACAACAACAGCCGCAGCGCTAAGTGCCCATAACCAACAGAGCCAGAAGCTCCATCAACGCAAATAGCACGTAGAACAACAATAAATTGTGATGAATGAAAAAAAAAACAAAAACAGAAAATAGAAGAAATGAAAAATTCAAAATGAAACAAAAATTTTTTAGCTAAAAATTGTAAGTCAAGCGGATAGAAGTGCTATGGAAATTCCAAGCCTGCAACATGAACGTGTATGTTAGATTTTCATTTTTTGGCATGGCGAAATAACGGCGGCTAAGAGTAATTAAAATTGTGAATATTTTTCACTTGCTGTCAGTATTAATTCGACTGCGCATGCATGAATGAAGCCCATACATACACATATGTATATATATTTATGTATGTGTGACTAGCGGGCAGACAGACGCCCACATACCAGGCGTGTCTGTCAACGCTAACTCTATAGGTACCGTTGCACCGTTTTAAATACAACCAATGGCGATTGCCGCTGCAACTCCTGCACTAACATCGACGATCGATATGGTGGCGTAGACAAATAATTGCAGAAAACTGGAATAATCCATAAATGCCCTGCGAGTTTCGTTTGCCGATGCTAAGGCAGCGTGATGCTGTGAATGACAAAGGGTAGTTGTGGTTTTGTTATTTTAGGTACTACAAATATGCTATAGCGCGGTCGAGCTTGACAATCTGGTCTCTTGATTTGCACACCGTTCGTAGATTAAAAAGCAAATGAGTTAATTTATGAGTAGTGATAAGCTAAATTCCATTCCATTGTGTGGTTGCTGTTTAAATTAAATTTTTCTATTTTCCTTGTGTTTGCCGTGTAATTGCGGTTTCATCTCCAATATTTTACAGGTCGACGTTGACAATATATGTACACATACGTATATATTATATATGAGTACCTAACCTTAATATATTTGTAAGTAGTACTTCATACACAGTAAACCACAAAAGTATTTTACATATGGTCTTGGAAAATAAATTTAAAATTTGTAGACGCTGCTAAAATATATTTGCCTGTTATGCATGCATATATATTTATATTTAGTTAGCAGAAATCCTATAGATTGAAGTTTTGTTTCATAATCCCAAACAAAAAAAAAAAAAATACAGCTAGTAGATGAAAATTTGCGCTCGATTTTCAATACAAAATTTTTTGGGTTTGGTTTTTTTTGCAAAAAGTGACTATGAATTCGTATTATTACTAGTATTACTAACAATGCACCTCATTGTCTTCTTTTCATTATCATATTTTGAAGATCCAGCGAATATGTTTTGAAAATTTTATATAATCTTTGATTCTATTTACCGAAATTATTGTTACCATAGTACATATTAAATAGAGTTGAAATAAATTTTCGAATGAAGTTTAGCCAATAGCATGATACTTTTGTGAGTTATTTTCTTGAATTTACATTAAAAATTTATCAAAACTAAACAATTAATGTATAACAACATGGAAATATATTTTCAAATAAATTGGAAAAAGTGCATTTCGAATGCAAACTACTTATGTAAGTCACTGTAAATGCGTGCAAACATAAAGTGTGGTTTGTTAGAAGAATTGAATGGAAGTTTGCCAAAGTATGGTGATGGTATTAGACGTGCGGTTTTCAAGAAGAAATAAAGCGTACACCATTGAGTGTTATGGCCAAGAATTTAGCTTTACTATAAAGATAATTGCAAACCCTTTATATTATTATAAAATATTATGTTTTCAAAATGATTTCCAGCAAGTGGTCGCTACGGCTGAATCGAATACACTGCAACCGAAGGGGTCCAATATTCGAACACTTTTTGCAGCGATGCCACCAATAACGACCAGATTTTTTTTCAATTTTTGAGAAAATATGGATCATATACCACACCAAACATTGACTTTTTGACGATATAACGGCGTCTCAACAATTGCTTGTGGAATATCACCAAATCCGATCATTTTCTTTAATAACGCCCCACATCATCAGAGCTAAGAGCGATATATCGCGCGAACCGAACCATTGGTTTAGCTATAAATTTGTACACTTTGCAAACGTTGTTTGTTCATTATGAATGGCACCAAACTGAGTATAAATCAAGTAAGACCAACTCCGAAAAAAGTATTGAACCATTAACATTATCTGTTAACGATTTAAAATTAACGACAGCTTTCCGTTTCGGGTAAAAACGAATTAGAATTTATTTTGATAACTGCTTAAACGATAATATTTCCAAATGTTTCAATCGAAACGATAAAATTAAATTTTTAATTAACGAAAACTTCATTGTTACGATGCAGTCTTGATCGAAAGGTGAATTTAATGTTTAATTAAACTTCTAGCTTGTTTATGTCTGCTCTTTGTCATTATACGTGGTTATGAGAGTTTGTATGGAGTATATATGTATGTATATATATATAATTGGCACTTTGTAACCGTTTAAGCGATTTTCGGCCTAGCTCCTCCTCCAATTTGTGGTCTTGCGTCTTGATGTTTTTCCAACAAATGGAGGGACCTACAGTTTATACTAAGCCGCCTCCGAACTTTATTTCATGTCCGAAATACACTCGTAGGGGTGGACATTCCCTGCCGAGGGGCGACCACAATTAGAAAATTTAACTTAATTTTTTATTTAAATTAATTTTCCGTAACTTTTGGATGTTGGTGGCACCGGGATATGAACCGCGCCTTCCGAATGTCAGTACGCAATGCTAACCACTCGGCTACCCATCGTGTATAGCCGATTTTGTCAAGCTTTAAATCTATTTCGAATTAAGTTAAAAAATAATATATGCAAGAACTCATTCGCTAAATACTAACAGTTCATACACAAATACATATAACATTTACATTATTATTATTTTCTTTATAATTCGCGTGATTCAGGGCAGTTTTCCATCAAGTGAACAACAACAAAACCACGCCAATTTTTACTCCTCTCAGACATAAGTTTTGCTTGAGACAATTAATTTCTTACGTTTTGTTTTATTTAAAGTGTAATACTTTTAATTAAACGAAGTGTACATTTATCTGAAGAGCGCATGAGTTTTATGTACGATGTGAGCAAATTGTAGAAGAAATACGATGGCGGGAGTGGCTGGTGGAACAGTGCGCCGCACTGCATGTTAGCTCAAAAGTACAATTCTGCACCTTTTAATTGTTTATTTCCAATTAATGTAAATGACGTTTTCACATTCACCATCTCGAATTTTATTGTTTTAATGAACTTTCAAAACGAGTTATGGCAATGAGTTGTGAACAGCATTTTACGTTGAATTAAGTTACAATTAAGTTTGACTTTAAAATGATAATTTCATACACAAAAATTATGCTGCACTTTAGACACCAATGAGAAAAATATAAATATAATTTGCAAAATAATGTAATATTTATATTGTGAAAATTATGTGCAATGTCTTGTGCTTCGCAAGACCGCCTATACAGAATTAAAAAATGAAAAATTTATTTAGATCAACCACGAAATAATAATATAGGAAATGCTGCAGATTTGAGTGTTCAGCTTCCCATAAAATCTTACATCTTTATATATTAAATATTTATAACAAGGCTGCATCGAAACAACAAATTTCACGTTAATCGAAAAATTTCTATCGTTTCGGCTGAAACATTTGGAAATATTAACGTTAAAGCAATTATCAAATTAATATTCCTTTCGTTTTTACTCGTAATGAAAAGCTGTCGTTAATATTAAATCGTTAACAGATATTGTTAAAAGTTAAAATTGAAGTCTGCTATTGATATCATAGCAAGCAAACATTTTAAAATTAACGTTAACGATGAGTTTCTACGGTCTCATTTCATTTCGTTTTGTTAATATGGCGTTGAAACGAAACGATTTCTTTTCATGTAGTTATTTTTTCTTATTAAACAAACAAAATGAGATCGTTGCATTTATTAAGCATCTCTAATTTATAATAAACATTATTGCTTATTTATTTAAGCAAAAAGGACAAACATATTCCAGCATATTCATAATGTTATACTATTATATTATAAAATTTGTCTTGTTGTAGTCAAATGTGGGGCGCTTGAAAAGAGATTATGCTTTAGTGAATTGAATTTATGTAGTACTTTCTAAATTTATTTTTTCTTTGTATGGTTTAGCTGAATTCCACAATAGTCTCACTTCTGAAGGATTTATTAGTGTTAAAAATAAGAGATTATCCAATTCAATGTTAAATTTTCCATTTTTAAAAGTCAGATAAGTCAATAGCTATTTTTGATTTTGCGATAAAACGATTATATATATATATTATATATGGAAGTTTATGCAAAAATGGGAAGCCTTACGCAAATATACTGTTGTTTTGGAATATTCTTAAATGTGTGTGCACCGTTGTAGCGTGTACTTATTTTTTGATACCCATTCCAATTAGGCTTAAGAGCAGTAACTGGTTTTGACAACCCAAGCAAGCCGAGCAAGCTTCCAGTTAATGGCAAGCAAAATTTATTATTATCTCCGTTTCACCCTTAAACCTATTTTTCCCACCTTTCTCCGTTCTTCAGCAGATTTAGCACCTTTTTCTATATGCTATATTTTGTACTTTTCTTTGGGTGAAATTGTACTAACAAACTTTTGCACATAAATTTTCCACATCTATAGTAGATATTTTGTCTTATCACACCCTTATATTTGCCAATTTGTGCGAACCACACGGCCATCCTACTCACTTCCTCGTTCAAATGCAGTCCGCTTACGTCGATGGCAAACTGGCGGTGTACGTAAATATTCGGCAAGATAGTCTGAACGAAACAAGTAGCAATACTTATGCTGAATAATGTTCCTTTAGGAGATGCACAACCTTGCCCTTGCAACAACATATCAGCAAACTACCCATTACATTATAAGTGCCATAAAGACAGTAAGGGTGAATGGTTTAGCGTCTCATTTATTGTGGCTGTTATAGTTGTTGTTGTTGTTGCCACGTTTTTCGCATAGTTCTGCGTTTTCCTCAATTTCTAGAATTTCATTCAATATTAAATCGGGTTGAACATGTGACTTTTGTAAGGATCCACACATTTACCCTTAGAAATACTTATATTGAAAATTCCAGCATAACTTAAATACAATTTTTGATATTAAATCTTTAATTATTCAAGTAAAAATATGGATATTCGACTTTATACATAGTTGCGTGGTATTTTCGGTTATATCTTCTCATGTTAAATTGCAACTGCCATTTTTAATTTACTAATTAAAAAACATATGAGAAACGAACACCTTGGATGGTAGTACAATAATTATTACTTTGTAGTCGCTTAAGCTGTCTTGTCGAACCGAAAATGGATAATTAACCAAAATTTTTAATTTATACCCATGGCTTTCTTTGATAATAAATGATTTTGATTGCTCATATTTTATACAAAATATATATTACAATTTACTAAGTCCTGATGAGTTACTGCTCATTATTTCCCCATGTAGACAATGTATAGACCATAATAACCTTATTTGAAACTGTACCAGACTTCTATCCAAGATATACTTTGCCTTTATATCGCCGGATATCGTAAGTGCTGAATAATGGATGTAATGTTTAATAATGGTTGAATTATTATACGGTTGACTCGCGCAAAATCATTTATGAATGCATAGCAGACATGTTCGCCAAATCGTTTTATCTCGAAACCCCAGACTCTATCCTTCATTATGATTAAAATCCCCAGCTAGCTTCATTGCATACTATTTTTTGGTAACATCTGGCAATAATCAAGTTTCTTTCTTTCACCATTGTTTTTATTTTACAAGGTTTGTTTTCTATTTTGAATGGCCATTAGCAACGAAGCGTTGCAAAACAAAATTACAATCATTGCGCCCTCAAGCGCCCACTCCGCCCATAATTTGAAATTGTAAGGATACAAGAACAAACATACATAACTTAAGCGCTTGAACAAAGGCTAGATACAACCGGCGTGATTAGCGTAGCAGAAAATGATAACTTATGCAATCTCACAGAAATACGGCAACAGTAACTGTAGAAGTACGAGTAGATGCCTTAGCGTAGAATGAATAGTAGAATCAGTAAAAAGCAAACACAGAGACTACAATATACCAACAACAGCAGTTACCTTTGTATTATGAAGGTTTAACTCTGCAGACAATGAATTGCTAGGCACATATGTACATACTTACATGCGGAGAGATTTGTTAATGCAGACTGGGACTTGAATGTCACTTGGTAGAGGGAGTCTGCTAATAATTTATGTTTATTAAATTTATTTAAATTTAATCAGTACAAGGCGCATAATGCGCCTGTAATGCCTTATTAACATTTCAGCCACCACCGTACTCACCGCTGCTTCATCACTCTCACCAACATTTAAGCGGTTGCAGTAGAACGAAAGGAAACCGGTTTTTCCCTTTCGGTTGCCACCGTACCTAATATGGCCTTTGTATTCTGGTCTGTCATGATTAAAAACAAGGGTGTGTTGGTATCTATATCAATACATACTCGTACATTTATTTTCAAACATGATGGCGTAGCGAGGTTGTATATTCAACCGCACAAACATTCCATACATATTTCTGCTAAGCTAACCCTCTTTTCGTAAAACTAATTGTACGAGTATATTTGCTTTGAAATAAAATACTAATAGCAAGGAAGAACAACAACAAGAATATATTTGTTTATATTTTTGCTAATCTTTTTCCGAAATTCCCCCAATGTTTTTATAATAATTCTTTTAGTCTTAGGGGTCCCATAAAGTCTGATATAATGCAAAAAACTCAGTGCTCCATCTATGCAAAAAGTTAATAAATTCAAACAAATCAACAAACATATCAACAATAAATAGGTTTCCCGAATTCTAAAAAATAAGGTTTGTTAAGAAATTATTTACAAACACCTTTTACCAAACTCTACTCAAAGACCTCAATGTATGTTTCAGCGGCAAAAAGTAATAATGTAGCAAGATATTAAAATGACGAAATATTAAAAAGTTTTCGTTGTATGTATGTTTTTTCTCAATATTTTTTGTAGCTGTAAACGAGACGTCATGTGGAGTATGCAATAAATTAGCAAAAAATTCAATTTTCCATTGAAGATTTATTAAATATATTACAAGTTACACAAAGCTAATTTAAAGCAGATACTTTTTGTTACTATTAACAAATAAAATGATAAAAATTAAGGATATGAGCACTTAATTGAATTAAAATGAAAATTTTACTTCTCATAAGTGCTTTACATTGAAAGAATACAAAATGAAAATGAGTATGACTTGTTTTACAGTTATTTTATCACTGTTACGTTTCATATACAAAAAACACAACAAAATAGTAATTTAAATATACTTATTGCTGCTCAGTTATTGATTAAAATTTCTCACCTCTTGCAGAAGTTTCTTATAATAAAAAATATAAAAAATTTATCAATATAAATGAGAAAAAACTCGGTCACTCAACGTTATTAATTTGTATTGCCGTCAGTGTTTTACGAACAAATAGGCATAGTCGTTTTTTGTTTTTTTGTTTTTTATATTGCTACTTTTGGTGTAGTTTTTATTATTGCATTTGATGGTGAGTACTCTGCACAGGTTTGTGCGACTAAGTACATACATGTTCCCATTTCATTTTTTAGTAGTTTCTTTACAACGAATGATTAATGACGTGTTACAAAAAAGGTGTTGCCATTTACAACTCAATTATAAGCTTCGGCCATAAAATGCGGTAATTAACTTTTACTGCTTTTGTGTATTGTGTATTGTATTAACAAATGTATTAAGTGTATATTCGTATTGTTAAATGTTGGAGTATATATATACATAATGCTTGCTGCTCAATTTCGGATATAAAACATGCTAAAATAGCCGTTAAAGTGGCTAATTAAGTTTTTTATAATGGTTATAAAAGTAATGACATTATTATTATTTTTAATTTTTTTTTTGTTGTTATCAATTTAAAATAACTGAGTAAGTGATAGGAAGCAGTGAATATGATTACACGCATGCAAAACTGTTTATCTTGTACTTGTGATTGTACTATTTTACTATTTGCTACCTCCTTCCTGCGAAAAACTCATTAAAAAACAAAATAAAATTATAATCGCCTATAACTTACTATCATCATAATGTTGCGTGTAAAATATTAGAAAAATTATAACTCCCAGCGTATTATATTCTTCTTATACATATGTATATAAAGCGTTTTGTAGACAGTCATGTGATTTAATCCAATTTCTCGTGTGCGTCTTGATATTTTTCCAACCTACAGTTTATCTTAAATCGCCTCTAAACGGCCGATGGAATTTTATAAGGAACTTCTCTTTCAAACCAGAAATAAACTCGGAGGAGTTCATAGTCTCTGCCGAGGGGAGACCGCAATTCGAAAAATAACTTATTATTTTAAAACTTTTTTCTATCATTTTTGGATGTTGGTCGTACCAGGACTCAAACCCAAGCTTTCCGAATTGCAGTACAAAATTTGTATACCTTTCGTGAACTTATAAAATTTATTACAAAGTACAAGCCTCAATGTCGATAATATTCAGATTCAATATTTATTTGAATTCATGTTTAGAGAATACCAAATTTATAACCTAAAATCTCAAATTTGGAAAATTTGTCGTATATAAATATGTTATAGTAATCCGATCTGACCAGTTCCAACGATTCTTCGTTTAAATGTAAAATGCATCTATGTTCAAACCATCTTTTCTCCTTCTGGTACTTACATACATATTTCGGACCAATTCAGGTATTTACATGAAGGGTATAACAAAGATTTTTAAATGACAAAAAATATAATATCTCACGAGAAGAATGTTAAGGATTGTTATGAGCATATGATTTGTTAGCTGTATATTATACCTCCACCAATCCATGTACAATTTACATGTAGAACAATCATATTTAATTTAAATTTATTTATATGCCTGTGTATGATTTTTAAATTAAACCCGTTGCTAGTTTTTATCTTTTTTCCTTTAATTTATGATGTAGTTGTAATTTGGAGACACTGTGCGTTTACAGGCATTTTGTGAACTTTGAAATCATATGAAATGATGGGTTATACCTAAATGGGATAAAACTATGTCATTTTGTCTGATATTCTATCAATCTAACGTCAGTTTATATACAATTATTAATTTGCTGTGCCATCCTATTGAACTCTTCCTTAGATGTTTTATTTAATTTATTTTAATCTTTTCATATTCTGTTCCCAACTTGTAAGGAGGAATTTGTTTATGTTACAGAAAAGGAACTTCCCGGATGGCTTGTTGAAATCAACATGTAAACAAAATCTTTAACAACAGCATTTCATCGATAATATTGATTATTAGGCTCCTACAACATAAACAAAATGTTAAAAAATTTGATGCAAAGGCAAAAAACGTATCTTCAATATTATTGTACTTCGCCTTTATTTATGCATGTATGTATATTTCTTATGAATCCAGTACATTCATATGTAGATACGTGTATGTGTGTACGTACAGTGAATGGAACTTATTTTTGGCTTTCTTTGGATTTCCTCAGTATTTGAGTTGTTAGAACATTTTTTGTTCTTTTTGGATTTGAATTGCAGTGAAAAAATTCTCTCATGAAGACAAAATGGCGCCTTGGCTTCTGAACAAATTCTTACGTTTGTGTGACTCATGCACAAGATTTAAAGATACAGTTTTGAGAAAGACACTCTTAAATAATAAATAATTAAGTTTAAAAATTCAAAAATATATAGATATGTACATATTATATAATATATATGTATGTGTTATAAAAAAATTTATTGTTTATGGTTTTTAATTTTAAAAACAACTTCCAATTTTCCGAAATCAGACTGGCTTTGATTTATTCCTAGGAGGTCAGTAAAAGTATTTTCCAAAACTAAATTTAAATTAATTATTGTTAGGTGTAATTACCAAAAATGTGTAAAATATTTGTCTGTCGCTTGCGCGTGTGCATGAATGTGTGTATGTAGGGGCTGTTAGGTTATTGTGCGGTAAACATCGTCTATCAGCATTGTTGTTGTCAAAACAAAGCGACTCGTTAGTTGTCGTGTAAATGACACCATAAAATTCCCATAAGAGCTAACATTAGTCTGTGTTACGGCGTGTGGAGCATTCTGAATTATTTCTAAAATTAACGCAGAATATAAGAAGTCGTACTGGTATCTACGAATATACATGTGCACACTCACATACATACCCACGTAGACTTTAAATGTTTATAAAATGTCAAGCTCACTCAATTCCAGCACGAATGTATTTCCTTTTTCAATACAGATGCATGCATATAGGTATATATATATATATATATATGAACAATGAAGAAAATATTGCATATTTTGGTTTTATATGTAAATATAAATATGTTTACATGTACATAAGTCAAATTTAAACTTGGGATTACATTGTCAGCAGTTCGAACTTAAATGTGCACGTGTCTGTACATTAGTCTGGGTATATTATATGGAAATTGTAATTGGTGTTAACTTTAGTTCCAAATCTAGTCGTTTAACTTTCTAGTCGAATTATATACAAATATACTATTTTTAAATACATACAATTCAACATAATGTGATAGAGAATTTTATACCATACTGCACTCAATTCAATTCTTACGATTCCATCACTGGCAGGAATTTGAAATTTGAATATCATAGTATAAGACTTGATCTCTATACAGCCCCAATGTATTTCAGTCAGCATAACAACACCATTTATTGTTATGCTTTTCGTCAGACAATACGTAAATATGTATATTTATCTCAAAAATTAGGTAAACCAAACATAACAAACTTTTTGTTGGATTGTAGCGTATTCTATAGGCATATACTATGTATGTATGTACACGTAAATACATTAACTATCGTTTTATTTTTATTTATTTATTTAAAAGAGAAACAATTATTAATATTTATTCCACTTACAAATTAAAGCACTGGCTGCCAGGGCACTCGGCCTATATTTAAAGTAATGTTAAAGTGTTATCCAATGTAAGGTTATTAAAGTATCAATATTATAAATTTATTCTAGCTTATGTGGTAATAGTTAAAATACAGCAAAATTAACAATAATATTTTTATATCTGTTAATGTATTTTGTTTATAATTGTATGGTTATTTTACAAAGCGTTACAAATTTTGCAATTAGTTTAATGTTACGGTCACTTGGGATTTTAAGATGATCAGACGGCTTGGAGTTGTTGAATATTCCACTTCTTTTTTCTTGTGAGTTTGGGCAGTTGTCGAGGATATGGATAATATTGAATTCGGTACAACCACAATGCGGACAGCTTGGTTTAGGTAGGCCTTTCAAAAGATGTGTGCCCAATGCGAAGACGCATAAATGTTCTTATATTCCTGTATTCATTGGAGTTTTGGAACAGAACGTTTCTGATCTTTTAGTAATTTTTTGGTTAATCGATCAGTTCTAATAATTTAGTGATTATAATATTTTACTTAGGCATAGCTGATCTGGTTTTTTTCAGTGCAAATAAAACAAATTTACTCCACTTTTATATCTTTATTATAATGGGGGTTTCGTTTGATTGGCTGAAGACAGCTTCAATGGCAGATTTGCTGTCAGAACAAATAATGGCTTTCCTACCATGTTGTGATGAAAAAAGTACTGCTTCTAGTAGCGCAGCGGCTTCGGCTGTAAATGCAGAGCAGTATGATAGAAGAGAGTATGCAGCGATGATAGCACCTAGTATGTTTGTCACAGCAAATGCAGTACCGGTGTCTGTTTTAGATCCGTCTGTATATAGTACATCCCAACCTATTTTGTGATGATCTAGGATTTTTTTATGTAGTTGGTGATATTCACTATTGCTGGTTGCATTCTTAAGTCACGTGGGATTTTAAGAGGTATTCATAAACGATGATGTAATTATGGAGTAAACAAATTTTATTTATAAAAGAATGATTTATTAAATTAAATATTGACCATTGCAACTTAATAAAGTAAAGAACCATGTGAATTAAATAAGCACGTCAAATACTATCTTTGTTCTGGTTGAACGAATTTTATATGTTTATTCCAGTTCCCGCGCGCAGTTCCCATACCATTTCTGCTTCAGAACATTTTGAAGTGAAATATTCTTTAGAGCATAACACTACATATATATGTATGTATGTATAAACCGCTCCTTCTTCGTTACTAACTTTTTGTTTTAATTTACAAATGTACAAACATATGTACATATGTCCCAAATTTGCTGTTTTGATCAATATCTCGTTTACAATATATCAATGTACTTATCTACATATGTATGTGCACACTATTAATATATTAAGTTCAAATGTATTTAAATCCATGAACATAGGTAGATACTTACATTTATAAACTTACTTTAAAATTAGGAAATATTTACTGTTCAGTTCGATTCTTGTTTTACGGAAGCATTTCCAGACTCGTACATCATTCATGTTGAATTTCGAAACTCACCACAGCAGTCGTTCTCTCCACGTGCTGTCCAAGTTTTATTTTAATACTTATTGATGGAGACTCTGCGCATGACTAAGCTAATATATGAAGAGAGCACATTGGCACCTCCCCTACCGGCACTCATTTCGTTGCCATGACAACGTACGTATCTAAATGCGGTTTTGCTTACCTGTCGACTGAACCAATATCAAATAAGCGGCCATATTGGATTCCATTGCTGCAGTTGCCATACGGTAAACTCTAAACTCATGGCATTCTCTCTTTTCACTCTGTTACTTAAAGTTGTTTGACCAGTACGGCACACTATACATTGGAAAAAAACACAGGGAGCGGGCTTAGAAGAGCAAATAATACTCTCTCTTTCTCTCTCTCTCTCTCTCTGTTTTCACTCTGGGCATACATACATCCATGAATCATACATTATCCACATATGTATGTATATATTTTGTAATTTAATGTTTGTTTGTGTTACACCCCGTGTTACGAACGGGGGTCGTAAATCTTAGTGGATCGATTTAAACACATGTATCTTGGCTTAAGATAGACAAAATATAATTTTTGTTAAATTAATAATAATTCACCACAAATTTAATTTTTATATTAATTTTCAGCATTTGTTGTTTAAATATGCATACAGTATATAAATATGCATTGATTTGTATGCAGATATAAAACATTGAAGCATCTGACGAAATGTTAAATAAAACAAATATATATATATACATATATATATATATATATATGGTTAATCTTTTTGCGGTTTCGAAAAGAAATGTAAATAAAATGCATTTAAAATATTTGTTTTGCCCCAAATGCTACAATTTTGAACGTAATCCCCCGAGTGAGATATTGTCTCGTCGCTCAAGAAATTTCGTTTGGAAATTGTATGTAGTTCAAGCACACAATCGACGTACATATACAATACATATATGCGTTCTAAATGGTTAGCTCGCTTCAGTTGTTGTGTGGGATGGACTTTATGTGGATGTAGATGATAGTCCAAATACAATACAATACAAAATAAAGTCCCAGCCTTGGGAACGTCGGAAAATTGACACATTCGGGTCTTCAGCTACACTTTCACTTACAGTAGTGATATTTGAGATGGAAAGAGTAAAACATTGATGCACAGGCCTTATAATATCTGTAACCGATCCAGTCTTTTCTGGATTTTTTTTAAATATTATATAACCAATTGCTGTAGAAGTTGGATGATTATATGCACCATAATTTCATCTTAAAGCACGAAACGTGGCCACGTTTGAATTAACATTTTTGTCTAAAGTTTTAACGCGTTGTGCGGTTATTAAGCGATTCATTTGCATATATTCCCGATTTGTAGCTAAAACAAAAAATGTTTGGTTCGACAGTTAAATTTGACAGATGTCAAAATACAGTCCTGTACTTTTGAAATCCCAAACTGGTGAAGCCTTTATGATATATATAATACCCCGAACTTAAAAAACACCATACCGTTACGTCATAATATATATATATACATATAATATAACGAGACGCAATATGATGAGTTTCTCGATTTAACGAAGTTTTCCGAATATCCAAGAAACGTCCATAAGATATGATACAAATACCTACCTCTATGTTATACTTATTCTCTTATATCGATATTACAAAGTAATAGCTATTTCTAAAACTTGTTGAGCGTTTGAGAACAGTTTTGGATCTTGGACGCACCAATGCACGTTTAAATTTGAAAAATAAAAATAAGAATTACGCGTGCGCGCAGATCCGATGGTTAGAGACAAAGAAACCCTCTTACCTGCACTAGAGAACGTGCGAGCACACGAAAAGTAAAAAGAATTTATCAAGCGAAACTAACAAACCATTTGCTCATAATAAAATTTTGATTTCCGAAACATAAGCTGCGAATTGTGCCCCCATCGTGACAGACCGTCACGAATGCTCACGACAAAACGTTAAAAAATGACAATAAGCAAATACACTTATGCGGTAAAAAAAAATTCGCACAGGTAGCGTGGAAAATTGCAAAAAATAAATAAGAGATAAAAAATAGGTATCGTATGGCAACGTTATAAAGACTAAAAAATATTCTGCAGTAAATACAAAAACAACAAAAATAGCAAAGCAGGTGGTCGTTTCAACGCATCAACCTGTAAAAGTCATATATTTTTGAAGCAAATGAAAATTACAGCAACGTGAAACCCAGCAGCACTCTACCAAAACAAAACAACATATTTTTCCAAATATAAACAGCAAAATACCCGCTGAGCGTTGAGGCGGCTGCTGGTTTTACCCTTTAGCTATGCCAAGTGGATAGCATGGCAGTGGTGAAAGCATTTTGCTAAAAATACATATACGAGTATGTACATGTGTACCAAGACTTTCACAAAAACAGGGATGAATGAAATCAAAAGGAAAAAATGTTGTACTCAGTCGGATAATCTGTGACGCCGGTGACTAATATTTACGTTAATATTGACTATCTTAAGAACACCTTTCTCAAACCGTATTCCCGGTACATCCGCGCACTTAATTATTTTCATAAGGTTCTCAACAGCAACAATGTGTGATCTCCATAAGATGTTTGATATTGAAAATATTGCTGTTAAGAAAAAAGCGATTTCTGAAGACCAATCTTATACGATCGTCATTTAATTGAAAATACGCGACCGCAAGTTTTATCCTCAAACAGAAATCGGTGCTAAGAGATTTCCCGTAGGATCAAGATCTGTCTACCATTAGTTTTTCCTACTACACAAAAAATATTTTTGTTATCTATGTTTTTGCGCTATAGTATTCATGTTTTTAAGAAATAAAAGTTAAATTGATAATCTTGTCCAAAATCAGAAAACTACTAAATATTATTTTGTTGTAAGTTTCAATACCGCAAGTCGCAATAGTCGAGTGTTTAGTAGTGTGTACTACCATGCTTAAGGTCATGAGTTCGAGTACTTACCAAACAAACATTCAAAAATATAGAAAATTAATATAAATAAAAAAAATAATGTTATATTATATTTTCTTATTGCTGTCGCCCATTGCATGTCGTAGCTTGCCGTGCAACACCGAATATATGCAAAATGTAATGCCGGGTATATGCAAAAAGTAAAAAATCGTAATTCGGTAGCTCTGGAAAGAAAATATTGGTCTCGAACAAAAAGTTGACTGCAATTCCGCGTAAATTATAGAACCGACTTTGAAGCTGTCAATTGTTTTGTTTTGTTTCTGCTTTTTGAGAAACAAAAATGTAGCACTAATTAAATCAAAAAGAGAGGATCGATAATTCTATTGGTCTAAAATGTGGAAATATTTCTGCCTAAGAATATAATATTGTTATCGTAAAAGTGTTGCGGGAGCCAATAAAAACAGGTAATGTTGTCAACCTGTGGGTCCTAACGTACTTCGTAAATCTTACGCAAAACTTTTCTCTTGAAAACTTCTAGCGCCGTCTCATCAGATCTTGTCGTCGTCCATGCTTCCGCACCATAAAGCAGGAAAGGAACAATGAAGGACTTGTAGAGTTTGGTTTTAGTTAGAGGGGAGAGGACTTTACATTTCAATTTCCTACACAGTCCAAAGTAACACCTGTTGGGAAGAGTGATTCTGCTTTGAATTTCCATGCTGGAATTGTTGTTGGTGTTAATTCTGGTTCCAAGATAGACGAAGTTATCTACGAGTTCAAAGTTATGAATATCAACAGGGATGTGAAAGCCAAGTCGCGAATGCGATGACTATTTGTTTGACGACAGAAAATATTTCGTCTTGCCCTCGTTCACTACCAGACCCATATCCTTCGCTTCCTTATCCAGTATGGGAAAAGCAGAACTCACGGCGGTTGCTTAACGTCAGTTTACATAGCCATATAAGTTTTGCGAGGATACCAAATTCAGACATAGCGGCTTAAATGCAGCTCCTATTCATGCTGTCGAAGGCGGCTTTTAGATCGATCCTCTTTTCACGGTCCTTTTCCAGGATTTGGCGCATGGTGAATATCTGGTCAATAGTTGACTTACCAGGTCGAAAGGCACACTGACAGGACCTTATAGGCGATATTAAGAAGGCTAATCCCACGATAATTGGCGCAGACTGTGGGGTCCCCTTTCTTATGGGGGGCTCTCAGCCGCACGTCTGGGGGACAGACGCTGCTGTTACCCAAAGCTCCACACGGGTTGATTACCGCGTCTTGCATAAGTGTTGCTCACGACGTGGATGCAAGAGTAAGAATTGAGTATAGCCCTGCGACTGTAACTGCATATCCAGAAGCTTGAATACACCCCATTACAAGAAACCATTGGAAACTCAAATTTTTAACCGAGATCTAACCTAGAACTAAATAACTAGATAATAAACATTACATTCTATGCTTTGCCTACTACTACTACTACTAAACAAATAATAAATAACAATAAATATAAGAAATAAAACTATGAGAACAGATAATAAAAGCAATTGCGAAAAAATATGTATTCTTGGTTAATACTATAAGTATTATATTTTTATAAAATACCACACAACTATTTCCACATTCTGAACAAGAGTAATAAAAATTATCTATATACCTTGCTTTCAGGTCCTAATGGTTGTCCACGTCGGCGCGGTCGTCAAACATATACACGATTTCAAACACTTGAATTGGAGAAGGAGTTCCACTTTAATCATTATTTAACGAGGCGGCGGAGAATCGAGATCGCTCATGCACTCTGTCTCACTGAACGTCAAATAAAAATTTGGTTCCAAAATCGACGCATGAAATTAAAGAAGGAATTACGCGCTGTTAAAGAAATAAATGAACAGGTAATTAAGACATATCAAGAAATTTTAAGTCATAGGCCTGTTTTAAATGAAGTGTTGAATTTCGTTTTTAAAATGGTAACTGTCCAAGTCTGATTTTCAAATTGAGTAGAAGAGCTCCAAAGTTTCATACTCCGATTGCATAAGAATCGAAATGGAAGTGTTAATGTTGAAACTGCACAAACCCATAGTTGACGTTAATATTAAAGCGTACTTGCAATACCTTAGATAACGAGAGATGGTATTTCAAATGGGTATTGCCATGGCATTGCCAAAACACTTAACGCAGATACTCACGCCTTTACGTTTAGACGGGATTTTTGCGTTTCAATGATGTCTTCCAATCATCAAATGTGCTTTATTGACCGTTACCAGGCGAAATATATTTAAAATTTTTTTGCTGAGATTATTACCTATGTACCTCCTAATGCTTTTCATAATTTTTAGTTTAATAGTCTTTACAATCGTATCTTTTGTATACCTAAAGAGTATTTTTTTTTCAAAATTCCAGGCCCGACGCGATCGCGAGGAGCAAGAAAAGATGAAAGCTCAAGAGTCCATGAAATCCGCCCAGCAAGTCAACAAACAAGTGCAACAACAGCAGCAACAGCAACAGCAGCAGCAACAACAACAACATCAACAGCAACAACAGGACCATCACTCGATTATTGCACACAATCCAGGGCATCTACACCACTCCGTGATGGGACAGAATGACCTGAAACTTGGTTTAGGTATGGGCGTTGGAGTTGGTTCGGGTGTAGGCGTTGGTGTGAGTGGAGGCATTGGTAGTAATTTGGGAATGATGAGTGCGCTCGAAAAGAGCAATCACGATCTGCTCAAGGCAGTTAGTAAGGTGTCTTCGTAAATTTGCTAGCATTAACTACAAAACAGCCGCTGTCCTGGCTGACAGTGAAGTGATTTAATAGATGGCTAAGAGATGCCATTGCTTCCCAGTTGACCATTGATTTACATACATAAGCTTAATTGGAAAGCTGAAATATATTCAAAACACACAAAAGATGATAACTTAAATACGTAAAACATTTTACATAGTAAATTAGTTGTATAAGTATACCAACTACAGACCCATATATATACATATATATAAACTATACTTAAACTCAAAACATCTAAATATCAGATATATATACATATATATATATACATACCATATATATATATAGAGAATGATCAGAAATAAGTAAATTCAGAAAAACGCGTAATACACTTAAGTAATATAAGCAGGTTTATTTACATACATACATACATATAAACACTGTGCATGCACGAGTATGTATATGTTAGCTTACTTATCCAAAATGCTTGCAAAAGTACTCATTTATTGGGGAAAGGGTTGACCGAACATTACAATTCGTCGCCAGGAAATACTTGCGTCGTGAATCGAACCGGTGAATCAACCGGTTTTACAACAAGCTTGCGATTCTCTTTCTGCTAAAGGATGTAGATTTATGCGAATAACAATGTGAATTGTGTCAGTTGTCTGCAACTCGTGCAAATGATAATAACACTGTTGTAAGATGAGTTGTTTAGGTTAATTAAGTATTTAAAGTAAAGGCTTTCTGATGGCAGAAATACCGTTTCAAGGATTTTCAATATAATTACACTTAATTTTCCTAGATTACTGCTCGTGTTAATTCAAACAAGTCGATATGGTAGTACATTAATTTGTACTTCTTTGCATGATTTTTTAAACTGAATTTGAAATTTAATGATTTATTATTTATTTATTGAAAATTTTAAAAATTATCCTAATTCTATCTTAATTTTCATTAACTTTTTATCTTCTCTCTGTGTTTTCGTTATTATTGAAAAATTATTTGAAAAGAAAACTCTCAAATGCCATAAATTAGTGATAAAAATTTGCTTACGAAGTTATCACAACAAAAAAAAAATTAATGTTAACTACTATTTATAATCTAATGATTGCAACTTAAATCTCATTAATGTAAAAAAATCGATAGGTTGGAATGGAAATGTAATGCGATATTTACATAAATATAAATTTACTAAAATGCGAAGTCGATGGATGGATGGCCAATACTTGAGGGTGTAGCCAGTGAAATATAAATACGTACACAAAACAAATAAGCAAATAAACTCTATAACAATTATCCAGTGACTAAATATAAATTTACATTTGAAATAATTTTAAGTAATATAACTTTTTACAAGAGAACAAAATCAACTCTGCAGATCTAAGCATAGAGTTGCTGAAAGTAATGTTTTATAAACATTTAAAACAATTAAAGGAATGTCCTCCCCGCAAATTAAGCATAGAGTTGCTGAAAGTAATGTTTTATAAACATTTAAAACAATTAAAGGAATGTCCTCCCCGCAAGTTTATAATGAAAATACTAAATGCATGTGCGTACAATTATTACCACCATGTATGATTGTATTCTCACAAATTGTTTTATTGATTTTTTTAAGATATGCGGCAAACAGAATATGTTAATAAATACTTAAGATAGAAATGAAACGAATAAAACATTGGTTAGAAAACAATATCTCAATATACGTATTAGAATTAAGAATCAATATAAATGTGCTGTACACATACATACATATATGCTATTTACTACAATATAAAATATATTTATCTATATCTTCCCAATAAAATACACATACATGCATATAGAGTAATCGACTAGTGAAACTTAAAAAATGTTTCTTGATTTGATTTGAGTTGATGAAATATAAACATATATGTATATAAATATATATTGATAACACCGAAAACAGTGAGACGTTTTAACGTTTGCCTAGCAAAAGAAACAAATGCTTACATATTATTATAAATGATATGATATAGGTATACATGTATGTATGTTTAGTTATTCAAACTGTCACTTGAATGCTTCTGCAGAACATAGAATACATGCGTACATGTATGGTTACCGATGAGCGTAAAA
Source organism: Ceratitis rosa (assembly GCA_037013455.1). Lineage (NCBI taxonomy): Eukaryota > Metazoa > Arthropoda > Insecta > Diptera > Tephritidae > Ceratitis > Ceratitis rosa. Next base: position 1,325,341 of record JAWMAG010000098.1, on the reverse strand, counting down.
ACTGCATAATTGACTGAATGCACTTAATAAGTAACGGACTAATTTCAATTTCGATTTTTTCTTCAACAAACACTCTTTGGTGTTTTTGATTATGTCCAAAATACCAACATCCCGTGCTAGTATTAATGATCTTTAAAAGGTCCGCGTTAAGGTGTATCGACTGCTCACGGCTCATGCACTTTATTCTTCCACTTTATGTTGCTTTTACCAACTGTAATTTACATATATATACACGTACTTTAGTTCGATTGAAAAAGTTGTTACTTTCATATGTATATGTTTTCTGTTTCCTTTATATTTTGTTAAGGTAAACTCCAAGTCATATAATTATCTTTAAATATTCGGTTATCGCCAAATCTATTAAATTTTAGTTAATTTTTGTTAAATAATTTAGTTGTACGTTTTGTAATAATTGTTTAGTTTACTTAATGAAATAAACATTTAAAAGCCATTATATGAAAACAAAGTAATGTACTTGTAGATTTAAATTATCGAAATACAAAATACATTGCAAACACTTTCGTTTCCTTTAATAGTGAAGGAGCGCAAATGGATATGCGAATATAATTAAAAAATGCAACTGAATTTTTTATTCTCACACTTTAGAACCCTTTTATAAAATAATAAGTTAATAATTTTTTAATATTTAGGACGAAAAGGGAGCTAGCTTGAAACGGAAGATCTTTAATTTAGATAAATCGCGCAAAATTAAAATAGTCTATAACCATCGATAACTCGTACTTTTACCATAATTTTTTGTAAATGGCCAAACACTATAATTATAGTGATTTTTGATCTATTTTTCCACAATATCGAAACTTAAAATATACAAATTTGATCCAGTAATTAATTCATTTCTATTTAAATTGATTCTTGAACAGATAAGAAAAATTAAATATGTTCACATAACTGTGTTTGGCACAATTAGACTTTCCTTTTTGTGTTACCTAAGAGTTTTCAAATACTACAGGGTGCGCCGTCTACACTTTCGATACTTCAACACTGAGGAACTCTGATAGTTTTTAACCGATTTTGACAAATGAGCAATATATATTTAGGATATGCTTTTCCATTTATTTCGAATCAATTTTAGAACACAACGTCGATTAAATGGCCACCTTTATTCGCACATTCTGCGTTACATTGGCCATCATTTCAGGCGTTATAGTCGCTATTTCCGCTCGTATGTTACCTTTTAGTTCGTCGATTGTCTTTGACCTGCTGGCACAAACTTTACTTTTTTAACGGCCACTCCAAAACACGATTTTTCAATTTTCGATTTATTCAATTCTGAAATACCGATGGGTTAAAAGTCTAGAAGGCGCACACTGTACATTGAGGCAAGATGATATTTTGCTCTTAATGTAATTGAACTTAAGACCCAGAATATGTTTTTTTATACATCTTTTCAACAAACATTGACTTGCATCCAAAGCTTCTTAAAGAAATGTAATGTTTTACGGCATACTCTAGTAGACATCTTATTATGACCGACGGTATTTTCTTCAGACAGGTTTAATGTGCCTGTAAGTATTTTTTCAGCATGTGCAATTCGCTGTGGCTCTATACTCAAATAATTCCAATTATGATTCCAATCATATGATGTGTCCTTAACCAAAGTGAAATTTCCCAGGAATAGATCCTCCAGCTGGCTGGTCTTCCAAAAGAGCGTACATTTCTGTTGCGGAGTTTACTGTTAAATCAAGTCTATTAAAAAATATGCGGGAGTCTTTCACCTTACCAAGTCTTTCACGTAGTGGATAAATCTCGATTAAAATACCGACGAAGTTATGAAATAGTAGAGATAATATTTCTGTTTATCATCAATAAAAGTTTTCATAGGTAAAGTAATGGTATCCCAACGATAAATTTAAAAAGTATTGTATAAAACGATAAATTTTAAAAGAATAAACTCACAATATTTCATCAACTTAAAATGCAATTGCCATTACATTGCCATTGTCGTTCAATATGACCACTGAAGAAAGTGCTCGAACTTAACACTAATACATGCATAAAGTCGCGATCTATTCCTGCTCCTATATTTCCATCACAGTTTACCTAATGCGCAAATTTGTACCACGAGAAAACCCTGTTGAAGACAAAAAAATATAAATGAAAAGTTTTATAACAACAATCCAACGACTGCCTTTGTTTTGCCAAGATAAATCGGTTCTAATAAAAATCATTTTCGGTATCAGTAAATTATACCAAGCGATTTTGAATTTATGAAAGAATAATCATTGGTTAGTTTTATATAAAAATTAGGTAGGAAGAGTAGGGTATTTTTTATTTTTAAGCATTATTAAAGAATCTGAAATTATATATACATATACTGGGTATTAATCATCATCATTTTAAAATCAAAATCAAAAGGAACCTTTGTTTAGGATTGGGTTTTGCTTCATGGTTATTAATTAAAAAAATATAGTTACTATCAATTAAAAGTTAAATAAATATACCTAGTATGTACGTAATACTGGTTACAAAAACTGCATGCCTGCAAATCGAATTAAAATTTCGGACCAACTCAAATACGTAAAGAATTAACAAATTGCAAAATTCAAGCAATCACTTAAATATGTGTACCCATAATATTATGAACACGAACAAAGTACTTACATATGTATATCTAATGTTAGTATTCCAGCAGCAAAAAATCCATATATACGTAATTAAATAACTGGAAAATACGAGTATTCAACATTAAAGGAATAATTAATTGCAACTAAAATTAAAAAATTACATAATAAAGTAAGGCAGTGTGTATTTAACTCAAGTAAATAAAGTGTACATAATCAAATAAATGCAAAACTAAACATGAATAAAATTTACTAAAAAAAAATAAATGTTTCCTGGAATAATAATTTTAAATGAGGCAGTTTACTATTGTGTATTAGCTGGAAGAATTTCAAGCTCCTCCGAACGGCTAGGGGGAGCAGAAAAAAGAATAATGGCAGCATATGATTAGAAGACCCTATGTTTTTCGACCGAAAGCTTCGCATTCTTTCATCCTCAAATAAAAAGTAAATGATGTATTATTAACAACATGCGAAAAAAATATTACGTGTTAATCCTTTTCCTGTAACTATGACCTATACTTTACTTTACAAGTTAAATAAAGAAAATAATGCAGAGTAAAACAAAACATAATAATATGAACAAAATAATTTAAGATATTGTAAAATCGAATAAAATAAATAAATAAAAAATCAAAACATTAAATTAAACTAATTTAAAAAAATGAAATAGAATTAATAAAAAAAAATTAAACAAAATAATTAAAATAAATAATAGATTAAAATTACATAAAATACAATAATATAAATTAAAATAAAACTACACAAAAATACATAAAATTAAAGAAAAATAAATAAAGCAGAAAAATTAAAATAGTCATCAAAATAAAGTAAAATAGTTTAAAATAGAATTAATAACTTAAAAGAGAATCAAGTAAAATTAAACCACATTAATCAAAATAAAATAAGACAAAATAAAATAATATAAATGTAAATAAAATACTAAAAAATAAAAATAACAAAAGTTAAAAAATAAAATAATGTAAAATAAAATTAAATAAAATGTGTCATAAATTAAAATTAAATAAAATAATATAAAATGTGGTAAAAGAAAATACAATAAAATTAACTAAACAAAATAAAGGAAAATAAAATAAAATATAAATAAGATAAAATAAAATATATAAAAGAGTAAATAAAAAAGTAAAATAATAAAATAAAGTATGATGAGAAACAAAATATGTGATATAAAGTGAATTAAAAATAAATCATTTAAAAATTTTCCTAAATCATCTAATTAGTTTTTGGAAAAGGTGGGATCTGAAAAACCGAGCGTGTTAAAAAAAACCCCGTCTATACAACATATATATATGACGAGGTAGAAATCCCATATTGCAAGCAAATTGTAAGCCTCAAGTTAGTAATACTTATTCAAACATGCTATCCAGATGTGTGTTTGTACAAATTTATCAATAAATTGTAGATAATGCGTCATCAGGGAATAAGAATGCTCTCATACCAGTGATTGAAATACTCATTTTACAGGAAAACAAAAATTTGTATATGTATTTCGTTAGTAATTTATTATTATAAAGCACTGCGGGTGTACACTTTTGCACAGCGATGAAATGGCAAAATTTTGCAACTACACTAAAATGTACAGAAACAACGCACGCTTTGCAAAAAGTTCACTGACACAATATGTGAGACATTTGGAAATGGGTGCATAGCGCAAGCCGACCTTTGGGTGGGCGTGCAGCCAAATGTACACGTAGCGTTCAACAAACAAACGTATCTAAGGTAAGCGAAGGGGATGAGTAAATTTGCCGAAAATGTGTTGTGTTCGAAAGACTTTATTTTTTCATTAATGGTCGTTCCCTTTACTCCAATACAATCAGATGCAAACGCGATGTGCTATGATTTGCCTTTCATATAGGTATGTACATGATTGTGTTGACTCGTACTTACACATGAATATACTCCTATTTGTTTGGTACTTCTGGCAGCAACGTGAATGCCTAAATCATGAAATGTTAGGACTCTGCAACACGATAACAAGTAAATATTACCGGAACCGGTTGGGTTGGCAAATTTAATTTAATTTTGTTTTATTTTTATTTTTTTAATTTTAATTCCTTTAGTTATATTTTATTTTTTTTTAAACGGGTGTGAAAGCCAATTATATGTAAGTCATTGTGGCGTTACGTTATCTACCAAAGATCTTGTCTTCCAAATGGCTTAGCTTTTGACTTGTCGTTTGTCGTACCTTTAGCTACCAAAGTGTCAAAGCTTTACAGACATAAGTACATATTTGCGTCCCCCATACGCACATGCGCACAATTTTATATGTATAGGTATATATAATATATCTCAGTACTCACTTTCAATATACATAAGTATATAATTTCACCGAAAATACTAATTTTTTATATCTCCTTATATATATTTACATTTCGATGTCGATTATCATGCAGGCTGTTACATTAATGGAAAATAATGTTTTGAATTAATTAAATCTGAAAATTAATTTAACATAACTTTTTTACTTATATTATATTTTTTAATGAAAAACTTCTAAATGCATAATAAATGCGCTTGAGTCAAAGCTAAGTTTGATGGATTTCAATTTTAAAAATCAATATGTTTTACAACAGTGAGATTAAAAATTAATGTTCTTTCAATCAGAATCGATAAACCTTGTGTTTAGTTCTATCTTAATTTCCTTAAAGATAATAGAAGAATAGTATATTAAAAGCATTTGCCAAGGTGCTATTTATTATTGTATATCTAAAGCGCTATAAAGTGATTCGATCGATGAAATTTTGGCGAGGCGGTCAGCACACTTGCTTAATCTCACCTTATCCAGATTTCACCAGAGTCGTTCGAAGTAATATTATTACTTAATTTCATTGAATTGTTGAATTGCACTGGTTAGTCTTGCCATATCTGACCGTAACCATTCACCAAACTCCAACATAAGCCTTTCTTTATCAAACAAACAAAAATTTGTTTACTATACACTTGCAATAGCAAAAATTTTCATATCTTCAATTGAAGTAAAACCCTTTTCCCACCCATCTGCCTTCAGCGCTAAGAAGTTTTTACTGCAAAACCACCCTGTGCACTTTATGAAAATTTTCTTAGATGATGTTACCGTTCCCATTTTTTAAGGGTGGATTTCAAACGTATAAAGCGAAAACACAAAATACGGACAATATTTCCTTTATATGGAACCATTTTTTTTGTTTGACAATTTCCGGAACATCTGCGATACCACATAAATAACGAAGGCAGCATGTGTTGCAGATATTTTTCAAAATGAAAGCTTTAAATAAGCAAATTTTTAATACTAGAATTTGCCCTGGACCTCATCTGCAATTTTATTTCATTTATGTTAAGATGGCTGTTATAAGATTTTTATTAGGTTTTAAGTTATTTATTTTATTATAACTTATAAACTATTTTGCTAAAACGTAGTTCAGAACTCTACTACAGAATAGCCTACATAAAAAGCTTTCTATTATTCAAAAATGCAAATCGACCCATAAATATTAATTTCTGTTTCATATATTAAGCAAAACCGGATCATCGAATCAATTCTAAGCCCACAAAAATTGTTTACAATGTCAATTTGTACCAAATTTCATGTTAATCGAACCATACACCGATTTTTCCTAATAGATCGAACCCAGGCGCACTCCCCGGAAAAAAGTATTCATTAATTTAGGCCTGAAGCTACGAGTTAATTAAATTCGAACGATATAAAAATGATTTAGATTTTTTCGAATAGATCGGCTCCAGGTCTGCATACCAGAAAATCCTTTCTTATCAGATGCTTACGTCATACACCCACCAAGCTTCCACGATCAATGGCTTAGGCTTGGGTTGATCCGCCTTTTATATATTTATAGATAAAGTGAATATATGTATACTCAGCTGAGTACTGTTCCTCGATTAGCAATAAGTTGTGAGGTTTTACTAGAATGGAGTCGTCTATGAAATGGAGAAGTAGTTAGGTTGAAGGTCTGCTAAAATTGTATTTCGAAGAACGTATTATCTAAGGAAGAACCTTAATTGCTAGAAAAAATTTTAATTAACACTTTCAGTTTTTGTTAATCTAAGTCCTTATAGTTTATACATCAGCCGAAGCCTCAAATTTTAACTTGACCAACCTAACCGAGGGGTTAGCATTGCGTACTGTCATTCTAAAGACCTTCGAGTCCTGGTTCGACCAACGTCCAACGCTTGACATTCCCAATTGGGGGCCTGGTTGCAATTATAAAAATGAACTTAATTTTCAGTTAAAATATTCTGTATATTTTTGGATTAAAACTAACTGATATGAAACACACAATCATATTTTCGATACTGAATGAACTTGTGTTAAATTACAAATATAACTTTGAAAGCCCCTTTTCTGATATTTATTATTTAAAAATTAATTGCTGTTAGTTGCTTTTTTTAGAGAGTCACAATAAATAACTATAAACAATGCCGTTTGAACTCCTTACAAGTTTTAGTAATAGCATAATCCCTATTTTTAAACAATGCACGACTAATAGCCATATAAGTTAGCGGAGACTGGGTACCGTCGTCTCATGTCAGTCCAGCTATAAATGCTGATATACAAAATATGTAAAAATGTTGAAGGAAAAAATTTGTTTTCAGAGATAGGGACACCAAAATATTGAAAATCTACTAATATATTATAATTGTGTTGATTCATTGGAACTACTTGAACGTGTCATGCATTATAATTTCCCCATCCTTTTGATTCGTAGTGGTGGTTATGCACATCTATGATATGGCCACACAAATAGCTATTATAAAAATTCTCATTGGTATATACATATACATATACATACGCACATATCCGTACAGAAGTTAGATTGGAATGAGTTATAAGAATGGATACGAGTATACATATTTCCTTTTGTAGTTATATATGTATGTATAGTAGTGCAGTATTATATATTTAATTTCCGCGCTGAACGACAAACTACCAAATATTACTCTTCGAATTATTATAGTTCCTTTATTCTGGTCATAAGCAATTCTACACGTCACCAAGCAAACATTGTAATATCATTCCTAATATTATGTTAATGCCACATTCTAACAGTATTTTTGCAAAAATCGACACATCACACTTTACTCTTAACTGCGTGCAGTGAGTATCTAAAATATTCAGTATAATACTCTGTGCAAATGATTTGAGTAAAAGTGGTCTATTTTTATAAAAATGACTTTAGTATCGAATATTTTAATCAAACTTGATTCAATTTTGTTTATTTCAATGGCAAATAAAACTAATATTAATATGCCCTATAACAATGAATGCAATCCTGGAAAAGGCAACAAAATCGATATTAAATCGAGTTAAAATTAATATTTTGAAAATAAAATTATTTAAATTTCAAAGTTAACATATTGATTTAAAATAAATAAAAACAAAAATAAAAAACGACAGGTTGATACATTTCAGATTTGCTCTAAAGCTTAAGATTTAATTCGAACATTTTCGAGCAATTCGATCATTTGAGAAACGAGTTTTTGGCACGAGCTCGAGCATTTTGAACAAAAGTTTTTGTTTTTTCTCAGCACTTCTCTATAATTTTAAATTTATTTATGTAAAGTGTAAAAACCATTGAAATACTAAGGAAATTTTGACAAACAAAAAATCTATCTAGAGCTCTACATTACTTCCATCCAATAATTACATAAATTAAATATAATATTTTTTTAATTATTTTTGAATATCGTTTGTTGTTAATGTTGTTTGTTTGTGTCGTTTCAATAAAAGCAGACTTTAGTCTGTCCAATTATTTTGAATTCCTCAATGTTTGAAGTTTGACCACATACAAGAACTTGAGGAATAAAGTAACAACTGAATTGCGAAAAAGTAAAAAAACGTATGTTTGTGCAAAACCTAAAACTTATTTGCATCTCAAAGTATTGTTGGCAAATATAAAATCACTGGGTTTTTGTGCCAAAGAGGCAAAAACTTGTAGGATTGATGGAGGATGGTGGTGAACTCATACTTTCTTGGAATAAATTCATATGCAAATGCATTTGCATTCACCATCAATGAAAGCTTAGTTACTGACTACAGCCATGAATTTTCATTTAACCGAGTTTCTGAAGAGGATGTTATAAAGTGTGTTTTTAATATAAAATACAAAGCAATTAGAGTGGATGATCTGAGCTTGCGTTTTCTAAATAATACTGCCGTATGTGCTTCTCATGCTTACACACATTTGTAATCATGCTATAACCTCCTCCACATTTCCAAATCAGTGGAAAATTGTCAACGTCATTCCGGTGTAATGTTCCCCAAGACTTCAGGCCCATCAGCATCTTACCAACACTGTCAAAAGTATTTGAAAAATTGTGCCACTCCTGCATCTCGATAGTTTATTGAGAGAATTTCAGTCTGGGTATATGATCGACACCGTAAACCAAGATATTCTACTATTAAAACTAAAAAGCTATTTTGGTGTCAACATATCAGCAATTGAGCTTATGAGAAGCTATTTATCGGACAGATAATCAGAAGTTCAGTGTGGGGATCTAATTTCAAATCGCAGAGAAATCATCTCTGGAGTTCCTCAATAATCAATCAGTAATTTGTCATCAATTGTTTCGAATGGGGTTGAACTAAAATTCGAAAAACGAGTATGTTGTAAAAATTTTGGCTTCAAAATTAATGCCTGTTTAAATTTTTAGGATCACATAAACCATTGCATAATAAAAAGATATTCGACATTACAAAATGTATGGCATACATGTGATTTTTTACCGATTAGCACAAAACTTAAATCAGTTCAGTACCTTATCATTCCTCAAATTTCCTATTTTTAAATCGTATATGGTACTCTAAGCTATGATTCCGATCACAAATTAAATTTAGCTTTAAATAACGTAGCTAGATTCATTTACTTCTAAAAAACGTTTGACCACATCTCTTTTTACACCAAAAACATTCTCGGGTTCACCCTCGAAAATTATCTCAAGGTTCGCAAGGTTCTCGTACTCACAATATTGTTGTTCTCAAATACAAAACATTGACGATATCTAGATAGTTTTTTGTTGGTGCTGTCAGAAACGTTTGGATGGTTCAAAACGGCAGTTACAAACTTATTGCATAATACCCATCCCTATTCTCCTTAATTGAAATTTAAATTGACAATTTCTTGGGAGTGACTTTGCACTATTGAAATACATCTATCTGAAATTGCGGATTTCAAAAACTGCATAATAGCAATATCAACAAATAATGGGACAAATTTGGTTGCTGCGGTAAAAACTTTTTTGGGCGACAGCATGAAACATGTGCCGTGTGTTGAGTACGCCATAAACCTCGTAGCCGAGAAGATAGAAGCGGCAAATGGCAAACTGGAACTTTTGCAGAAAGTAAGGGAGATTGGAAACCCTTTAAGAAAACCGATTTGGGAACTGCTGCTTGAAAAAAGGTGCAAACAAATCCCAAAAAATTATTTCTAGATCTAAACACTTCATTTTTCACTACCTATTGCATATTTGGAAAGAAAAATTGATGGCAACGCTTCGATTTTTGGGGCCATTATAAAGCATTAACCCAAAAGTACACACAAAAGGAGAATTTAAGCAACAGACGAAATAACTTTGTTCAAAAAAACACCGTAACGCCACTGAAGGCGAATCTTCTAGAGACTGAAGGAAGTTTTTTCGTCAACACGCAGTAATCGTCGCTACTTCTGTTCCATCTGAAAGAATATTTTCCAAAGCTGGTGCAACAAAAAGGCAACTGTAAGGAAACGCCTAAATTCTTTTAGGTTGGAAGAATTGCTTTTCCCAGTAGCGCAGCCAGCAGAAGGATGATTTTAAAGGATAACTCATTGAGGTCAGGTGACCAACTTGAGTGTAAAGCGATTTGACTTTCTTTAAAAAAAAACTACTTAGACTTTAATCTACCTTCTGCTCAAATGTAAACGAGGACAAGCTCCATAACTCGACAAGGACAAGACATATGGCCATACTTTTTTTGTGCTTAGGTTGGCAGGAGCGCGATCTGTCACATAGTTTTTTTTTACGGCACTATAAACAAGTCAACCTCGAGTGTGTTTTTCGAATTTTACTATGGAAATTAACGTTGAGCAAAGAGCTTGTTTGAAATTTTGTTATTCCAATGGAATAAGTGCGACGGACGCAATGAAAATGTTGCAGAAGGCATATGGGGAGTCTTGCCTATCACGTGCACGTATTTTTGATTGGTATAAGTCGTTCAAGGACGGCCGTACATCGCTGGAGAACTTGCCCCATGATCGTCGTCCAGCAACGTCAATAAACGAAGAAAACGTCGAAAAAGTAAAGAAAATTGTGTTGGAAAATCGTCGAGTGACTGAAAGAGAGATAGCTAGTGAGCTCAACATATCAAATGGATCCGCTCATAGCATTATTCACGATGTTTTGGGCATGAGACGTGTGTTTGCTCGACTTGTTCCAAAATTGTTGAATTTTCTTCAAAAAGAGGAACGCAAAATGGACATCCAGCACATCATAACTGGTGACGAGACTTGGGTCTATGAATACGACGTTGAAATGCCCAGCGATCATCTGAATGGCACCTTCCAAATGAGCCGAAACCCAAAAAACCACGTCAAAGTCGATCGAAAATCAAAGTTATTCTCACTGTTTTCTTTGATAACCAAGGTGTTGTGCACTCGGAATTCCTTCCAGAAGGTCAATCCGTTAATGCTGAATATTATTTATCCGTTTTGAAGCGTTTGCGTGAGAATATTCGTCTCAAAGGGAAGGATTTGTGGGACAACAAGTCATGGTTTATACATCTTGATAATGCGCCAGCTCATACGTCTCGTCTTGTACGCGATTATTTGACCAAAAACAACGTAAATATTGTTCCGCAAGCACCGTATTCACCCGACATGGCACAGTGTGACTTTTTTCTTTTCCCTAAACTCAAATTGCCGCTTCGTGGAAAGCATTTTCAGTCGATTGAAGTCATAAAAGAGAATTCGAAGAAGAAACTGAAAGCCATACCTAAAGCGGCCTACCAGAAGTGTTATGAAGATTGGAAAAAAAGGTGGCATATGCGTATCGCCTCTAATGGTGACTATTTTGAAGGGGATAAAATAAATTTTGAAGAATAATTAACCGTTTTTGTTTTATTGAGCAGTCTCGTTTATATTTGAGCAGAAGTATACTGAGTAGTATCGATACTTTCTCGTGATACTTTTATGACATCGATACCAAGAACCTATACCACAGTGAATACTCGATATCAATACTGGAGTCAAAAATGTTGAGAGCGAATAAAAACAGATTTTTAAATTGAATTTTATGACGTTTTGAAATATATACAACCAGTATTAGAATTTTGTTGATGACATGAATTTTTCTATTTTTGGAAAATCTTCCTGTAAACGACCCACATACTCGTTCGCGGACAAGTGTCCCATGGATGGAACGACAAGTTTAACAGACAATAGTAAATTTTGACCGAAACCCATTTACACGGGAGTAGTCCAAATATTTTCTATCCCAAGAAGTATTATTGCAAGCTTTTTATACTAATTAACTGTTACCTTTCTTGTCATAATAATTACATTAATTGCCTATGAAATCTCTCCACCATTGCGGATGATATGCAGATGCAGTAATACGTTGATCTCAAATATGTAGTGATTTTGAAAGAAACCCCAAATCGGGAAACATATTCTTACTTAATTTGCATGCATAGACACCGCTTACGTGATTATAGCCGAGTTAACAACATTGCGCCATTCGTTTCTTATTCTTACTGTTTGGCGCCAATTGGAAATACCAAGTACAGCCAGATCCTTCTCTACTTGGTCCTTCAAACGGAGTGGAGGTCTTCCTCTTCCTATTCGTATTCGTATCCATCCGGATCACATGGCCTAGCCAGCGTAGCCGCTGATTCTTGATTCGCTGAATTATGTCAATGGCGCCGTATAACACGTACAGCTCATCGTTCCATCGTCTGCGATAATCGCCATTGTCAATTCGAAGAGGACCATAAATCTTACGCAAAACCTTTCTCTCGAAAACTCCTAACGCAGACTCATCAGACTTGTAGAATTTGGTTTTCGTTCGTCGGGCACTCTTATAGAAGTTTGTACCTCCTCTATTAAGCTCTGCAGTTGGTATTATTTTCTCCAGCATTAAACTAAAAAATTCACACGATAAGGAATCACCCTGTCTGAAACCTCGTTTGGTACCGAACAGCTCGGGGAAGTCCTTCCCGATCCTGACGGAGCTTTTAGTGTTGCTCAAAGTCAGTTTACATATTCAGACGTAGCGGCGTAAAGGCAGCTCCTATTCGTGCTGTCGAAGGCGGCTTTAAAATCGACGAAGAGGTAGGGGTGTCGATCCTCTTTTCACGTGTCTTTTCCAGGATTTGGCGCATGGTGAAAATCAGATCAATGGTTAACTTTCCAGGTCTAAAGTTACACTGATAAGGTCCAATCAGTTTGTTGATGGAGGGCTTTAGTCTTTCACACAATACGCCCGACAGGACCTTATAGGCGATATTAAGAAGGCTTATCTCACGATAATTGGCGCAGACACTTAGGGCACTTAAATTCCAATCGTCGGGCATGCTTTCGTCCGACCATATTCTGCAAAGTAGCTGGTCACCGGTTACTCCATTTTCACTACTATTCAGCAGGCTGGAGAAGTGTTCCCTCCATAAATTCAATATGCTCTGCGCATCGGCGGCTAGATCTTCTCTTTGTGTCCTACAGGAGTCTTCTCCGGCCTTGAAACCTTCCGTAAGACGTCGTATCTTCTCATAGAATTTTCAAGCATTACCTTTGTTAGCCATCTCCTCATGCTCTTCTTATTCACGCATCTCGGCTTCTTTCTTTTTTTGTCTGCAGATGCGTCTTGGTTCCTTATTCAGTTCTCTATATCTATTCCATCCCGCACGGTCGATCGCAATGTTGCGAGTTAGGCAGTCCGTTTTCTCTCCACTGCGACACGGCTGTTCTCATCGTACCAGCTGTTTTTGCGATATTTACGAAATCCAATAGTTTCGTTTTCTGCTGTACGTAGAGAGCTTGAAATGCCGTCCCACAGGTCCTTTTAACCGAGTTGCTGATGAGTGCTCTCGGACAGCAGGAGAGCAAGGCGAGTAGAAAATCGGCAGTCTATTGGGATAGCAGCTTTTTAACGTCGAACTTTCCTTGTGTTTGTTGACGGGCGTTCTTCGATACACAGAAGCGCATGCGTATCTTCGCTGCAACAAAATAGTGGTCCGAATCGATGTGTATGCACGATCGGGAGACAGCCAAGGAACTTGTATTGTTTCGTGCTGGAATCTAGTACTAAAGACAACCATAGTTCGGGCCCCGGCGAAGTCGATCAGCCTCAAACCATTAGTGAATGTTACGTTGTGGAGGCTAAATTCTCCAACAATCGCAACAAAATACCTTCTTTGACCACCCTGGCGTTAAAATCGCCAGCACGATTTTCACATCGTGTCGGGGCAGCGCTCATAAGTATGCTCTAGGCGCTCATTAAAGGCATCTTTGGGCCAAATCGGCCTTCTCTTCCGTCGGGGCGTGGGCGCAAATCAACAATATGCTGAAAATTTTCGCATACGGGTTGTGGCGAGACACTCATCCAGCGGTGTCAATGCCAGTACTCGACGACGGAGTGTCTCTCCCAGCACAAATCCGCCACCAAATTCGCGCTCCTTTATATGGACACTACTAGCTTCGCGCTTGTACGGCGGTGATTTGAGCCTTTATTCTTGCGAGGACATCAACCAGCTGGGCAACGGCCCCTTCCCAATTAAGGGACCTGGCATTCCATGTGCATGCCCTCAAATCGTGATCCTTAATTCGTTTGAGGGGGTTCTCCAAAACAGAAATGGGGTATCTCATCCGAGGCGTTGTTAAATTTCTCATTGGATCCCAAACCCAGCGCACAACGTCGCTAGGAGAGTAAGTTTAAGGTTTTTACATATTTATATAGCGAGCCACTTGCTTCAAGAGCGACGCACGCTCCCAGCCGCACCTCTGGTGAACGGACGCTGTAATTAAATTCCAACGGACCCTTAAACCGAATAAGTTGGAGTGGTTCCACTGTAGCTTCCTGTCTCATCATCCATTGGTGAACAAAGGCTCCACACGGGTTGGTTACCGCATCTTGCACTAGAGTTGCTCACGTTTCCAGGTGCGCGACGTGAACGCAAGAGTAGGAATTGAGTATAGCCTCGCAGCTATAACACCAAACCCAGAAGCTAGACTACAGCCCATTGCACCCCAACATACTCACTTGGAAAGTGTTGTTGCAGAAATATCCCTTATCGCACATGTGTCCGCCAACGAGAAAGTTTATCAATAACAGTTAGAATATACCGATAATCTTCTGACAATGGCGAAGAGCCAACAATGTCCAAGTGTACATGCTCAAATTGCAGCGTGGCCACGTTTCGTGCTTTAAGAGGAGATTATGTTACCCATAAACGACCAACTAGTCAAGCATTGGTAAAATTTTGAAGAAAATGGCCATCTAGATCGTACGATTTGTGGGAATAAACCTTTAACTCTTGAGCACTTGAAAATGAACATCTGTCAAGTTATGGCTGAGATACTGTGTTTCAAAAGCTTCAAATTTTGAACAAAGTTGGAATAAATAACCCGGTTCTTAGGTACGTGGATTTAAAATCCCATGCAACTTATTAAAAATTGTTTAATATGTTATACAAATATTTATTATAAATAACATAATTGGCGTTTTGTAATCGCTGAAGTGTTGGAGTTCCTCCTCCTATTTGTGGTGTATGTTTTGATGTTTTTCCAAGAAATGGAGGGACACCTCAGAACTGCCGATGGATTTTTACTAGCATCTTTTTAGAGGTGACATTATTACGAGGAGGTGGGGGAAAAATAATTGTTAGGAAAAGTAAAGCTTTTAAGAATCTTGAGACTCAAACGACCGAAGACAGAAAGACCATCACCTTTTGATAAAAATATTAAAACACATTTCATAGTCTTAAAAAGAAAAAAAAATTAAAAATAAAACATGATCAATGCATCTTATTTGCCCTAATCACAAAACCTAAAAGATAAAATATCAATTCAAGACATTTATAGAAGGCAATGAAGTTGAGGGAGAAGTCTTTCAACATCTCACTTTTCGAAAAGAAGCTTTTGAGATATTTTAAGGAAACTTAGTTTGCGGGTAGAAAGCAAGGACGCCTTTGCCGATAAATCCTAAGAATACAAAATAAGCTTTGTGCAGAAAGATAGATTAGGAATTTAACCAAGCGTGAGACATGTGACTTAACACTGAACTTTCGGAAGGGATCACACATACTAATATTCTTAATGCAACGTATTTTACCGCCTGCCCTCCAATACTTGCTAGATGTGGTTCGAAGTCGCTCTGGGGGAACAGTGAGCTTAGATCACTTATATGTATATTTGGTTCTATGTAACCGCTGAAGCGATTTTCGGCCGAGCTCCTCCTCCAATTTGTGGTTTTTGAGTCTTGACGTTTTTCCAACAATAGTTCCTATAGTTTATACTAAGCCGGCTTCGAACGGATAATGGTTTTTATAGCTTTTATTTCATGTCGGAAATATACTAAGAGGGGTTAACATTCTCTTAATCTTTATCTTAATTAATGCTCTATAGCTTTTGGATATTTGTCGTACCAGGATTTGAACCCGGGACTTCCAATTGGCAGTACGCAATGCTAACCACTCAGCTACCACGGCTTGGATTACTTAGGTAAAGTATTAATGAACTTTTCAAACTAGCCATAGATGAATGCTTCTGGAGAGAATGTATAGACCTACTTAAGGAAAATAAAAAAAGGTACGTAAAGCCGAAAGATAGTCGTGATAGTCAATGACTATTCAGCACCTTCAGTGGTAAACTTATCCCAAGAAAAGCAATAACAGAAAGTCAATAATATAGACTAGTCGGATCTTTATTTATATTATATTATATTTTATATTTATTCCTCTTCTTTTTATTGAAATCGTACTTAACTCAAATTGTTTTTTTTTTTAATTCTATGGGAGAAACGGTAGAGAAGAATTTAGCATTTTATGAAACTTTAGAAAAATTATTTTCTGTCAAAAATGTTTGGTGGAAACCACCTTCAATTTTGTATCATTTTTTTAATATACCTAATATATGCATGTACATATAAAAAATTGATTCCTGGACGATGAAACAGGTTTATTTGACCAATTTATTCGTGTTTCGTAAGGCGAGTGCCTTACTAAGGTGGCTTAATTAATTTCTCTGCACTGTACTTTTTTTTTGATGGCTGTCTTTTCCCGAGCCCATATTTTCACACATCAATATTAAACAAATATGTTCAACATAAATTAATATATGTATGTTCCATGCATATGTACATAGGTAATCGTGGCATGAATGTAGATACTACACTTATGACCATAAATTCACATACACGTATTCACATATACTCGCACATGTAGCAACTTATTACCATAATCCGTTTAGATTTTCTCCGTTGCATTAATTAAATTTAATTAAAGACGTTTTGTAGCAACTCATTGAAACATATTCGCTTTTGGATGGCTTTAACGTGGTACACATATTTATGCAACCCTACTCAGAGACCCAAACATGATAAAATTAATTCAAGGAAACGTGTTGATGTTCTAAGTACACAATATTCATTTATGGCGTATCCCAAATCGAATTCATAAATTGCAATCATTTTAACTTCACATATATATGTATGTACATACGTATTATATATTTATATGTACAAGGAACGTAGTGACAACTTATTTGTAAGTATACACTTTTATATACATATATAATATATATATACATATTTGAGGCATTTCGGCTAAGCTCATCCTTCAAATTATTGTGTGATGCTTGCGTCACATGTCTACAAATTAAGTTTCATAGAAGACAACAAGTGTAGAAAATTCAAGGATGTGCGAAGATATTAGAGCACGGAATACATAGGCTAATCTTACTTGGCGAAGAAGGCTGCAGGACATTTACACAGCAATTGTGAAGAGAACAGTAAGATTCTTCAAACTACAGGCACAACAAGGATGTAATATATGAAAATACTATGGGCGTTGTATGATCTTGTTTAGCATTCCTAGAATGAATCTTCAACATTACGACAGGACAACTCTCTTAAAAGCTCACAACATGCACATAGACAAATTTATCATTTTATGAAACTTTATCGTGTTCTAAAATACTTTTAATTTAAATCAAACTTTCTAAAATTTAAAGTTTGAAATTTGTTATTTTCTAAGGATTACAAATTAGCTCGAAAAAGTTTAAATTTAATGAGTAAGAAATTAAACTCAGAGTGCATATACATATACTTGTATATGTACGTTTATTACACTAACACTTATAATACAAGACAATGACACTTCCGTTCAACCTCGACCGAATTACCTTTGATTTAACATGATGGCCCCCATGAGGCCAATTTCCACAATTCGCTGTCCAATTGCCAAATTCGGTATCCATCGGCTAACAAAAGTCAGCCATTTTTGTCAACTAATTCCATTCAAGGGGTGCATATGTGTATGTATTTATGTATGTATATTCAATACATAAATAGGTGTGACGGCTATGAAAACCAGCGTAAATATTAGAACTTGTGGAGATGAGCAACCCACATATACGAGTACACGTCTGCATTTAAATACAATGCATCGAACGATATGATAGGTATCATCGCATCAGTAATAATTACTTAATTGTTGTTATTTTTAAGGTAATAAGTACATAAAATTAGAGCTAAAGTTTATTCTAAGACGCCTCCTGGTGGATTTTTGTGACGAGAATTTATTTGGACTGCAGTTAGGAAAATTAACTGAATGTATTTTTTTGAATATAGATCAGACCAGGAATACATACAAATAAAGCTAAATATGGCCAAAAATATTATTCATCATTTTTACACGAAGTTTGTTTCACACTGATATAACAATTACTAAAAAAAATTCTAATTCAATATTTCAAGGATAAATATTGTTTTTCATGTTCATCTGTGTTGTCTTCACTTTGCATTAATAACAATACGTTTAACGTTTATATACATATCTAAGCAACCAGCAGAAGATCCAAGTTATGAATTTTTTCTTCGAAATCAATTTTTAGTTTTTAATCCAAATATACAAGATTTGTTATTTTGAAATTTCATTCCTTAAAATGTCTGAAAACCTAACATCTTTGTACCTTCTGTCATTTCATTTTCCGTCACTTCTGCTAGTCTTACGTTTATTCCCTGCTTCCCTTATTCTTTCAAAGCTAGTGCTAGAGAGGGGAAATTATGTGGGGATGCGCCTTAATTTGGGATCGCTGCATATTTAGCACCGATTCAGTTGGGCGTCTGATTTTAACTCATGCAATACATAATACACATATGTTAAAGAGAATGGAGCTCTTCTCGCACCTTACTTCTTTTTTTTATACGGCGCCATTGTCCCTGCACTTGATTTCTAGCATATAGAGGTTTACTAATTGTTTTAGGAAGAATATACAGGTACTCCAAAATACGAAAACTAGGGTGAGTTCCAAAACGTCAAAATACTTTGTAATGTATTCTACAAATTTGCCTTGCAACAATAATTTGCAAACTCTAACATTTTGGTACGCTTTTCGTGCAAATAAGTTGCCTTTCGGTGAAATGGCTAAAATATGAAATAGATGAAAAAATAGGTAATATAATGTTAAAAAAAAATTTGCGCAATAAACTCCCCCTCCGACGCTAGTTATTGTTATTAAAAATTTATGATAAAATATGTTTGTGCATCAATAACTTTGCCGATACCTTTTGGACCATAATACATCGTCAACACACCACTAACAATTGAACTTCATAAAAATATTTTATGTTCTTACCCCAGATACATCTGAAACTTCTCCTTATTTCGATAAAAGAATTATGGTTTTGATATATTAGACTATAAAATCTAAAATGACGGTGATCCGGTATGTTCAAACCAAATTGAAAAGTAGATTTTTAATTAATTTTTAAGAATCAGAGACTTCTACCAAGCGATATTCTTCTCAGTAGACCCTCAAATTTCAGGAAAAAATTATATTTTGGACCTATCTAACTAAAAAAAATGTTTTGCTAAATTTTACCTACTTACCGTTTTCGAAGTTCAGGGTTGACCAGATTGCTCACTGTTCACTATCTTAATTACTCACCCAAATCTGTATAGTTTTGTCCCCAGATAGACAATACATATATACGAGTATTATCGCTTTATAACTTTTCCTCCTTCTTTCTCTATAATGGCGCAGGCACCGCTTAGGCGGCTACAGCCAAGTTAACAACAACACACCATTCGATTCATCTTTTCGCTGTTTGGGGACAATAAGAAGTACTGTGTGAAGCCAGGTTTGTCAAAAGATGGTCCTTTCAACAGGGGGTTTCCACCAGCGGGTACTACATCGAATACTTTCAAAGCTGAGGTGGTTTTATCTATATGGATAACATGACCTAGTCAGCCACCCAGCTACATATGTAAATTCGTGCAGCTCATCGTTCCATCGTCTGCGGTATTCGCTTCTGAGAACGCTCGAAGGACCATAAATCTTCCGCTAAACCTTCCTCCAAAAAAATTCTTTCGCCAACTCAGCGGATGTTGACATCGTCCAGACGGTTTTTAATCGATCCAAATTAGTACCAGTGAGCTTGATTTCACGACTTAAAAATTACCACTGTCAATAGCGGCGTACGAGCATAAACACGAATGCAATGATTGTTTGTTTGATTATGAAAGGTATTTCGTCTTGCACTTGTTTCCTCTCAAACGCTTATTTTTCTAATCTGGAGAAAGTAGAATAAACGGGATTGTTGATATCAATATCATCGGCGAGCGTCAGCAATGGTCGAATATTGTACTTTATTTATTTAGCTCTGCAGTTCTCATTTAGCATTGGGTTGTCACCTTGTTCAAAACCATGTTTGATATCGAAAGGTTCGGAGAGCTCATTTATAATTCTAACAAAGCTTCTGTTGTAGCTCAGCTAGTCTTAACATAGCCGTACTAATTTTGAAAGTTATAACAGCTGAAGTGATTTTCGGTCGAGCTCTTCTTCCTATTTATGGTGTGTGTCCAATCGTCTTCCAGCCTGATGTATTTTTACAAAAAACTTTTTATTTTATATCAAGAATTCACTAGGAGGCATTGACATTACCTGTACGTGGAGGATCGCAATTTGAATTTGTTTTTCTAAAACTTTGGATTTTTTCCCAGCCAGTATTCAAAAGAAAATTGTAAATTAGGAAGCTTATTTTTTATATATGTACATGTTTAAACTAAATTAAGTTTCAAGAATATGATAATTGTTTTTGACTTAACAAAAATATAATATCTATAAATATATGTAATTAACAGCAAAAATAATAATAATAATAACTGCATACTCTCTATCTGAATTGAAAATATGGGCATTGTCCTTTTTCACACCATATGTGGCCAGTAAAATACATTAAAAAAGATGAATTATCAATGCTTGCAATCGTACATTTTTAACCTTTTTCATCAATTTTTATTACCATCTTTTGTGAACTCAACGTCAACGATTCTTTGCTTCTTGAATTCACTCTCATGAAACTAAAGAGTCAGAACCACTTGAGCAGATGTCAACGCAGACATTTTCAGTAAATTCAAACTGCCACTAACACACAATAATATTTAATAAGAAACTCATTTGTGAGATGTATTATTGCATCTTGAAAAATTGCACAGAAACTCGCTTTTACATGTATATACGATTACATTCATCTGCGCGAACATTACCCTACATAAACAACTGCTTCATGTATGTGTGGTGTATTTGTGTATGTTAACTAAAAACCGATTCACAGCTGACAAAGAGCATGGCGGCCAGAGTATTACAACCCGTCTGGTTTCATCCAAACAATTCGTCGCCAAGTTAACTTTAAAACCCCGAGTTGCTTTTCGTTTCGTGCAAGCGGATATATATAATATATAAAAGGCCTTTCCCTAGCAAGGAAATGAAGGTTTGTTTGTAATTGTAGCTGTGACGTGTATGTCAGATTAAAAGAAAGGCCATAAAAAGCAATGAGAAAGGATGACACTTTGTTTCCGACTCGCCTATGCAATCTCCCGTAGCACAAACTGCTTCACTGCTGTGAGCAAAGCGAACTCATATAACGTCTTCTCACTGCTTCCAAAGACAATATAAGATGACAAAAACGCCCAAAGCCACGGTCAAAATGCCATAAATGCGAGTAATGACGAGTATGTGCATTTGTATGTGTGGTTATATGGTGCATGTGCTGACATATATGGAGAGAGCGTGCCGACGCAACCAGGCCAAGCCTTGATTATTCTACCTGTACAAACCTGAATGCATGCATACATAAGTGCATATACATATGTACATATATGTATACAGTCTCACACATATGTACGTACGTTGTTATATTAATCGCTCACTAAGCAACAAAATAAATCAAAAAAGTTTGGTTTGATTTATAAGTATATACATACATATGTATACATGTATGCACGTATATGTATACATATTCTCTTATACTTGTTGCCTATATATTATATGTATATATGTACATAGTTTTTTATAAACGCGCGATTTAAATAGGTGGAATAGATCGGAAAACATATCAACCTCACGCGTTGTATTTTCATTTATTCTATCGGTTAAAGTACTTATGTATGACTGCCAATGTCTACAAGAACATTTATTTAATTTGTTATTGCTTTACAGAAGTTTTCCCTGTTGTTGTTGCAGCAATTGTTTTTATTATATCGGCGTCTGCAGCAATAGCAGGGACACGCTAGTAGTAGAAAAATGCTACTCGAATTATAGCGTGGAATTTATTTTTTGTTTTGCAACTGGAAATGGCCTTTATTACTGTAAACACCGATAAAACTGTCAAAGTAGAAATTCAAGAGTTCCAAGTGGCTGCGTAAAATTTCTGCTATCGCCTCAATATGGTGCACTGCACACCGCACAATAGGTCTGCCATCATCGGTACCTTAATCCTGTTAGTCCTGTATGCAATACACACACATTCAAGCACATATATTAGGTCAAGTAATTGGTTCGTTCGGTTTTTATCTAAGAGATGGCATTATTGTCCCTAGTACTAGTGTTACGTGTCGCATCATGTCATACTATACGGGGCTGAAAAAGTAGCACAAAAGTAGTTTGCTAGGTTCCGTGCCGGAAATATCGATGTCAGAGATGCACTACGCGTCGGGAGGCCTGTCGTCGTAAATTGCGATAAAATCGTGGAAACAGACCGTCACGTGAGCACTTATTTAATTGTTGAGGAAGTAAAGATAAGCCAGAAAACCGTTTGGAACCATTTATATATCCTTGGATTCAAAAAGAGGCTCGACGCAAAAAAACATGATGGATCGAATTTCCATCTGCGAATCGCTGCTGAATCGCAACAAAATCGATCCACTTCTGAAGCGTTTGGTGACTGGCGATGAAAAGTGGATCACTTACGACAAACGAAATCGGACGTGGTCGAAACGCGGTGAGCCGGCAGAAGAAGGTTTTGCTGTGTGTTTGGTGGGATTGGCAAGGAATCATCTTCACGAGCTGATCCCCTATGGCTAAACGCTCAATTCGGCCCTCTACTGCCAACAACTGGACCGCTTGAAGGCAGCACTCATCCAGAAGAGGACATCTTTGATAAACAGAGGCCGAATTGTGTTCCATCAGGACAACGCCAGTCTACACACGTCTTTGGTGACGCGCCAGAAGCTCCAGGAGCTCGGATGGGAGATCCTAATGCACCCACCTTATAGTCCAGACCTGGCACCAAGTGATTACCATCTTTTCCTCTCCATGGCGAACGCGCTTAATGGTGAGAAGTTGGCCTCAAGAGAGGCCTGTGAAAATTGGCTCTCCGGGGTTTTCGCCAATAGGGACGCAGCCTTCTACGAGAGGGGTATAATGAAGTTGTATGATGTACACAAAGTTATCATATTTTGAAAAATCAATTAAAAACCGAACGAACTGTTTACTTGACCTAATAAATCAAACATAAGACACGATCGCCTTTTATTTTTGTCGAGGCGGGTGAATTTTAAAGATCTGTCAATGGCTGCCGCAATATGTGTGCGCTATCACTTGTAGTTGGTGTGTTTGAGGAACATTAATACAGACTTTTATTACATTAGAAAACATAAACAGCAACCTGAAAAAGCGCCGAATAAACGTAAGGAAGTAAGATAAGTGCAGTTTTGAGCTACGGAAAGATGGAATACATTTAAGCGTGATGTACCACGTGGATGTTCGATGATATTGAGAAAGTAATAAAACTTTAATATATTACGTACTTATGCATATACTCGTATTTGCATGTATAGGGATGGCGTTAATCGTAGGGAAAAAAAATATTATTTTCGATAAATGACAGTCAAGAACAGTGTCAGATTTGGTTTTTGGGACGAAGGATCCACCCATGCAAAAGTGAAAAACGAAAAAAAAGCTAAGTCCTGTTTGAATCAACTGTGTATATAACTTTATAAGCTCTATAACTTATGAAGTGATTTTCCGATTTGCTATGTGCGTTTGAATGGTTTTCCAAAAACTGGAGAAATCAACAGTTTTTTTATTATTATTTATGAGGAGCTTCCTAATTTATGTCATAAGTTCCCACAGACTTGATATGAGTGTATATATCAGGTGTACAACTTTTTTTCGCCGTTTCGCCGTTTTTTCCAAAATTAAAAGCTTTATTGCGAAAAAGTGCTTACAGATATATTATTCAAGGTATTGCCCTTCGCAAGCGACAACTTTCTCCCATCTTTTCGGCAATTTTCGGATCACGGCTCGAAAAAAGTAGTCCTCTTTTGACGCTATCCATGAAGCAATCCATTTTGCCAATTCTTCGAAGGATTGAAAATGTCAGAAGTAGTGACATCTGGGGAATACGGCGGGTGGGGCAAGACTTTCCATTTCAGCGTTTCCAGGTACTTTTTGACCACTTTTGCGACGTGAGGCCGAGCATTGTCGTGTTGGACGATGACTTTGTCATGTCGTTCTTGATATTGTGGCCGCTTTTCTTTTAGCGCGCGACTAAGGCGCATCAGTTGCGTTCGGTAGCGATCTTCTGTGATGGTTTCACCCGGTTTTAAGAGCTCGTAGTAAATCACACCGAGCTGATCCCACCAAATACAAATCATAACCTTGGCGACGTGAATATTCGGTTTTGCCTTCGACGAAGAAGCATGCCCGGGCTTTCCCCATGATTTTCTGCGCTTAGGATTATCGTATCGAACCCACTTTTCATCGCTGGTTACGATTCGATGTAAAAACCCCTTACGATTTTGTCTTTGAAGCAGTTGCTCACATAAACATAGACGGCGCTTGATGTCCTTCGGTTTCAACTCATACGGCACCCAGTTTCCTTCTTTCCGAATCATACCCAGGGCCTTGAGACGTTTTCAAATGGCTTGCTGACTCACTCCGAACGATTCGGCAAGCTATTCTTGGGTGTGGCACGAATCTTCATCAAGCAATTCTTCTAGTTGTTCATCTTTGAAGGTTTTTTCTCTTCCACTACCACGTTTGTCTTCGACATCGAAATCACCATTTTTAAAACGTTGAAACCACTCCCGACACGTTCTTCCACTCAGAGCAGCATCACCGTAAGTTTCTGTGAGCATTCGATGCGCTTCAGCTGCATTTTTTTTCGAATTGTAACAGAAAAGTAAAACTTCCCGCAAATGGCGAGAATTGGGCACATAAACGGACATTTTCGAGCGTGAATAATACGAAAACATAAACAACTGTCACTGAAACGGCGATCACAATTCGTTAGGCACTATCCACACTCACTATAAAGGCATTATCGTCGATGTATTGTATTTCAACCAGCCTCAGCCGGTACAGCCACCTATCGGAAAACGGCGGAAGCAAAGTTGTACACCTGATATATAAACAAAAAGTTCTCTATTTTAACGTATTTACCCAATGCAAAAACATAAAAATATAAATAGATCATTGAAGTTTGCCTAAGATTAAAGCGTTGTTCAATGTTCATCAGAAGCGAGGGTGGGTTTGCATCTGTTCGAAAATGGTTTTAGGTGCCAGGTGTTGTACTTCTTTTTTTTTATTTAAGCCGTTTTCATGTACCATACATAGATAAAGATGTATAGTACCTATAATTATTTATTTGAATATGGAACACAGTTTGTATTATATTATGCAATTGCAAGAGTTCTCGAAAGGATGAGCGTCTGTAACATACTTATGAGCGCTGCCTCCGCCACGTTGTAAAAATTGTGTTTGTCAAAACGAAAATTCAGCCTGCACGACGAAACATCCTCAAATGGGTTGAGACTAATTGAATTCGCTGGAGCCCGAAATATGGTTGTCTGTAGTACTAGATTGCAGCACGAGAAAATTCCCCAAGCTGCTTGGCTGTCTCCAGATCCCAGATAGACGAACAACATGTATCCATTGCACTAGATGTGCGTACATTCCGAGGTCCTAACATCGAATCGGATCACTAGCTTGCCCCAGAGAAGTTACGCCACAGGCCTCTGTGTATCAAAGAACGCCCATCAACAAACACTAGGAGACATCTCAATCTCGCAAAACAGCTGGTACTACGAAAAATGCCGAACTGCAGTGAAAAAAAAACTTACTGCCTACCTCGCAACCTTTTGATCGACTACAACACGGCAGAGGTACCGAGAGCTGAAAAGGCAAGCAAGACACATTTGAAGACAAAAAAGAAAGATGCCGAAATGCGTGAGTATGAAGAGCATGGGGAGATAGCTAACAAGGGTATGGCTACGAAAATTTTATGAAGAGATACAGCGACTACAGAAGCAAACTCTCTAAGACCCAGAGAGGTGATCTCGTGCCTGATGCTAAAAGTATTTTACTGAATTTATTGAAGGAACACTTTTGTCTGCTAAATGCAGTGAAAATGGAAAACTCGGAGGTGGTGAACCCGAAACTCCATTCGATGGCGATGCAAAGGAAATTTATTACCAAACAATGACGAGGTTCAAATAACGATTGTCCGTTTAAAGAATAAGAAAGCGGCTGGAGCTGACGGTCTACCGGCAAAACTACTTAAAAATGGCTCTTCACTAGATGAATGCATCAAGTTGCTTGCAGAATACGGTCAGACGAAAGCTGGGCGACGATTAGAACTTCAGTGTGCTCTGCTCAATCCATAAAAAATGGGACCCCACGTTCTGTGCCAATTATCGAGCATATTGTGTGAAATACAAAAAAAAAAACCAAATACACCGTCAATATACTGAAAAAGCTATCTAAATACTGAATTTGACTTCGTCAAATAGGTCATTCCTTGGTTTTAATCGAGTTCAGCACTTTGTTTGTGGCTTAAGTGACAAAGTCAATTGATGAATTTCGGCCACCCAATTCATAAGCTGTGATAGTTTTATATTCCTGCAGCATTATTCCACAACAATTACATACATATCATATGAGTATATGTATGTAATATATATTTTTTAATAAACACTACATATACGTACATACACATTTACATACAAATGTTGACATTCTCACACATATTAATACATGTTAAATTAGTTACATACACACATCTCAAATATACTTGTGGACTCAAATCGAAAAGGAATCATGAAAAAGTCTCACAAAGCCATTTTCGTCTTGCATTTTGTCTTGTTTAATCCAAAGATAATAATAAATAAACTCCGAACAATTCAATAATCAGACACAAAGAATAGTTACTAAGAAAAGCAACGCTACATCATATACATATATACATAACCTATGCCGCGAACCTCTTATTGACGATTTGAACGCATTACGTCGCATCCCGCTGCCAAGCAGCGCGTATCAAATATACAGAAAAAATATTTTAAATACATAAATAAGAAAGAGAAATATAACAAAACTTAAAAAGTGGCAAGTATGGGTACCCGCGAATGAAACTGATACTTGAATTGAATGAAGCAAAATATAATACAAAGAAATAAGACCCTAAAGGAATGGCGGTCATAAAAGGGCTACAAAAAAGATATATTGCATCGCGCTCATCGCAGACACGTACACATACGCATACGCATATTGATAATATTATGTATAAATGACTTACATACGAACGTGTACGAGACAGGTAAATATAATATTACAACTTATATGAATACATATTAGATATGCATTGCAAGGCACGAATGGGAAGGCAACACCAAAAAAGCGAATATTGTTTACTTACATAACCACATATAGGTACATATTTACATATTGTTACTGTAGGAAAAATTAAATAGCCTGCAAAAAACTATACTTATAGTTAATTTTGAACTTTGACTTTTTCATTCTCATTTTCGAAAGTGGCTAGACTATTATTGGGAAAAACTTTTTATGAAGTTTTTACACTCCAAATCGGCATTTCTGGATTAAAAATGAGTTCAGTTCAGTAGATCCGATTGCTAATCAAAGCGACCAGCGCACTTGGGCCCGTTGTGATACCGCTATGGAGTATGTTTGAGTTGAGAACGTTGATGAGTAAATTAAATTAAGAAATATTTACAAATATTTTTAAGCTTAGACAAATTATTTTTATATAAGCAACAATTCACTTACACCACCTTAATTTATAACAACTTGAATTTAAGATGTTGTTAACGCATATGCAAATACATTTTTATGATTTTCCAACATATGAGGGACTTGAAGTTTGTTAATTTTGAATATTGGTTGGACTAGGACACGAATACTGGTATAATAAACATTGGAGGTTCTCAGTTCCGTATGTATCGCCAAAAGCCCTGCATTTGTTGGGATCTAAAGCAGTAATAATATTAACCAGTTCAGAGAGATGCTCCGCAACTAACATTGTATCCTGGAACATTATGGTTTAATGGCACAGGTGCATTATTTGTAGAAGTATTTGATTGAAATGCCGTACTGAGGTGATATACAAAACAAGACACCTTTTCTTCATCCGGTCTGATCTATAAACCGATACGAAGTCTCAACGGTGCTTCAGTATTTACTGACGGCTTCGGGGTTTTGCAATCTTTCCAAATCGATTTTTTCGTAGAAGCTTTAGGAGACAAAGACGATAAACGATTTTTCGTAATTTTTTCTTCGTTATGTCTTAAAGCCACTTTTAGAATTTTTTTACCATCTTATGACGGGCTTTTGCATTGGGAGATTGGCAGACTTGCCATTTTCGGGACAAGCGGCGCTTGTTTCTAAATTCTTATTTATCTTTTTGATGACTGCAAAGTCAATCAGGACAGGTAATTTTCTTGGGCTAGTAAATTGCTTGTCTTAGGGAGATAAGATCAAATTTATTTTGATTACTCATCACCGTATTATATAACTAGCGACCTTTTGCGTTTATTAGCCGAGATTACCAGTGAATTTGCCTTGCATTGTTGTCTCTTCGCTTAGGTGGTAAGCCTGACCAACACTATTTCTATCGAAAAGTGTGGAATGATTATAAGACGATTGGATCAAATAAGAAATGTCCCTAAGCGATTGTCATTCCAACAGCACACATACGTCAAAAATAATTCAGCTGATACAATATGAAATAGTCGGGATAAGTGAAGAATCCATATTCAAACGAGAGCACATCCTTGCGGCATTTATTGGCGTAGAGAGTGCTTTTAAAAAGTAAACACTACGTCATTAAACTCGTCAATTACCTCTTTTGGGATCTACCCTCTACTACTTACTTACCTGGTTAAGGTACGGGTATGTTTTAAGCAATAAATGGGCTCTATGTGAAGGAAAAGGTATTAAAATCATTACCAAAATCAAATGTGGAACTCCACATGGGAACATCCCGTCTCCGCTTTTGATAAAAGGTTTCTCCAACTGCTTACAACAGAGAACTGATGGTCTTGTCATTCTTACTACTTACTTTACTGGAGTAGACACCGCTTACGGGCTTTTAGCCGAATTTATAACATCGCTCCGTTCATTCCTTTTTCTCGCTACTTGGCGCCAATTGGAGATACCAAGTAGAACCAGGCCCCTCTCTGCTTCCACCGGCAGGTACTGCATCAAAAATTTTTAGAGCTGGAGTATTCTTATCCATCCGGACCACATGACCTAGACAGTGTAGCCGCTGTTGCTTGTTTTGCTGAACTATGTAAATATCGCTGTATATCCCATACAGCTCATCATCCCATCGGCTGTGGTATTCGCCGTTACCAACTCGTAGAGGACCGTAAATCTTACTCAAAACTTTTCTCTCGAAAGCACCTAAGCCGACTCATGAGATTTTGTCATCGTCCATGCTTCCACACCATATAGCAGGACGGGAACGATGAGGGACTTGTAGAGTTTGGTTCACGTTCGTCGGGAGAGGGCTTTACTTTTCAATTGCCTACTCTGTCCAAAGTAGCACCTGTTGGAAATAGTGATTCTGCGTTGAATTTCAAGCGACATTGTTGTTGGTGTTAATATTGGTTTCAAGATAAACGAAGTTATCTACAACTTCAAAGTTATGCCTTGTCATTATACTTTCTGGTGAAAAAATAGACTATCACAGGTTATAGAGAAGGCTTTTGAAAACGCAGCTGAATGGGCTGTGCGAAAAATCTGAGATCCGTCTCTTTCTCAGAAAAGCGAAATCTCATCATTTCAACCCAACATCTTTAAGAGGCGACATTATATTGCTCTCCAACTCTGTTAAATATCTCGGAGTAATTCTTGACCAAAATATCAGCTGGAGAGAACATGTTGAAAGCAGGGCCAGCAGGTGCGTTGGCTTTTCTCATACAAATATTGTGTGGTGAGCGACATTAAAGTGAAAGTGTCGCAATAAACCTTTGAAACAGGTGAAACGTACATTTCTACTTGGTGTAGCGCGAGCGATAATGATTACCTCAATGAAGGCTATTAGAAGCCATCTTTGAGATAAAGCCAATTAATATTCAAGCGATGTGTGAAACCTAAATGTTCTAGAAAATTAGATCCAGTCCAGTTGTGAAGGACATGGCAGCATTCAGAAAATTATATCAGGGCTAAACATAAAATACCACCGAGAATTGGAAACTTTCTGACGGATAAATAGATGCCACCCATTCCTTTCCCAGCAGGCGGCCTACTGGAAACCGTCAAGAAGATTTCAAGCATAAAATATTCCAGTGTATAAAATCACATCCAATAAAAATTCTCTCATTTAGTCAAACTATGCCAGGCTATGTTGTTACTGCAAATGGATCTGCTGATCTGCAATAACACCATGTTACCAAGCTAGCCAACTTATATTATGTTTGTTATTTTTAATAACACTAATAACAGTACACTACGCTGATTTGCGCCCACACCCCGACGGAAGAGAAGGATGATGTGACCAAGGATACCTTTTACGAGCGATTCGAGCACACTTATGAGCGCTGTACACCTGCTCTCTGAGAGCACTCATCAGCAACCCGGTATAAGAAAACTGTGGGACGGCATTTCAAACTCCCTAAGTACAGCTGCAAGTGAAACTTTTGGATATCGGAAAGGTCATAAGGCTCTGCGTAAGTACGAAGAGCTTGAGAAGCTGGCCAACGACGGTAATGCTCGAAAATTATTACGGAAGGTTTTAAGACCGGAGCAAACCCTTGTAGGACCCAGGTTCCTAGTGACGGATGCCCAGAGTATACTCGATTTATGGAGGGAGCACTCCTCCAGCCTGCTGAATGGCAGTGAAAATGAAACACCCGCAGAAGGTGAACTCGAAACTTCAATTGATGACGATGGAAATGTTGTTCCGTTTACCCGACTATGAAGAAGTCCGAATAGCAATCGTCCGCTTAAAAAACAACAAAGCGGCAGGGATCGATGCCTTACCGGCCGAGCTATTCAAGTACGGCGGTGAAGAACTGATCAGGTGCATGCATCAGCTTCTTTGCAAGATATGGTCGGACGAAGGCATGCCCCACGATTGGAACTTAAGTATGCTCAACCCAATGCACAAAATGGGCGATCCTCCAGTCTGCTTCAATTACCGTGGAATAAGCCTCCTTAACATCGCATATAAGGTCCCATCAAGCGTTTTGTATGAAAGACTAAAACCCACCTTCAACAAACTGATTGGGCCTTATCCGTGTGACTTTAGATCTGGTAAGTCAACCATTGACCCGATAATCACCATTCGCCAAATCCGTGAAAAGAGAATCGGCAGCACGAGAAGGAGCTGCCTTTACGTCGCTATGTCTATGACTTCTTATCATGTGATTTGAAAATTATAAGAGCTGCTCCTCGCGTAAACAAACAGCAATAATAATGTCAGTCTTGAAATTCAACGCAGAATCACTCTTGCTAACATTTTAACTGAGTAGGCAATTGAAAAGTAAAGTCCTCTCTCGGCGAAGGAAAACCCAACTCTACAAGTCGCTCATCATACTCGTCCTACTATGGTCCTTTGCGCATTGGCAACGACGAATACGGCAGACGATGAAACGATGAGCTGGACGAGTTATACATACGATGATATTGACATAGCGAATGAAGAGAGAGTGGCTCCGCTTGCTAGGCCATGTCGTCCGAATGGATGAAAACACATCAGATTTGAAAGTACTCAATGCAGTAGCCGTTGGCGGAAGCAGAGGTGGATCAGGTGGGGAGTAACCTGGTTTCATTTAATATTTTTAACTGACGCATAACAGCGAAAAGAAGGGATGAATGGCGCGCTAATGTTAATTCGGTTATAATGGCGTAAGTGGTGTCAACGCCAATAAAGAAGAAGAATGTAAATATATATTGACCGAAAGATAATATTTAGCTTCTACAGATACAAATATTATTTGGATTTCAAAAATAGAAAAATAAAGCGCAAGACGGTGTTACTACAATTTTCTACATCTTATTTGTTCGGATTTTCTGCTATAAGGTCCAGATTTGATAATGTCAATCTAATACAAGAAAGATAACTGTTACAGAATATTATTAGATGCATTTGGTTGGTTGGTTGAGAAAGGAAGGTGGAGGACCTGACCGTAAGCGGCCTAGCCACCTAGCCCTTGAATAGGTTCATTGTGCTTCACTGTGTGTTCCCACTTTGCGTTTGCGAACAGTTCTCGCGGTTTTATTAATTTGTTTTAGTTTCTTCCAACCATGCGCGCCCATCTCCGTAAGGTTGGAACTGAGAGCATCGTGAAAAATGTGACCGCTTAATCGATTTCACTTTACACAGCTTGTGGAGATGTTATTTCACAGATAGATCGGTCTGGAATACACCTGTAAGAATACTAAGTTCTTTTTTGCATATTGCAAGCAATAGTTGGATTTGTCTACTATATACGATGGAAGTGTTCCAGGAACTTAAATGATCCAGTTGGATTTGGAACGGTTATAATTTTGCGATGTGGTGGTAGCCAGAATAAACTAAAATCGAAATTGCTAGTTTTTCGACACTACTGGCCTACCGGGTAGCGAATAAGATATGCGAACCGAAAACTTTGTTACAGCTTTACACAATAAATTATATAATATATATTATGAGAAGCTAATGGTGGTGCTATTAAAAATGTCTAAATTAGAGATTTTTTTTCACTTAGAAAAAATATCAAACAAGTGACAACTCCCTACGACAATACATGATCATAACACTTGTAAAAACTACACATTTTAAACTACATATTAACGAGAAAAAATATTTCAACTTCATTTCACATATTTCACTTAATGAATATTTAGTATCAGTTAATAAATCATCTATTAAGTGTAATATTTCAGCTTATAATAAATATTAATTACTAATTAAAGCTAATTAATTTATTTAATTGGCAGTTTGTAAATTTTCAAAGATTATATTCATAAGAAAAGATAACAAGTAAAATAATTTTATTTAAGAAAATTTGCACCTTCATATGTTTTCTCCCACCATGCTGTTAAATAAAAAAAACGTTCCTAGATTGTTTGCCATATGTGCCTAGGACTTTTCTTGCATATTTGATAAAGACAATCAGAGAAGAAAGCGATCACAGTGGCTTCATCTGGAACTAATACAATACTCTTTCAATTATGCTACTATATATTAAACTTCCCCTGTCCGTAAATTTTGAGGAACAGCATATGATTGATCCATGAGTTATAAAACACGTAGGAGACCGAGGATGGAGATCTTAGCAGATCATTGGCTGCGTTAAGCTTGGAAACACGCTTAAATTCAGCTCTCTTATGGACTTCGGTTAAACATTTGAGTTAACTAGCATCTACATAGCTTCGCACAAAGTGATTTCCCACAACAATTTGCTAAACTTTGAGAAATGATTATTCCTACAACAAATTTGTGAGTAAATTGTGATATCCTCTGGTACAATTTTAGTAAAACCGATATATTTGGATATCGATAATTTGCTTTAATTGTCAAAGGAACACAAAATCTGATTATTCGAAAAATCCCTGGCCAAGCTACCAATCGATGATGACCATAGAAGATGAAGGAGAAAAAGAAAAATGTAAATAAGGAGTGCGTATCCATATCGTTTGTAAAGTAAACATTACACGTAAAATCTATATATAATACATAAAAGGCTTTGTTCTGAATGACTGTTAGATCAACCCACAATCTACACAACTTATCGGAGCGACCTGAAACTTGATGCTGTGTTCTACGTATGACGTATAACCCGATAAAAAATGATTTTCCGAGAAGTGGACCTTGGAACGATCTAATCGTTTGATGAATTTTGATACAATAGTATCGATTGCGTACTGCGTTTGGGAAGGACACGGTTGGAGTGCTGCTACTACCTACATTCAAAAATTAAGTCAA
The DNA here is from genome assembly GCA_037013455.1 of Ceratitis rosa. Classification (NCBI taxonomy): domain Eukaryota; kingdom Metazoa; phylum Arthropoda; class Insecta; order Diptera; family Tephritidae; genus Ceratitis; species Ceratitis rosa. The sequence continues at coordinate 1,291,067 of JAWMAG010000098.1, read as the reverse complement.
TTTTTTTAATTGCGGTCGCCCCTCGGCAGGGAATGTCAACCCCTCCGAGTGTATATCTGACACGAAAAACCTTATAAAAAACATTCAGCTATTCGAAGGTGGCTAAGTATAAACTGTAGGTCCCTCCGTTTGTTAGGAAGCACACCAAAAATTGGAGGAGAAGCTCGGCCGAATCGCTTCAGCTTCTGCAAATAACCATTAGAAACACTTTTTCTTCTATAATAGTTTATAAGTTATAATAAAATTAAGAATGTAATATATACTAAATTGCAATTCACTTACATTTTCAATTTTTACAGTGGTAACATTTTTTGGATTTGATGTAAACTCGCCAGGTTTGTACCTTGCTCACTAGTTATCCTGCTTGAAAAGCCAAGAGACATCGTTGCAACATTTGCTCATAGATATCGGAGTCCAGATTTATTTCGACCGGGACAATCTTATAGAATGCGGAGGTTATCTAAACAATTATTGATTATTATTGATTTAAATTGTGATTGTAAACTGACAGATCAGCCTTATCATTTTCATACTTGAGGAGGAGATTAAACACCCAAGTGAGGAGTCACAGTCTTGCAGTCATGGGTCCTGCCTTGTTTATTGCTAGCATACTGAAACAAGGACAGGCTCTTCGACTGAACCTGCGCTTCGTTTGCGAATTAAACGATAACTTTATTAACTTTTTAACAAATGCATCCAAACAACCATTCATATCTTATTTGGTCTTACAAATCAATTTTCAGGGTTTAGGTAATTACTGTTAATAAATAGGCTCAATGTTTACAGAATTCTGAATAACGTTTTGTATATGTAGCTTTCCGATAGGCTTAAATTTTCTATATAAAACATTACACTGTTTTCTATTTTTTCATACAATAATTCGGAGTACATACACATGTATATATGCGCCTAAAAAACATGGATAATGTCCTGTAGTGTTTTTTTTTTTGATAATATCATTATCAGTCATTGAAATTAAATAATCTCTTTAATTAAACTTCGTTTAAAGTTTCCTGTGATTCAATGTTCCTTAATATAATTGTGCTAAAACACCTAGAAAATATTTGATGGATATATACGATTTTGTTTCGATGCCACCTATTGAGTAATAGGAGTGCTAAACATTTCAAAGCAAAGCAGGACAAGTCGATAAAGCAGTTCAAAATTCGATAAAGCGCAATTTGCAGAAAACTGCATGTTGTCTGATCGCAGACCAAAACCGATATCTTGGTCTTCACTAGAGCCCAGCAGGTGTCCCCCTACATCATACAGAGTAAACGCTAGATGCCAACTACAACGTGTTTAACTGCAGCCACATGCACGTGCATTAAAAAATCAAATTTTCTTTCAATTTTACTTCACATTCATGTTGCTAGGAATTGCATCTCAAAGAACATGAATGATCTACAAGAAAAGTCTTTGATATTAAAAATGTTATTAGATTTTTAATGCAAATGTTACTGAAATACGTTCTCTATAGGAGCGCTGGAAATAAGAGTAGACTGATGAATTTGTTGTTGATAAATTTTCATTTGTGCGAACACTCAAACGCGCAAATGGGTAATTGAATACGGCAATTTTGTTTTGAGACATTATTCACAAAAGATAAATAAGAATTTTAGGATGTTTTTCCTTTAATGGACAAAGCTTGGGAGAAAAATGATTTATATGGGGTGGTAGGGGGTTCCACCAGCTTTCAGACACCGAAAACCAAACTAACCGGTGGCCTATATTTTTCTACATATTCAAAGTAGAAATTTTTGATGTTGCCACATATAAAAAATAAAACAAATAAAACACAATTTTTAGACTTTATAAGCAGATTTAACTGTCTCTAACAGTTTTAAGAATGGGTTTTCCTTGTTTTTTTTTAACGATTTCCGCCACAGGTACTCGATAATCAAATGTGTGAAATTAGCAGGATTGTTATAATTATCTTTTTGCAAAAATCTTTTAACGACTCTCCATTGTGACTCAATTCTTTGAGTGTGTGCCATCCTGCGCCTCAAACAGGTTATCCAGATCGCTGTGGCTTACATTTTTGTGCTCGTAGCCGTAGCTGGAGTGACAATAATACGCTTTCCAGATATCGGTACTTATGACTGTTCCTTCAGTTACATGTTTTTTTTATAAGGGGTACGAGCAACTTTTCCGATCGCACGTTGTCCGGGCACACCTCCAATCTCAGGTTCTCCGAGCCGCCGTCGATCAATCTGAGGACCCAATGACCTTCGACCCTCCTTTCTAAATAAAATTAAAAACAATGTTAAGCCTTTGTAATCACCAAATGTAAGTATTACCTTAGTTATATTTTTCTTTGTCAAACTTGCTTTCGTCATTTGGACTATTTTCCCCGGACCAGCAATTTTTCCATTTGTTGTTTGCTGGTACAGCACCACAGTTTCCTCACAGTAACTGTACCAATCATGATCCGGCTTGACAAATGTCCACCGACGTATGTATGTACATAACCATCGAGCATAACGTCAAATTGCGGCTTCTTGTGGGTAAAACAAAACCTTTTACCCTCGACACGGCCAATGTATGGAACATATGGACATATGCATGTATATATTCATACAATTTTAAACGCAATGAAACTTACCATAGTCAGTATCACTTATTTTAGTGAAATTTTAAATAAGCAGTAGTATAAGTTTTGTAAAAAGTAACAGGCTTATGTTAATTAAACTGCTAATCACTTTTAAGATACGCTATTGAATATAACTGCCGCGCTTTAGATTGTAACGTCATTCTCTTTATGAAGTATAAAAACTGGTTCATTAAAATATAAAATTTGTGTACATACAATCCTATATAGTAATATAGGAATAATATAATATTGCCATCATCGGTGATTTCTCTTGCAAATCCTTTAGAAATAATATACAAAAATTAAATTTTGTTTAGCTGTAAAACCAAATAAAATAAAAGTAAATACAACAATCTTTGTAAGCGCATGTGAAGAGATTAAAGTTACTTTATTGCATCATGTATATTGAATAAGCACACGTGCTATGTAAAAATTTGTGATGAAAGTGTAGATATTTTAACGACAAATTATTAATAACTTAAAAACAGTATTGTGTAAAATATAGGAAATAAACATAAATTATACTCACAGCAACAACTGCTGCAAATTTCATTAGGATTGGTCAATTAGTTTGGCTGAAACAAGCATTGGTCCAGTAAAGGAAAGCACAGCCAAAATTTTAAATAAATATTGAATGAGCCAATCCAGTGATTTCAAATACAATCAAAAGTGTGAAAGCTCATGCTACAAATCGAAATACCTACATGTAAGAGTTGATCGCCAGAATGCGCTGCTACTGCAAAAAAGGTTATAGTGCCTTGTAGTTCGTTCATATTTAGGCAAACATGCCAAATTTCCGTTCGATACTACCCTTAGGTTTGTTTTGACCGCTGATTGTTGTTGACGTGTTTGGCAACATGTTGAGTAACTGTCATATCAATCATGTTTTATTTGAGTTAACACGCACAACGCATTAATTGTAAAGATCTACTACTACAAAAATACTGATTCAAAAGTGGCCACGTTTCGTGCTTTCAGAGAAGATTAGGGTGTACATAACCGTCCAACTACGACAAAATATTTTTCGGCTATAATTGATATAGCAAACTCAGTTGATCCTTTTCTCACGGCAATTTTCCATGATTTGGTGCATGATGAATATCTGGGCAATGGTTGATTTACCAGGTTTGAAGGCACACTGATAAGCTCCAAGAGTTTGATGATGGTGAGCTTAAAGCTCTCACACAATACGCTCGAAGGCTTATCCAACGATACTTGACGCTGATTGCGTGGTTACCTTGTTTGTGGACTGGACAGAGCGCACTTAATTTCCAATCACCAGGCATCCTTTCATCCGACCATACTCTGCAAAGAAGCTAATGCATTTATCTAGTCAATTCTTGAAACTATTTGAAATATACCTCATTTTCTAGTAAAAATTTCGATAATGTCTCTGTTGTCCATCTCCTCAAGTTCTTCATGCTCGCGCATGTCAGACCCTCGCTTCTGCTGTCTGCAAATGCATCTCCCTTCCATCTTCAACTCTCGGTATCCTACCCGTACCGTTCGCGTTGCGATCGACCGTCAAGTTGCTAGATATGCAGATTTTTTTCTATACATTTCGGGACGGCCTCATCGTAACACTGGTCCTTTTGACATTTTCAAAAACTAATAGAGTTTGAAATGCCGTTTTACAGGTATCTTGTACCGAGCCGTTGAAGAGTGCTTTGAGAGAGCAGGAGTGCAAGTTGAGTAGAAAAACTGTTTTGTGTGTTGTGATTGCAGCTTTTCGACGTTGAACCTTCTCTGTGTTTGTTGATGTCGTTCTTGGCTGCGCAGAGACGGATGCGATGTGTTGGCATTTGGTATTACATATATTCATATTTCTAGTCTCAGCGAAGTTACCGGTCACCGTCTCTCTTCAGCACCAAAAACGTGATTTTCTATAAAGTCACTGTATTAATAGTTACGAGGACCTGTTGAGTTCTTTTCTGTGCAGTACATCGCATTTCCTCGATGGCGGTGATGTCACCATTACTTTTAATGAAGACATCAACTAGGTTGTCAGCGGCACCTTCCCAATTACGAATCGGAGATTCCAGGAGCATGTCCTTATAAAATAGTCCTTAATACATTTGTAGTGAATTAGACTTCAGGAAAGCCGAATACGACGAAGTCTTATAGCCATGGCCCAATGCCAATGCCAACGGGAGGCATACAGCATCTTGCATAAGGGTTGCTGACGATTCAAGAAAGCTAGACGTGGACTTCTAATGGAAGGAATTGAGTATAGCTGGTAATTTAAAAATACATAGGTTCTGTTTTTACTGTTGTTGCGGGTTTTTATTAGTTCAGGCTTTCTTTGATTGGCTATCTAATTGTCAACGATTTTAGCCTCAACAACCACGCCGTGAATTCTGCTTTCTCCAGACTGGATAAGCAAGCGAAGGATATGGATCTAATAGTGAACGAGGGCAAGACAAAATATCTCCTGTCAACTCACAAATAGTCATCGCATTCCCGGCTTGGCTCACACGTCACTGTTGACAGTCATAACTTCGAGGTCGTAGATAATTTCGTCTATTTAGGGACCAGCATTAACACCAACAACCAGCCTTGAAATCCAACGCAAAATCACTCTTGCCAACAGATGCTACTTTCGACTGAGTAGGCAATTGAAAAGTAAAGTACTCTGTCGACGAATTAAAACCAAACTCGGCGTTAGGAATTTTCGAGAGAAAAGTTTTGCATAAGATTTACGGTCCTCTACGATTTGGAGTTGGTAACGGCGAAAACTGCAGCCGATGGAATGATGAGCTGTATGAAATATATGGCGACATTGACATAGTTCAGCAAATCAAGAAACAGCGGCTACGCTGACTGGGTTATGCCTTTCTTGATTGTTGTATAACTTTAGTAGGTTGTTAGAAAGTATCAGAAAGGGAATAGATTGACCCTACAAAATTCCAATCGAATTCAAAAAAATCAGGAGCTCACTGGATTTGCTATACCTACCTGCACGGTTGAATGCAGATCAATATCTTGTAAGCAGACAGGATATTTTAATAATTGTTTGTTTTTGGGAGAGTTGTTTAAGTCGACTATATTTTCCAAAACATTAAAATTTAATCTAACCGATAATTATATTGAAATTTGGAAGTATGGACAGTTGGTTTGTTAAACTGCTGGCCCGTTGTGATACCTCTGTTAGTACTGTAAATCACTTGGCTTATAGTTTGAAGTTTAGAAGATTAATGATGCCTACAGAGCAAGGATACACATAACCAAAGAAAAAGTTTGTGAGAAAACGATAACGGGTAGTGTTGTACCGATTCCTCCTCATCTATGTCGTTTGTCGTTGAGCACCCCATCTTTCTCTCATTATTCCCAAACATACAGTTTCCGGTTATTTTGCGGGTTGTTATGCATATGGAAGTACTCTTTAGAAGAAGTAAATAATTAGTTCTGTGCACTTCGATCAATGACCAGATTTGGCTGCATATGTACTTCCATACACTTAGAAGATATCCCCAAAGGCAATACGAAAAATCTCAAAGTTAAATATTTTATAAGTGGCAAGACCACACAATTTTGAGTGAAACTACTTTATAGAATTTTTGTATCATGGTATAGTATACAATATATAAGGTCTGGTTCAAAACAGTTACACGAGTCAGAGGGTTAATGGGTTCGATTTCCAAACTACCATAAACGAAGTTTTTTTATTTTTTGCCTATTGCTTTTATTATTAGTTTTTTTTTATCGAACCACTTTTAATAAATAATAATGTAAAAAATTCAGTAAAAAAAAAAAAATAGGGAAACTGATTTAAAGCAAAATTTTGTAGAAAATAGGATACTTCACAAAGAAATAAACAATACAATTTACAACAGCTATAACTTTTAGGCATGAAAAATTATAATATCCCAAATTTGTACAATAAGAAGATCAATTTCGAATTCCATCCTATGACTTTTGTAGAAGTACCTATAAGGTTCTAAACAAAAAATGAAATCGTTATTTATATGGAAAATATTGTGGTGAGGCACGATTCAATACGCTTTTATAAGCTTTATTTGTATGTATGTTTGCTTGCTCTCGACACGATTTTTATCCATTGAACGTATAAGATTTTAGCAAAAGTTATTAGTCTTACCAAGGACCGATGACACTACAATAAATATTTTGTAGTTTTATTAATCTAATAATCAACATGCTAAAATTAAGATATGTCTTCTAAGAATTTTCTATTTTTTCGAGAAAAAAATTAAAAAAGTGGTTTGAAGAGAAAACTCAAAATGTATGTACATATGGTATATTAAGTGTAAGTTTATATGTAGAAATCCAAGGGTGAAATAAGCAATAAGCAATGTAGCCGTTACAAAACAAATTGATAACCAGTTTTTGTGTATTATCGGTTGAAGGATTTTTTTACATATGTATTTCAAACTAACCGTTATATGAGAGGCGAGCGAATTGGTGGACACAAGCTTTGACAGGGAGAAAACAGACTGCCTACCTCACAACCTTGCGATCGACCACAACACGTGCGGGGTGGGATAGATACCGAGAACTGAAGAGGGAAGCAAGACGCGTCTGCAGACAAAAAAAGAAAGAGGCCGAGATGCGCGAGTACGAGGAGCTTGAGAAGCTGGCCGACAAGGGTAACGCTCGAAAAAAGATACGGCGATACGCTCTATGAAAAGATACGGCGACTTACAGAAGGTTTCAAGACCGGAACAAACTCTTCTAGAACCCAGGGAGGTGAGCTAGTGACAGTATACTCGATTTATGGAGGGAGCACTTCTCCAGCCTGCGGAATGGCAGTGAAGAGGAAACATGCGGAGATGGTGAACCCGAAACTCCAATTTATGACGATGGAAAAGTTGTTTCGTTACCCGACTATGAAGAACTGCGAATAGCAATCGTCCGCTAAAAAACAACAAAGCGGCAGGGACCGATGGATTACCGGCCGAGCTATTCAAATAGGGCGGTGAAGAACTGATCAGGTGTACGCATCAGCTTCTTTGCAAAATATGGTCGGATGAAAGCATGCCCGACGATTGAAACCTAAGTGTGCTCTGCCCAATCCACAAAAAAGGCGATCACACAGTCTGCGCCAATTACCGTGGTATTTTGCCTTCTTAATATCGCATGTAAGGTCCTATCAAGCGTATTGTGTGAAAGGCTAAAGCCCACCGTCAAATAATGTCACATATGAAAAAAGATATTGTTTTTCTTTTAAAATCATAAAATTTATAAGACAGACATGCGCAACAATTGATTAACAATAACGGACTCACCACCGCATTTTCCTCTCTCCGTCGAATATTATACAAATATTACAAAAACCAAAACAGCAACTCCCCAATGTGAGTTTATGCGCAAAAGTTTACGCTCTTTATTTTTAATAGGCAGCAATAACCGTTAAATTTTGTCAACGAATTGTTGTAGCGTCGAAAAGAACGATTCAGCAAAGTTTGCTAAAGCGTAAAAAGTTGAAGCGAATCTTATACACAATGCATGCAATTGTAGTTGTGAAATATATACATATAAGTGATTATAAATATAAAGGGTCTTACGATAAGAGCCTGCTATTTCGGTAGATATCACTTTTGAAGCTGTAATTTTTCAACGTTCGACAAATAAAAACTACGCCAGTAACAAAAATGGAACGATACAAGCTTTAACAGGTATTGAAATTATTAAAATTCACTGTTAAAACTAAAACATTTTTCGATCGTCGTGAAGCACCTTATCGGACCGCAATGCAGAAATTGGTGGAAAAAATGAAGCTGTTAGTGATGTGAGGAATTAAACATGTGCGAATCACTCTAGAACAACTGAGAATATATCTGCTGTAGCCCAAAGTGTTGAAAAAATCCCAGGTTTGTCCATTCCTCGTCGTTTTTTGGAATTGGGCATCCCACCGTATTTTGCATAAATCTTGGGCGTTAAGGCTTAAGTTCAATTAACTCAAGAACTAAAGCCGGCCGATTACCAACAACGCCGTGTCTTTGTTGATTGTGTCCTTGAAATGCATGAAATTGGTCCGGAATTTCATCGAAAAACCATCTTGACTGATGAGGCCCATGTCCACCTTGATGGTTACGTCAATAAGCAAACTGTCGCGTCTGGTAACGAAACCATCAATCTTTTAAGGGAAAAGTTTCCGGACCGTGTTATCTCTCGAATTGGCCACTGAGATCTTGTAATTTAACACCTTTAACGCTCCTTCCTTTTGGGTCATGTGAAAGACAAGGTGTACGACAACATGCCACTGTCGAATAAAGATCGCAAAGATAGATCGTAGCGACTATTTGGCTGATCTTTTTTTCCATTATTAATGACATATCTTCCGCTTTACATTGAAATAAAGATTCGATCATTTATCTCAAAAAGTGCCAATTTTCTTTCAATATCAAAAACACTCTATCATTTTACAAATATGAAAACACATATTACTAGCATTAGCTGAGGAAAAGAGCTTCTGTGAAATAAATCCAGCAAAAATGTTGTTTAGAGGGTTTTGTTTATAACACCCTCGGTTTTTAAGATGCCACCTTTTCCAAAAACTGATCAGGTGGCTTAGAAATATTTTTAAATGATTTTTTTTTTAATTCACTTTACATTATATATTTTTTTCATATCATATTACATATTTAATTTAATTTAATTTTTACAATTTTATTTTGTTGTATTTTATTTTGTTATTTTACTTTTTATTAAGGTACTCTTTTATTTATTGTATTTTATTTTACTTTATTTTGTTTAGTTAAATTTATTGTATTTTCTTTCACCATATTTTATATTATTTTATTTAAATTTAATGTTAAGTCACATTTTATTTAATTTTATTTTACATCATTTTATTTCATTAACTTTTGTTATTTTTTATTTTGTATTATTCTATTTCATTTTATATTATCTATTTTTTGAATTTTATTGTTTTCTTTTAAATTATTTTAGCTTGTCTTATTTTATCTTATTTTATTTTGATTAGCGTGCTTTAATTTTATTTGATTCTATTTTAATTTTTAATTATATTTTAAACTATTTTATTTTATTTTGATTAAAATTTAAATTTTTCTACTTTATGTATTTTTGTGTAGTTTTATTTAATTTCTTTTATTTTATTTTAATTTATATTATTGTATTTTATGTAATTTTATTCTATCATTTATTTTATTTTTTTTTTGTTTTATTTTTGTTTTAATTTATTCTCTTTGTTTGTTTTTTTAAGTTAGTGTAATTAAATTTTTTAATTTGTTTATTCTTTTATTCCATTCGACTTTATCTTAATTTATTTTGTTCATATTATTATGCTTTATTTTACTATGTATTATTCAAACCCCGGTGCCACCAACATCCAAGACTTATGGAAAATTAATTTAAATAAAAAATTAAATTAAAATTTCTAATTGCAGTCGCCCCGCGGCAGAGAATGTCCACCCCTCCCAGTGTATTTCGGACATGAAATAAAGGCTCCTAGTAAAAAAAAACCACATGAAAAACAAATCCAATGAAAAATTTTATTATGCCTCAGATGATAGAACCTTCTGTTGATGACGACCACTGCAAATGTTTTAAGGATTACGATTTTAGGGCATGCACCTGGAATGTCCGGTCCCTTGATTGGAAAGGTGCCGCTCCCAACTGGTTATGCCCTCGCTAAAATAAATTCTGCCATCACCGCCGTCCAAGTAGTGCGATGGACGGAATAAGAACGGAAAAGGGTGAATCTGTGTGACATTTACTACAGCGGCCACATAAAGGAGCACAAATTTGGTGTCAAATTCGTGGTGAGAGAGAGACTCCGTCGCCGAGTACTGGCATTCACTCCGGTGGTTGAACGTCTCGCCACAATTCGCGAAGGACGATGTGATCAAGGATGTTTTTACGAGCGATATTAAAATTGTGCTTGGCAACTTCAACGTCAGGGTGGGCAAAGAAGTTATCTTCGGCTCAACTGTCGGAAAATTCGGTCTCCACGACAAAACATCCCCAAATGGTTTGAGGCTGATCAGCGAGGCGGATTGGCTGTCTCCAGATCGAAAAACTTTCCACCAGATCGATCACGTTGTGATAGACGGAAGACATGTATCCAGTGTTTTAGATGTGCGTACGTTCCGAGATCCTAACATCCTAAAAACAGCCTAACAACAAGAAGAAAGACGCCTAAATGCGTGAGTATGAAGAACTTGAGAAGCTGCTTTGCAGAATATCTTAGGACGAAACCATGCTCGAAGATTTGAACCTAATTGTGCCAGATATTCACCATGCGCCAAATTTTGGAAAAGAGTCGTGAAAAGAGGATCGACACACATCACAGTCAGAATTGGGAAGGTCCTCTCCGAGCCGTTCGATACCAAATGAGATTTCAGACAGGGTGACTCTTTATCATGTGATTTCTTTAAATTGATGCTGGATGCTGGAAATAAGATTATTGATGTATTGTAATAGGCCTTAACAATCGCGCCGTTAGTTCTGCTTTCTCTAGACTTGATAAAAAAAGCTAAGCGAAGCGATGGAAGAGACAGCGGCTACGTAGGCTAGGTCATGTAGTCCGATTGGATGAAAGTAGTCCAGATTTAAAAGTATTCGATGCAATACCCGCTGGTGGGAGCAGAGGAAGAGGAAGACCTCCACTCCGTTGGAAGGATCTGGTGGAAGTGACCTGGTTTCACTTGGTATTTCCAACTTGCTCCAAACAACGAAAAGAAGAAATGAATGGCGCAGAATCTAGCTCTTTTACAAAACCGCTCTCCTTTTTTTTTTTGTCACTCTATACAAGTGCTATATCTTTAAATATCATGAAATGATTTTTTTTCATATTTTCAAGAATAATATTTTTTAATAAAAAACATATACATATGTATACTTAAAAAACCTAACTGTTTAATTTTTTATAAAGTTTTGTAACAAAAATGTCAATTTGTAAAAGTGTGTATTAAAGTTTTTACTTGCTATTTTCGCTATTTAGGTGCCTTTGTAACCATCTCAGATAACTTGTGCAAACTTAGCAATTTTATCGTAAACTAGAGCGATCCTGAGAGCTGCATAAAAACTAACTTCGAATGCTAATTTCATAGCAAAAACTGTTAAGGGGAAATGACTTTTGTTTCATTTATTTACATTTCATGCAAATTTCACAACCATTTCCTGGTTACCGCCCAATGAAATTCAAAGCACTGAGACAACAAAAGTTTTTCAAATATTTCTGCTAAGGCAGCAGAGTGAGCCGAAGAGCTCGAGGAATTAAATAAAATACAAACAAGAGAGTTCACTGGAATTTAATCTGCTACCTGTTTGCATGCAGTCTGCCTTCATGGCCTCGTAAATATTTCAGGACTTTAATCAAGATTTCCGTGCTCTATTGAGGAGCTGCAGCCGTTGGGCGGTGAGACAATTCATACTAGTTGCTGCATCAAAGGATGGTTTGCAGATTCCGGGACAATGGAATTGCCGGTAATGTTGTGTTGATACTTTTTGGTGGCATTTTAATGTCGCAACAAATGTGCAATTCAAAAACACATTAGGACAAAAAATGTATTTCACTTCATACGCTTGCAACGAGTCATAATTGAGAATATTACTATTACACTTTACAGGAATACATACATATAGTCATATATACATATTCATACAGATTAAAAATGCTATACTAATTTAAATTTTTGTCTCAATCTAATTTATTTTATTTTTACTCCTTACAAATTGAACTTACGTAAATACATATTGGTGTACAAGGGAATGTGTGGCAAGCATTTTTCACTTAAATTAATTTATTTTCGCACAGTTGTGTTCAGTCGTAAACTTGCAATTTCACAATTTTTAGTCTTGTCAACAACATTTTATACCGTTTAATGGGACAAGCAGCGAGCTTCCAACCGCTGGTAAACCGCAATTGCCATTTCCACTAACTGCTGATCATCGTCGTAAAGAACATTGCTCTTGCGTTTGCACAAATAATATAAATCACTTTCAATTAACATTTACTTGATGATTTAAGTATGTATTAATAAAACCAATTAGATACAATGAAATGAGACGAGAGAAGAGTAGGGCGACAACTGTTGAAACAACGATGCCTGGTTTACCTTCAGTGTTGCTGACAGCGATTGAGTAAATGTATGAATTATTTTACAAGTTTCTAAGAAAAATCATATAGGTATAATAACTTTCCAACTTTCTCATAATCATCTGGTGGAACATTTATGAAATCGTATGTATACTCTGAGAATGGGTCATCAGATCCTTTTTCTCCTATGTACTTGTTCTATATGCCTTCGGAAAGTCACTACATCTTTTCAACTTCGCACTGTTACTGGATTATTGACGAGTGCTTCAGTGGAGTAAAAAGCTGTCTACCGGTCGATGATATAGAAACTGTAGATTTCTGGTCCGTTCATCATAACACTCAATGATTTGGTTTCAAGTCTTTCGGCTTAATTACAATTGACTTGATCGATTTTTGTTGTTACAGATAACATATATGGTAGTTCGACTCCGAATTAGCCAAGTTGCATGTCATGGGTAGCAGTGGGCAGCCTTAGTTCATTTAAGGTGATCCATATCAAAATTAAAAGTTCTCATGCAAGGCTTTGGTTATTTTTCTCGTTGGACTAGGTGATAACCAACCTTTGTGGAGATTTTGCTGATGGGCAAATGACAGCCACTCGGACATATTTGTTTTAACGCTGAGAGTCAACGTTGGTCTTGTGGCAAGGGGGTCGATAACAAATTTGTCCTAATTACAGAAACGTAAGAAAATAGTACAGTTAGTAAGAATTTGATTATGACCGTTTGTAAGAAACAGATATCTTAATACTAGGTAATAATAATCATAATACAGACACGACATTCAGACTAAACACCATGCAGACACATTCCGGACGGAAGAAGTCCCTGCAAAATGTTAAGATTTTTTTTTTAATTATTTCTATTTTATTTTAAGCTGTAGGTCCGTCCATTTGTTGGAAAAACTTCACGCTGCAAAACCACAAATTGAAGGAGAAGCTCGGCCGAAAATAGCTTCAGTGATTACAAAGCGCCAATTATATCTGATATATGAAATTCTCCTGTCACAGTGTTAGACACGATACTCCTCCGCAACGGCTTGACCGATTTTAATAAAATTTTGTGTGCATATTCAGTATGTCTGAGAATAACATAACGTCTATTTTGCGCACCGGGAAGAGGACCTGGGACTGATCTGTTCGAAAAATTTGAATTTATAATTCGGTTTACTTGAAATTTGATACATAGGGAGCCTTTTGCTTAGTTTAGTAGGAGCAAAACGTTTATTTCCAGGAATATTACCTAGGACCTATCTATTCGAAAAAAATCGTTTCTATGTTTTGGATTAATGATACAAAAATATTCGGAAGTGAACCGATTGTCACCGAGCAGATATTCGATTGGCTTGGTCCATTCCATAACCCGAGAGATGGCACCACCATTCGTTGACTTAAGCTGCATTGATAACGGCTGGACCGAAATAAAATTCAACTTTAATAAGAGAATCTCGGGGACCGATTCTTGCGAGATAAACTTAGTTACGATTCGATTCACTTGTAATTTAAGTTGTTAGTAGCTTAGCGTTTATATTAACATGCCGAAACTGGTTCATAATCATTTTATTTATGGTTCAATTTGCTTGAATTTTTTTTATTTTCATTCGTATGGGCTGCTTGAACTTTTCTTATCTGAAAGTTTAATTTAAGTAATTTTATGAGAATTTCCCATGTTCATAAGTTTACAAACCATCTTTGTTGTTTGTTCTTGCTTGGCTACTACCATATTGCTTTCTGCTGATCAAGTTCATAATAATTCAAATTCAGATTTGAACTATCTACATATATTTCATTATTACCGTTAATGTAATCTTTATATGTAATTAAGCCGAGGTGAAGTTTGCTGGGTCTGCTAGTATATATATATATATATATTTTGATTTTAGTAAACATTTGTCCATAGGTGAAAATATATAATTTTTCATCTATGCTAATTAATTTTAAGTGATCGAACATCACCATAACAATAAGAATCTAATAAAAATACTTTATATTTGGCGAATGCATATGCAGTTCGAACTCGGCTTATATCGTTTGTTTTTAAATTCAATAATGTTAACATTTCACAACCGTTTCTCCATTCCGTAACCGTGTTCAATTTTATATCAAATTGAAAATGGGGACTTTAGTACACGTTCAAATGTAACATTCTAAGCCAATGAAATATGTTACAGACAATTTACATCGTGGCTGCCATTAAAGTTATTTATTACTTTTAATTATCGACACAGCATGAGCCCACGGAGCTCAGTAGGCTGTCGCAAGCGTTGGAACTCGTTATTGAGTGTCTGATATTTGAGTGTTATACGTTTCAGTTTTTCCGTTGAACGAATGCTCTCACTCCCACATTCATACATATAAGCATTCTTTGGAAATATAAGATATCTGTAAACAGGCATCTGTTGTTGGGAATTAAAAACCTCTTATATATTGCATGAGAGTGTGTTCAATCTTACCTGTGTGTAAGTCTTTATTTATACTGAAGTTTCAATAACTTAAAACATGGGCCTTTTATAAAAACCAACTATGTATGTTAACTTTTCTTTTGCTTGAGCCTTCATCTTCGGAATCAAGTATGTGTGTGCATAGTACTATGTCAGCTGCACATGAGACACAACTTCATTTCGAATCCCTTTGTAGTTTTTTGTTGGTGGCACTTTTTGAATTATTTCTTTATTTTCACATTCACCGGGGGTAATAAATTTGATAAATTTTTAATTTTACCTGCATTCGGCTGTCAATATCAATGGGGTTCCACGAATTCCAAGGGAGTAAGTTGTCATAGCCATAATTAAAGAGAAATACTGAACTCACATACACGTCCATACATACATATCTATGTATATACAAATCAACAATTGAAAATTGTGAGAAACATGTCTTGAGTTAAACGTTAATTGTTGAGTTTTATTTTTGTTATTCTGAAAAGACCACGACTGAGAAAATATTTTACAAAAATGTAAAAGAAAGTTTCATTATTTACAACATTTGGACTTTATGCAATAAATTCTGTACCTGTGTGACAATGCGAAAGTGGAGATATTTTTAATTTTTCAAGGGATACATTTCTTCAAATTTAACTCAACAAACCTTAGCTTCAAAAAATTTTTCAAATTTGGAATACCTAATTCAAAGAAACCATGACTGCAGTGAAAATAAATAAATTACCGTCTTAGTCTACTTGGCACAATAGCTTCGTCAAAGAGCTTTCAAGAGTAAATAGTTCAATAAAAATAGAACCTAAGAATTTTATAGAGAATACAATTTAAACTATAACCAATATTATTGAAAATTAACTTTTCTAGTTGCGGTCGAGCTTAGGTCCCCTGAGTGTGTTTTAGACATGAAAACGAAGGCTCCTCATAAAAAGCGTGAACTTCTAGATATGGTCCCAACTTAAACTTAAAATTCGCCAACTATTGAATGCAAATTTAATTATCACGACTAAGTTAAATCGACTTTACTACTGCAAATTTCATTATCCTTTGAATTATTTTGTGGCTTCGAATAGCGTATATATAATATTAGCGCCTTTCTCTGGAATCTCACTCACAGTCCACCGACTCATACCGCGAACTGCTGACCACTCCTAAACCCTTCTCCTTTCTCTAATATAATAAATATATAAAATGAATAAATTCAATTCTTATTTGAAATTTATTATTTTATTATGTTGGGTTTACAAAAGTTATACAGTCTTAAAAAAATACTAATATTTTATTCCTGCATAGAGAAATTAGGTAAATAAAAATATTCGCTGTATACACAGACCTTCGATCTTCAAATGCATATAACAAGTGCCAATATTTCAATTTCTGCTTCAGTTCTTAGATAAAATTGGAGTATTGTACATAAACATTTACTTGCTTAGCCACTACTAGCCCCCGTTCAGAGGAAAGGACAAGACCCCTGAAGTCTAAATAATTGGCTCCTGGATGTAGTTTTAACCGTTGCCGGCCTTCATAAAATAGCACCGGCGTTTGTTGTGCTTTATAGGTATTTATATCCAGTATATTAGTATACGTTTTAATGTAGGACAACATGTCGGGCCTTTCTACCGTGTTCAGGTTCGATTTGTAATGTTTGACTATCCCAAAATTTCTGACTTTACAAGAAGGTATATCGTAATGAACAGTCATCTCTTTCTCTAAAAATTTTACACTCACACTATGTATAAACAGTTGTGACCACGAAAAGACCGCAAAAACAACTAGTACGATGACGATTGCCATGCCGCGGTAGATAGATCCACCATTACTCGTGAGAGATGGGATAGATACAAATAAATGAAAAAGGAAGCAAGACGCAAGTGCAGATAAAAAAGAAAAAGGCCGAGATCCGGCTGGCCGACAAGGGTGTAATTGAAAATTCGACGAAAAGATAAGGAGACTTACAGAATGTTTCAAAACCGGGGCAAATGCCCAGAATATGCTGAATGGCAGTGGAAATGGAAGAACCAGAGATGGTGATTCAGATTTTCCAATTGATAACGATGGAATAGATGTTTCGTTGCCGGACTATGAAGAAGTTCGACTAACAATCGTCCGCTTGAAAAAAAAACTAAGAGGCGGAAGTCGATGGATTGCCGGCCGAGCTATTCAAATACGGCGGCGAAAAAATGATAGGTGTACGCAATAGTTTCTTGGAAAATTTGGTTGGAAAAAACTAAAGCCCACCGTCAACAAACTGATTGGATTTTATTGGTGTGGTTTTAAACCATTATTATCAATTATTGCAAATATATTCACCATGCGCCAAATTATAGAAAGTACCCGTTAAAAAAGAATCGATATATGTACATCAACTTCATGGACTTTAGAATAGACTTCGACAGCACCAAAGAGCTGCCTCTGCGCCGCTATGCCAAAATTTGGTATCCCCAAACTGACGTTAAGCAACACCAACGCTCTGATAGGATCGGAAAACAGTCTTCGCATTCGCGATTCGGCTCCAACGTCACTGTAGATAGTCATAGCTTTAAAGTTGTAGATAATCTTGGAACCACAACAATGTCAGCTTTGAAATCCAAGGTAGATTGAAAAGTAAAGTCCTCTCTCGGCGAACCAAAGTCTACAAGTCACTCATCATTTGCATTCTACTATATAATACAGAGGCATGGACGATGACAACATTTGATGAGTCGGCGTTAAGAGTTTTCAAGTGAAGGTTTTTCGTAAGATTTATGGTCCTCTACGAGTTGGGAACAATGCATACCGCAGCCGAAGGAACATAGTTCAGCGAATCAAGAAACAGCGGCTACGCTGGTTAGGCGTGTTTTAGCTGCAGTACCCGCCGATGGAAGCACTCCATTGGAAAGATCAGGTAGTGAAGGACTTGGCTGTACTTGGTATTTCCAATTGACGCAAACAGCGAAAAGAAGAAATAAATGGCGCAATGTTGTTAACTCGGCTATAATCACGTAAACGGTGTCCGTCCAATAAAGGGGAGAAAATTATAGCTGCATTAAACAAATTTTTGGTGCAATAAAAGTTTTATTTTATGTAAACGGAGGTCATGAAGTTATGCTTTGTATTATTACAAATCCGATAATTCTGACATAGAAGATGAGTCGGAAGTACATGAGAACAATGAAGGTTTTGTATTAGAAGAGTTTTCTTTTCTTTAAAAAAAGTATACGTATATTCAGCAAACTGGCCATCAACAATTAAATACGAAAAAACTTTAAATGAAACTCCCACGAGCTCCAGAAATTTCTTGCCTTAGAGATAATGGTCAGTACCGATGGAAATATGTTGAACATGAGTAACGTCATATCATTATTCGCTGAAAATACTCACAGTCTCCGACTGTCACTTGTGCCAATCGGTTCTATCGTTCTCAGTGCTCGTGCTCATAGCGTTCAAACACACGTGTTTCAATTTACTTTTTATTATACTTTCGCTTTTTCTTTTATTTCATTTTCTAATGCATTTATTTGGTGAAAACAAAGTTCGCTAAAGTAACTACGATGCCCTCCGGGCACCCAATTATTGGGGTTAATCGGTTTGCCGCGCTAGCCGAAAACTCCAAAATAAATAAAAAGAAAAAAAAAAGAAATCCTCCTTCAAAAAAAGTATCGACTTGTTTCCTGAGCTCCCTAGAGTAAAAAAAAGCAACCCAAAATTTGTTGTGTTGGAATCAAGTGGCAATAATAAGCCTCTCTCACAATACTCCTGCTTTGCAGTTCAAAGATCGATCAACTTAATTAGCAAAGAAATACAATCGATCTCAGAACTTCGCGACGGCTGCATTCTATTGCTAGTGAATAATAAAAATGTCGCAGAAAAATTTCTCGCTCTAAGGCCATTAAGGCCAAATATCACGACAACATTAATTTCAACAAAGGAACGGATTACGCTCCTTTTCTCAATAACGTGTCAGAAAAAGAAATCGTAAGTGAACTTAGCTCACAAGGAGTGGTCGCTGTATATAAATTTCTCAAAAACATAAATGGAAAAATGGAACCATCCGGAGTAGTACCCCTTACATTCGATCTTTTTCATATCCCAGAAAAGCTTGACATGGTTGGCGCAACGTGCGCGTGAGGCAATATATCCCGACACCAATGCGTTGCAAAAACTGCCAACTGCTTGGACATACTGCAAAATTTTGTAAACGTGCTCCAGTATGTGACAACTGCAGTCTTCCTCTCCACCTTCCAGATATATGCACTCGCATACTCTGCGCTAACTGTTCCTCAAATCACCCTTCTTCGTCCAACGAATACGAAAAATTCATCCAAGCGAAAGAAATACTGAAAATAAAGGTAACAAGAAAATGTACAATGAGAGAAGCTATAAATATACACAAGAACTCCGTTCCCACCCTTCTCGAATCCTCTGCTTCTTTCTCCTCTGTTACCAAGCTTCCCAACAAAAATCAGCAACCAACGGAAATCTACTCAACGTACGAAACCAATTCAAATTCCTTTCTAAACTCTCAAAATATCTCCAATCAAAAACTCTCCAACTCTCCGCTACCTGCTCTATCTAGTAATTCCGCTTCCAACAACGAAAGTCATCCACTCCACTCTCAACCAAACACTACTCTCAATATCAATAACAACAACACGCCAACAAAAACAAACGAAATAACTAATGATCACTCACAAAACCACTTCTTACAAAACCCTACCGACCCACCTGTAAATATTCCAACTCCAGATTACTCTACACCACTTCTTTACAACGCCATAATAAACTCTTCTTTAAATTTATCAAACAATGACGAAAACTTCCAAATAAACTTTGACACCTACAACAAAACTCTTCGAAACTCTACTGACATTGGAATGATATCCGACGAAGACTAATAAATTACTACTCACATAAAAGTTTAACTTTTATTTATCGAAATGTTAACTATATTACAATGGAATATCAATGGTTACAGGTGTCAGGAGCTTGAAATTATATTAAAAGAAAAGAGTCCATCCTTAATCTTCTTATTGTACAAGAAACTGACATACCATTCAACCACTCTCCCCCTTCCCCAAAAAATTACAAAGTATACTTTCACAATCTTAGTCATAATAACTCTTGCGCCTTGTTTGCAAAAATGAAATACCCCATACAAGATTAAATATAATGTCAAATATTTCTACGGTTGCTATAGAAGTTAATTTTGGATTCAAATTAACACTAGTCTCAATGTACATCCCTCCAGATCAAAATTTTAACGCTAACGAAATACTCTCGATTTTAAATAATATTTCGACTCCTGTTATACTACTAGGAGATTTCAATTCATGGAGCCCCCTCTGGATATCATCAGTCGTCAACCCCAGAGGGAAAGTCCTTGAAGACGTTATTTTCTACTCAAATCTAATAGTTTTAAATGAAGATTCTCTAACCCATTTCTCCACCCACAAGACATTTACAAATGTAGATATCACGCTTTGTTCAGCTAATCTTGCTCCAAAATGTAAATGGACTATATTTGATAATCTTTACGGAAGCGACCACTTCCCAATATTAACGTCAATAGAATCGAACATATTTTCTGAAAAAGTAAACAAAAAACCTAAATTTAAAACTGATCTAGTCGATTGGCTTAAATTTCAAGCCTGCTGTGAACAAGAATCATCCAAAATCCCTCTTTCGGAAAACATAAATAAATATTAGCAGCTTATATAAAGAAAATAATAAGTACTTCCTCTCACCGCTGTATTCCCCAAACAAAAACTACTTTCCAAAGGCCAGGTATACCCTGGTGGAACCAACACACAGCAAAGCTCAGGTCTGAAAAACAAAAATTATGGAAATTATGGAGTCGATAACAACCTCGTAAAATACAAAAAAGCAAATGCTGCTTTTAGGCGTGAAGTAAAAATATCCAAAAGAAAGGGTTTTGAAGAATTCTCATCTTCTACTAATCCTAAGTCTAACCCGAAACAAATTTGGCATGACATTAAGCTTTTAACAGGCAACTTCAGACAAAGCAAAATATCAGTCATTAACGCTGAAACACACAACCCTTTGCTCAACCCAAGATATGCAGCGTTTTTTGCACAAACCTGGCCAAACTATTCCAAAGATAATAACTTCTCGGGGAATTTTGTTTTTGAAAAAACAGAAATTTTAAATTTATGAGAATATACTCCGAGCACAGCTTCTGTGACAAGCTAAAAAATTGAATATAATATTACAATGGCTGAATTTGAAGAAGTGATAACATCTGCTAAGGGGAAAACTCCTGGAGGTGACATAATATCTTACCCTATAATCAAAAATTTACCAGTAGCTGTCAAAAGCAGACTTATTCGACTTTATAACTTAATTTTTGACAAAGGCATATACCCGCAAAATTGGAAAAACGCAGACATGTTCCTATCTTAAAACCAAAAAAACACAAGACCAAACTAGCAGCTATCGTCCAATATCATTGCTATCTTGCCTCAGCAAAGTCCTAGAAAAAATAATTGCCAAACGAATCATGTGGTTCGCTTTAAGGGAAAAGCACATTAGCCCAAATCAGGTGGCCTTTAAAACAGGGCAAGGTACATTGGATGCTTTACTACACCTTGAACACTACCTGTCAACTGCGCTCTCAAACCGAAACCATGTAACAATACTTGGCTTAGATTTCGAGAAGGCATTTGATAGAATCGGTGCACATGTTGTGCTTAGACAATTAAAAAATTTCCAAGTCAGTAAAAAAATATATAATTTCGTTAAGAGCTTTCTAATAAACCGAACTTTTAGAACAAAAATTAATAATAAATACTCCGATAGGGTATCCCTGTATAATGGCATACCACAGGGCTCCCTTATCTCCGTCGTCTTTTTTATTATTGCTTTCGATGAAATCAGTCGAATAATAAAAAAATATAATATCGAACACTCTATTTACGCAGATGATGTATTAGTTTTTCTCAAAAAGCAATAATTTTACAGCAACACAAACAATTTTTTCCAACATCCTTAACGAAATATATAACTGGTCTAAAAATTCAGAAGCAAACATTTCTTATGAAAAATGTCACCTATTCCATGTGTGTAGAAAAAACAAATTTGTCAAAACATTTTCCTAACATATAGAAATCATAAAATAGATAACGTTAACTGTTTAAAAATTCTCGGAGTTATCTTTGACAAAACATTAAATTTTGAGCAGCATTGTAAAAACTTAAGAAAAAAACTAAATACTAGGCTTAACATTGTAAAATATCTAGCATCTAAGCATAGTAAAGTACATCCAGACACTTTAATAAACGTAACAAAAACATTAATTTTGTCGGTCATCGATTATGGTCTACCAATTTATGGACAGTGCGTTTAAAGTACAATAGCACTCTTGGCTGCACCCTATCACGCTGCTACTCGACGAAGTCTTCGAGCTTTTCCTGCAACGTCGGTCAAAAACCTACTAGCAGAGTCCAGACTTCCGTCCATCGAAGAACGCGTTGTTCAAAATACATTCCGGTTGGTACCCAAATGTTTTATTACCAACAACATCATTCTTTATAAGGACATGAAAAACATAACTAAAAGAACGCGTAAAATGCGAAGACCATCAACAATTTACAACGTATTTCAATGCACAAAAAAGATCAACATATCCCTCAATCCAATACTTTCCAAAACTGCAAAAAATCCAACATGGCTTTTACCATCATCTCTTTTTATAAATAAACTCTTGGACTATCCGAAACAAAACACAAATCCTTTGATCTACTGAAAAATCTTTCTGGAAAGCCAAACTTCGCGGAAAATCAAAGGTTGGAAATTCTTATATACAGACGGATCCAAAACCGACCTATCGACTTCATTTGCAATTGTTACGGAAGAAGGAAGAACCATCAGATCAGGACTTCTATTTTCCTACTGTTCAATTTTTCCGCCGAATGTATTGCCACTAATTTAGCTATAAAGCACGCCACGCAAAGCAAAGGCAAATACATAATTTGTTCCGATAGCAAATCGTGTGTAAAAGCACTCCAAAATCCACTGAGCAGGGAACTGCTCATTACAGAGTCCAGAGATATCCTATCGAATCATCATTCCAAAATAAAAAAGTCATGTGGGTACCTGACCACTGTGGTATTACGGGCAATGAACTCGCGTATAATACAGCCAAAAAAGTCTACAAAATGCCAAGTATTTACCACCTTACCTACATGAAAGCAGATCTTTTCCGGACAACAGAAAAATATATTAAAGAGCTTGCAGTAAGATACTGGCAAACGTATCAACATTCTTACAAAACCTACAATCAAAACCGGTGTAACCCTATCCTCCCAACTTCAGCATCAGCCGACCAGTTGCGAATCATTGCAAGACTGCGAATGGGGCTCACGAAGATCACACACGAGTACCTGCTGAAAAAGAAGCCCGCTCCTTCATGTCTAACTTGTAATAGCCCACTGTCCATTAAACACATCATCAATGACTGCTTAAAATTTAGAAACGCAAGAATAAATATTTTCCATAATAAAAAGCCTTCTGATCTCTTAAAAAATTTAACTGCAAACAATGTAACAAATATATATAAATTCATATATCAATGTAACCTCATACACCACATTTAAGTATTGTATAAATTATCTCTAAGGGTACTTTATATACTTTTATATAAAATCTATTAGGAATAAGTCAGGCCGATAGCCCCAGCTACTAGTTGCCTTTAATGTAATGTAATTATTCATAATTATTTTTCATAGAAATAAATAAAAATAAATAAATAAATAAATGAAAATACTCAACTCAAAGCGAGAAACAGTATGAAGTTTTGGTAAAAATAAATATGTTTACAAGAAAAAAAACGTGCACTCTTCCAAAAGTTCTAAAATTAGGATTGATTCCGAGGTGAACTACCTTCATCTTCAAGAAAAATTTCTATTTGAAAAAGTATAAAATCTATAACATTCTCGGCTTGAGGTCGTGTTAAATTAAAATTAAGAATTTGAATATTGCTTGAAGTATTTCATTTCATCTCTGCAAATTTTAGTGAAAGTTAAAGGATAGAATTTTAAGTTGGCTTAAATATTTTTTCTTTTCTATACCTAACTGCAGAAAATTGAGAAAATCTTGAAGCGCATGTGCATCACCGCCCACTGTGTGTTGTTGGAAGCTTCCTCGTTATGCTATTTCAAGAAGAAAAAGGCAAGAAAAAGAGAAAAAAGAAAATTGAAAAAAAACATAAGAAAATGGAAACTGCGAAATGAATGGAATGTGGGAGGGAAGCATCTTCTTTCCAGCAACCTCCGATGAATGTATTGTGCACACAAATGCCTCAATATGTAAGCACGTAAATGCCACAGCTATTGATTTTAGTGGCGCCTTTACGTGGATATTATCGTTCAGACTGAGATAGTCAAAGTATTATGAGAATTGTTATAGTTATAGAAATGACAGCAGCAAAAGCGTCGGGAAACCATTCTGTATTCGGAGAGATAACACCACTCCATAGCTTCAGCTTCGTACTCTGCTTCGCTAAGCATTGGTATGAATGTGACCATCGTTGAACTGTGCGGATAGAAAGAATAGTCAAGATGTGCAAAATCTTAATTTTTTCACATTTTTGAAATGGTTAACGTTGAGGCATTTTGCTTGCGGCACTCGCCATACAAACCAATGCAGCGCTGTTGTGCACATTCAATGTGTTTATTTCAACATGATACTTTGCCAATTGTATTTTACTTTTTGGTTGAAGAAAATGCTTCTTATTGGTCGTTAAGAGAATTGGTACCGCTTCTGTGCAGATCGAGCAAATATTTGAAATCCAACCACAATTGGGGTTAAAAGTTTGCATAGTAGTGCATTAGGTGTTGATGGTCAAAGATATGCACACATAAATGTGCATATGAATATTTTTACCTGCCACGAAATACAATATTATTATTTGTCTTGATGCTTGTGAGTACAAGTTGTATGAGATGGACCTAGTAAATATATATTGGTAAGATCAGAATAACTTAGTCAAATTATATGCTCCAGAGTTTTTGTGTATGCAATTGTGTAGTAAGTGCACTGATTTGCCGGAATCTATCAGATCAGTATACAAATAATAAATTAAATATTTAAGGAAATTTAGCAAAATACTAATAAAATAAAATTGTCTTACTGAGCATGAATCTGAAATCATATCCTACATTCAAATAATTATGACAATATTCTAATTTTGTATTATTGTGTATTATTTATTAAATATTACTAATAAGACATATGATCATTTCATATATCTATAATTAATACAGCATCATTTCAAGAATGGCATAAATATTTTTTTTTCTTACTTATTTTGCGCTACTTTAAGAGAAGATAAGAGCCCTTAAAATAATAGAAACAACACTTATATTTTGTGACTGTATTTAAATTTCAATCGAAATTGGGACTCCAGATAATGCGAAATATTTTACTGTCCTCCATCCTATCATTGAGCCATTTTGCGATATCTTCAAAAGAAAGAAAACTGGTGACCACTCAAGCGGTTTTGCACCTATCGAAGTTTCCTGAAGCTGGAAGGAGCAAAATAAGCAAAGTACAATGGATTATAAATACAATTAACAAATTTATAAAATTATTATTAGGGACGTCCTTCGGTAGACCACGATTCAAGTCCTGGTGTGACCAAAATTATTCCAAATTATAGGGAATTAATATTTCTAAAAAGCCATCGGCTGTTCGGAGGCGGTTTGGGATATACTGTGTATATAATCCATTTATAGGCAAAAAATCACAACGCAAACCTCAAATTGAAGGAGATGGTCGGCCGAAAATGGCTGCAGCGGTGCCTTTAATCACAGCTTAAACGTAAAGCCTTTCTTTTAAACCGCTTGGATTAGTTTTACCGTAATAAAACTTTAGCTACAAAGTTTGGATACTTAGATTGCCTCCTCTGCTACGGTGTTAAACCTGAGATCGTTCCGATTTACAGAGCTTTTTACAATGGGATCTGCATGTTGATCTTAAGATTTTAGACTGCAGCCTTTGAATTCTATCTAGGCTAGATTTAGATGCTGAGCTCCAGAGTTGGAGGACATTATAATCATAATAAGAAGTAATACTTTGTTTTCTCAGTCTTTTATCCAATGCAACTCTGAAATAAGTAATGTAGCATTGTACTACCATTTACAGAGATTGAAGATTTGTGTCTTTTTAGACTTTGTCAAATGCCTGAGCAACAACGAGGAGCACTCCAATACAATTGTCTGTTTTTAAACGCTGATCTTATATCTTCTAGGATTCTATGCAGCTGCTCTATTATGTTGTGCCTTTCTCTAAAGCCGAATTGGTGGTATGGTATGATCAAAGAAACGATATCTTACGTGTAAATCGGTTGTACTTTTTTGATAAAAATTTTCGAAAATTATGAAGAATATCTTAGTTATGGAGATTTCTATACATTAAAAATTAAAAACAATATTTTATCCTCCTTTAAGTAAAAGTTATAATATCAATGATTTGTATACTATACCAGACCTCTTACTCAATATAGGTATAATATTTTTCTACTACAAACACACAACAGCCGTAAAAAGAGAATAATTTTGATTAAGTTACGAGGGTGTTGATACACATATCAACTCATATATATTTTTATATCCTCTGCAAACATTGATTACGGAGGACCAAATTGATGAAGATTACACAAACACAAATGAGAAAATGGAAGCTATAATTCAGGTGTTAATGGTTTCCTCATGTAAATTTAAAAAATATTAACGCTACTTCGCTTGGCATGCACAATTTCCTCAAAAAGGTATTTACACTCCCAAAAAGCCAAAAAAGTTAAACATTTTTGTCGATCCTTTTCGCTTTCTAATATTTTTTATTCTGCTTTGCATCGGGCTTGGAATGGTCGAAAGCGATTGCATGTTTTCACTACCATATTATTAAGGTGCCAAATGTCAGTGGGTGGAAATCCTTAACTCGAGTTTCATTTCATCTGCTTTATTTGCCTCATTGACGTTGAACTCAAACAAAAAATTGTCTAAAAATTGTATACTTAACTGACGTTTTCCCAAAACATAATAAATTTTTAAACTTAATTTGACATTTTAAATAATTTAAATGAGCTCTACAAATATTAGCATTGAACAAATAATTTTTGTACACACATTTAAGTAAGTCTATTCCCATAAATGGCTCTTAATATGAAATGATGAGCATTTCAAAAATAAAAAAATTGTTTGTCTCTTGATCATAAAAAGTTATTAAGCGAAGTAATATTTTTAACGAATTCAAGGTCGTTCCCAATAGTCTAACCTATGCAGCTGTGCTATGTTATTTTACTAGGCCTGTGCAGTCAGTGTCGCTTACCTGTTTTGTGTTAGAATAGGAATTTTTTACGCACCTTATTTTTAGTGCAATTTACCTTAAACTAATTATGCCTCCACACCGTGGAATATTGTCATTATGTTCAATGCTAAGGTGACCTCGTAATTTTTTACCTCCGATATGCGTTGTGAGTCATAATGGAACAATTAAAAAACGTTAAGTTAAATTGCCTTCACAGGTGATTTCTTAGAATGGAAATCTCATGAAACAATAATTGAAATCTATTATTTTTTAATGATTAGTCATTTTTGAAAAATGTACTTAGAAGAAGAATACATATATTTTTGTTTAAGGTTTAACGAGTGAAAGCTTAGACCTCTAGATATTTACAAATATAATTATACAAATACAACCATCATAATATGGCTATATTATTATTAGTATTGTTGTTATTATTAATATTATTTTTCATAAATAAAATCTATTTATAAATTTTTTTAAACAAATATTTATTAATTTCTCATTCGAAGAAAGCACGAAAAATCTTCGGCAAAGCCAAAAATTAGAACGCACCACATCCGTTGCGACTTGCAGAGTTTTTTTTTTCGTTGAAAGATGGTAAAAGCTAATACGTGTATTTGATTACAGTAGATCAGTAGACATTAAATGTTCTCCTCATTAACCCTGCTTAATCAAAGATATCAAAATGCAAATATCGAAAGCAATCAATGAAAATCACTTTCTCGTAGTTTTTTTCCTATGAATTTGGCACATTGTTAATATCTATTTGAAAAATTATTGGAAAGTACTCAAAATTTCAAAAAGTGTATATCAGCAACATAACATGCCTTCGGCAAATTGCAAATCAAAATTATATGAAAAAAATCAGCTGAAATAATATTGTATGTACACTTGTGAATTTATTAGCGCATTTCCTAATTAAACATTATACAATTGTACAACAAATGATAAGATCTGCGGCATTATGAGACGATAATAAAAACCTTTTTTTTTGGGCAGTTTGAATTTAAAAATCTGATTATTGTTTTTGTAACCACAACAACATTTGTGGCAGCAGGTAAATTAAAACCAAAAAAAAAAAAATTAAGGTAAATTAAGAGAAACAACAAACACAAATGTAGCAACCAGTAAAGACATCGAATTGTTCAGAGTGCCCGCCTACCTTTAGCCATTGAGCGCACTAACTGGTTGTACACCAATGCACCCGCCGTCACGTCAATTATTTATCCGTACGTCGGTTACCGGTTAACGAAGTGTGCATAAATCGCTTTTGTTCTGTCATAAATTTGTGTGTCAGCTTCATCATTGTCACATGTTGTGTAGATATGTATGCATGTGTACATTCGTATACAAACCAATGAGTTAAGAACGAGTCTTCTCTAGAGAAGACTTCTGTGTTTTGAGCGTGTGACTCATTTGAAAGGAGCGAACAACAGATGGATTTTAGAATATTCGTTAATGAACGTCAGCATTTTTAAATAAGACATCGTATTAAAGGAGTCGCTAACGCTAAGATGTATAAAAACATCGGTAGCTAAAGTGTACATATTTATTTACATGCGCGGTATATACTCGTATGTATGTAGATATATGTGGTTAAACAACGAATTGCTTCAATCGAAAAACATATGTATGTACGCTCATATACTTGTATATACGACTATATGTACCTACATACATATGTATGTACATATGTACATGGGCACATGAACGATTTTATGGTTTTACTCTGCTTTGTTTTCGAACTTTTGCAAACAGCGCGCCATAATACGTTAGATTGACTTCATAAATCACTTTAATCTCGATTTTAATGGCCGCCGGAGGTATGTCTGAAATGAAATGAAAAAGCAAAGTAAACAAAATGGATGAGGTTCATTAGCGATGTGTTCACTTCGGCGGTTTAAATTGAGACCTCCCAGAAAGAAGTGATTGGCAAGTAAGCTGGCCAGTTCATAATGTATTCTTATGAATAATATAAATATATTGCATTGGAATATTAAATTATTGGAGTATTACCATAATTTGGAAATAGGATCATATCTAACTAAAAATAGTAAAACAAATTAAAGCGATAGATATCCCCAGATCGAATCTCGCTAGAACTGGGTAGTCTGAAAAACTATTCTACCGCAGCTGCAAAATGGGATCTGAGCTTCGGCTTAAAAAATAAAGAGCTGATGATTTGATTCGAATATTTTTTGGAGGCACCAGCACCTTCATTCGCTGTCCATGATTCAAAATGTGTATCTGATTACAGTCACGCACATTATACAAAAGGAAGGGGGTAGTTCCACTCCAATTTTGTGTTACATTTGCTAACTATTTGATTTTTACTTAATTATTGCGATACCAAATCCATTTACTAAAAAATACATTTCCAACCTAAATAACTTATAAAAAAATATATAAATATATGTACAGTAAAGGATGATGCTATAAGACAAGGTGATTTACGACGGCAGCTTCTCGCTCTAATTTCGCCATATTGACTTCCTTAGAAAAACAATGTCAGTTCTAACATAATTTTGGGCGAAATTGGGAGGATTTTGTTGATATATATTTTTTTTCTGGAAATCTTTTTGTAGTAGACTTGAGTCCGTCCAAATGTAAATTGACATACAATATTTAAACGGTTGCAAATATGATACGGCTATTTAATGTTTGCATAACTCAAGAGTCTAGAATTCTGAAACTTACATACATATACATATACAGATATCAGTCGACTATTAAATGCTTGTTTCCACCCAAATTTAGTCTTCCTTATTTGTCATGCAAATAAATTTGAATATATAATTTTTTATTTATTTTCGAAAATATTCTATGGATTGTAAAACGACTGATGATTTTTTATGCGGATCTATCGATCATCTCAGAAATACCCTCGGAGTGCTTTTGTTTAGCTGGATGTTGGAGCTGACTAATTTCATTTGGCTTTATGTAGCTTCTACTTCAACTTTCTTTCTGAGGGATGAATGCATTATTATTTACCGATTCTGACCATCTTAATAAAGCCGAAATGAAGGAAATTACTTTTTTCACATAAGTACCATGGAACCATTTCAAAATTTCGAATAACTTTATTATTTCCTTTGAGTTTAATTGCGTAACTAAATTGATAATGCATACTCTCTATTATTATATGTTAAGAAACGGATAATTCTGTATGTACGAGAGAATGCTATTACGTGGGTTACATGGTGAAGTTGTGAAACCTTCAAAAAATCGATTTTTCTTATTGTTTTGCGAATTTCTACAACATCTTGAGAATATTATCCTAAATTTCTAGTCGATCCGGATTAAAATTTCGAAGATACAGCCTTGAGAAGATTCGTACTAAACTTAAACTTTAAACGCTTTTTTTCGAAACTATGTCCTCAAAGTCGATTGTAAAATGTTCTCGAAAACTACTGAGCCGATCTTCATGAAAACCTTTGAGGTATAATTCCCGAGAAGCTGAATAAAAGATTTTTTTTTTTTAATTGCAACTATTAAAAAAAATTTGAGCAAATTTTACGAAATTCACAAAAATCATATTTCCACTTTAACATTGGCGGAGCTGTGAATATTTTGTTTTGAAAATTTCAGAAACTCTTTTCCAAATGTATATCCTTAAGACAGAAAAAAGATCGAATAAAATATTTTATAATTTTTATATAAAAAAAATTTTTGAAAATATACCTTTTGCGCCCACGAAAATCTCCGCTAACTTTTCTCACAATTTTTCTTCGCCATTGGAATCGTACGTAAATGTATGCTATAGAAAGAAAAACAATTTACTCTGGAATAAGAAAAACCTCAATGGAGTTACGTATTTATGTTTTTAAGGTGCTGTCAAACACATCAATTTTAATTTCGTTCAACGCCTTTTGCTGTCAAAACTAATTTCTGTAACTTAATTTCATATAATTGTAGAATGAAAAATTGCAGTCTGTGACTGCACTCATTTATCTGCAAATTGAAATTGAAATTAAGTTGACGTTAAAAGATTTAAGTATTTCCAGATATTCTCAGGAAAATATTCATGCTACGTAAGACTGCTATTGAATGAAATTTTCATTTGTTATTTGACATGGAATCTTAAATCAATTAATTGCCGTGTCTAACCGCTAACCTTTTTGAATTCACGAATTGGCAATGGGTTGGCAGTGCGTTGCCATTTGAGAGGCCAAGGCTCGAGTCCTGGTCTGACAAACAACCCGGCAGGGAACGTCAAGCCTTCCGAGTGTATTTCTAACATGAAATAAAGGTCGTCATGAAAATTCTTCTGCCGTTCGGAGGGGGTTTAGAATAAAATGTAGAACTCTCTATTTGTAGGGAAAACATTAGATGCATCCCATAAATTCGAGGAAGTGTTCGAGTAAAAATTGCTTCAGTGGTAACAAAATCCCAATTATTTATAATATATATTCTATAAGCATTGTAAAGGAGGTTATAGAATAAGAATTACGAATTGGCGTATCGCTAATAGTAAGAGATTAGACTTTTTTCGGTTTTGGAATACCAACTTTGCAAAATTGAAAAAAATTATCTTTTGAAATATACTACTACAATAAACATCACAGCATTATTATTAAAAAAAATAATAAATGAATAAAAAGGTACATTTGTAAGAAAATCTGTTTCAATTAGCGCTACCTACCTGGTGAATGAGCTCGGTTACAAACGCCCGTCCTGAATATTTTTATGTATAAAAATATATTTTAAATGAAGTTAGTTCTGGGTTCTTCATGTTAGATAAAGGAGCGAAACGAGTAGGTCTGGTAGCGAAAGAGGATAATATTATAAATATATGTATGAGGGTCGGTGACCTTTTCGCGATCTAAGTTAGTTAGAGTTGACACATCATCTTGTCGCTGATAATATAAATTTGCGGGACTTATTAGTATAAATAACTCAACTTTTTTTATTAGGTCATTAACATTTTGTTCCTGCAAAAGCAACAACACTATGTCAACAGAAACTGGAAATTCTCGCAATTTGGAGCACTGCGCTATGTTTTAATTCCTTGTAAAAAAAGGAAGCACCGCGAAAAAACTTTTAAAGAGATGTCATCGGTTCTTCAGGACTCTGCCCTTCATATACGATGGTGAAAAACTGGGCTCGGCTCGTTAACAAGAAAGAGAGAACTGTGAAGATGACCCTCGCCTGGGGTGCCTAGTAACGGTTCTAACCGATGAAAGTTTTCAGAAATATTCGAATAATTAAAATGTGGCATATAGCTGAAGGATTACAGATTAGCGAAAAATGAGCTAGAAAGATTTTGCTTGAACATTTGAATATGCTCACGCCGATCGACAAGAAGTAACGATTGGAGGGTTGTAAAAATTTTTTGGAGTTTGGCCAAGATTTTTGGATGAAATTTGCAACCGCATTGTAACAGTTGATGAAGCTTGAATTCGTCAGTATGAATCCAAACAGGAGTCGATGTAGTGGATAAAAAAGAGTGGCGCCGGCGTCGAAGATTTTCTAGGATAGCGACGGAATATTAGTAATTGATTACTTGCCAAAGTGAACTACAATGAACGGCCAGTATTACGCTTTTGTTGAGTCAGGCGCGTGAAGCTGTTTCTTCAAGACAACGCACTCGTTCACACCGCTTGGGTTTCGAGGGATACCTTAAAAGCTACTGGATTTACAGAAATTATCCATCCACCCTACAGTCCGAACCTGACTCCCAGTGACTTTTCCCTTCGAATTTAAAAAGGAGTTTGAGGAGCGAAGATTTTTAAACGACAGTGAGATGAAAGCGGCATTTTGAAGAGAAATCTAAAGAATATTGTTTACTAAGTACTTTACGAAAGACATTGGCGTCCAAGACTCAAGCACAAATTTTTTAGAAATATTTAGTAGATTTAAGATTCACTGTTACTGAAATTAAAACAATTTGTATACTTGATATTACTTCTAATCATTGTATTTTCACAAACACATACATATGCTCGTATATATATATAAGCAAATATACCAACCTGACAGCTTGGAAAGACGCGCAGGCATTGACTAACCCCTCAACTCTTGGCCAAACAAAGCATTGTATTACTTGGTGTTTGCGAAGAATTTCCAAAGTAATTTATTTCTACAGTTTTTCACATTAAGCTTTCTTTTTATGCGTCGCTCTTTTATCTGCAGCATTTATTTATTTATTTTTTATACGAACGCGCTTCTGTTCCGGCTTCCGTCCCAAGATTGTAGTATCCGGATGCGAACATATACGAGTACAGGCGCTTCTCAGAACTACTCAAATAATCATTTTGCCCTCGACATTCGATGCTACCAGCGTCTTAAGGCAGCTATGAATGTTAGCATGACTCCTTGGCGCGTATTCATTGTGTGGGCTTCAAGCTTTGCCATTTGTTTTCTTAATGGTCGACGGACCCTTTCCTTCATTTCATCTTCTCCTCGGCTACGCTTTCATCGCAAAGCTCGCTTGTGCGCCTTTTGTGCTGCTATCCAACTTGGTGCTTTCTTGGGATATTGGGTATATACGTGTATGTACCCCAACCCGCAAGCATCTTATCGATGCTTGGGATGCCATCCAAATAGTTTACTTTGCTTAGGTTCATTTTCTCATTTACCATTTTCTTTTCCTGCGGCCATTGTAGCCATTCTGTGTATACTCGTAAATGAGATTTATTGCGAAGACGCGCACATTTCTTTGAGCGCACGTACACGTACACAAACAAAAAACAGCAGCACCCCATACTAACGCGAACTCAAATACGGTTCATATCGGAATGCTGCATCCGGTTGCCATCCCCGTAATATGTATATATGTGTGTATGCACGTAAAGACGTATTCATGTATGTGAAACAGAGTTTTAACAACGCACACACACACACACATATATATATATATATATATATATAAATATGTATATGCAACTGGAACGACTCGTGGATATGGCACGTAAGAATAACTTGATACGTGTATGTGCGGCAGCTGACGCTACCCTATTCCGACACACCCCCAAACTCGTCCCGCTGAAAATAATGCTTGGGCAAATTGCTTTTATGCGAGTCTTCTTGTTTTTCCCTTGTAATATTTTCGTATAAGAATCCAAAAGTGTTCTTACAACGTTTCCCACATCTTGGCGCACCAGCGAATATCTAAGTCGTTCGTTATTGAACACACAGCCATGCATACTCGTACATACGAATGTTCGAAGAATGTATGATTCTTGGCAAGTTTGTAGGCTAGTGTGGTGGAAGTAATTTCTTTGAGAAAACATTTTTCTTGCAGCTGTTACTCGTATCTTGCCTTGTATGGATAATTTTTTGTAAGATATCTCATTTTTTAATCCCTTCAAATTGCGTTATACTATGTTATGTACTAGATGTTTAATCACTAGGGGAGTTCACAATACGGATATTTCGTTACATTTTCTGGATGCTGTATGGGATCTTTTGCGCTTGGTATTGCTTTCGATTTTTCTTTTGGATCATATTGGCGATTGTGACGTCTTATTTTTCTTGATCGTTTTCGCAATACGTCATCGTAAATAATTTATTTTGAAATGAGAAAAATTTGCTGTTTTCTACCTTTCTTTATTATAAATAGACTAGAATATTTCCCACTCTCTCGTGTCATTTTACTATTACTGTAAGCTTAAGATTGTATATTTATGGAAGTTATGCAGAAGTCGTCATGACTGGAAACTTCTTCTTCTTACGCGATTATAGCCGAATCAATATTTGAGCGTCGTTCCTCTCTTCTGTTCGTTGTCTGGCGCCAGTTGGAAAAACCAAATGAAGCCAGGTCACTCTCTACCTGATTTTCCCAACGGAGTGTAGGTCTTCCTCTGGCTCTGCTTCCACCAGCGGGTACTGCATCGAATACTTTCAATGCTGGAGTATTCGTATGCATCCGGACAACATGACCTAGTCAACGTAGCCACTGTCTCTTCATTCGCTGAACTATATCAATATCATCATATAGCTCGTACAGCTCATCGTTCCATTGGCTGCGGTATTCGCCATTGCCAATGCGAAAAGGACCATAAATACTTCGCAAAACTTTTATCTCGAAGATTCCCAGGGCCGACTCAACAGATCGGTATCGTGATAAGGTCCAATCAGTTTGCTGACGGTGGGATTTAGTC
Organism: Ceratitis rosa; assembly: GCA_037013455.1. Classification (NCBI taxonomy): domain Eukaryota; kingdom Metazoa; phylum Arthropoda; class Insecta; order Diptera; family Tephritidae; genus Ceratitis; species Ceratitis rosa. The sequence goes on along the minus strand of JAWMAG010000098.1, from coordinate 1,255,615 downwards.
TTTCTCACAATACGCTTGATGGGATATTAAGGAGACTTATTCCACGATAATTGTCGACTTTTGCGAAATCCAATAGCTTCGTTTACAGCTGTACGTAGGGAGTTTGAAATACCGTCTCACAGTTCTCTTATACCGAGTTGCTGATGAGTTGCAGTCCGCTCGGCAGTCTGTTCTGATTGCAGCTTTTCAACGTCGAACTTTCCTTGTGTTTGTTGACGGGCGTTCTTTGATGCACAGAGGCGGATGCGTATCTTCGCTGCGACAAGATACTGATCCGAGTCAATATTAGGATCTCGGAACGTATGCACATCTAAAACATTGGATACATGTCTTCCGTCTATTACAACATGATCGATCTGGTGGAAAGTTTTTCGATCTGGAGACAGCCAAGTAGCTTCCGGACCAGGCGAAGTCGATCAGCCTCAGCCCATTTGGGGATGATTCGTCGTGAAGGCTGAATTTTCCGACTGTTGTCCTAGAAATACCTTCTTTCTTACCCTGGCGTTGAAGTCGCCAAGAACAATTTTGACGTCGTGGCGGGGGCAACGCTCATAAGTGTGCTCGAGGCGCTGGTTAAAAGGCATCTTTTGTCAAATCATACTTCTCTTCCGTCGGTGCGTGAGTGAAAATCAAGGATATGTTGGAAAATTTCTCTTTGACGCGGATTGTGGCGAAACTTTCATCCACCAGAGTGAATGCCAGTAATTGGCGACGGAGTCCCTCTCCCACCACGAGTCCGATACCAAATTTGCGCTTTTTTATATGGCCGCTGTGGTAAATGTCACAAGGACCACCTTCTTCCGTCCTTGTCCCGTCCATCGCATTTCTTGGATGGCGGCGATGTCAGCCTTTAACGTTATGAGGACATCAACCGGCTGGGCAGCGGCACCTTCCCAATTAAGGGACCGGACATTTCGTCAAAAGGAGGGGTCTCTCATCCCAGGCTTACTGAAATTATTCATTGGATTTTGGTTTTCATGTGGTAATGTAATGTACTAATTTAAGATGAGAATAAGGTTTGAGAACGATTCGTTAACATGTGGTGCAAGTAGCTCATGACCTCTGGTTTTAATATGACAGTACCGTCACCCAGCTGTTTGATGTCCTCGTAAACCGAAAGGCTGACGGGCGACGATGATGTCCAAGAAGTGTGATAGACGGGTCAAGGAATGAAAAAGATGTATACTTGTGAAATGTACTACAACGGCTAGATAAAAGAACGACAATTTGGTGTTTTGTTTGTGATGGGGGAGAAACTCCGTGGCTGAGTTCTGGCATTCACGCCGAAAATAAACGTTTCGCCGCAATCTGCATCAAAGCGCAGTTCTTCAACATATCACTGATTTTCGTCCATGACCCGACGGAAAATAAGCACGATGAGCAAGATGCTTTAGGTATATGAGCAATTAGAATTCAACTACGATTGTTGGCCCTACTATCAAAATCGTGCTAGGTGAACACAATGAAGGCTCGACATTGAAAGTTGCGACCTCAGTAGACACTCATCAGCAACTTGATATAAGGGAGCTGTGAAACGGCATTTAAATATCCCTATGTACCGCCACTATGGAGACATTTGATTACCCACAGCATCAGTAAAGATGGTTTGATGCGGAAAACGTGCAATATGCGGCGATTTAAAGATATTTTCAACAGAGCATACTAGTGTACGAACGGCAAAAAACTCGCTCGACCTTATCAGTGTAACTTTAGGTGTAGCACTTCATAATTGTGCCCACTGTGGTATATTTAAAAAAAAAAAAATTTAATTTTTTTGGTTACTTAGATCAAAAACAAACAAATCATGTATTTAATATTTTTTTAAATTTTTATTACATTACTCAAACATTTCATTCAAAAATAAAATTCAATGTTCGTAAAATAAGACAGATACATAAATATTCATGAATACCTATGAGGCAAAAAATGATTCTAGCTGGTGTATGTACCTATATGGTATATGTAGGTATACATAAATACTACTATAATATTTCTACGTAGTTTTTTTTTCAGATCAAAATAAGCAATAATTATTTTATTCAATACTTAAAAAATATTAATGAATTTAGCTAAAAGATAATAAATGAAAAATTTATTTCATAAGATGATTCCTTCCAGTTTTCCTTGAAAACGTAATTAATTCACTACAATCCACAAATGTACTCGTGTGTATCTTTTAGAGCTCAAGATTTTGCTTGAACATTTTCGCAACGAGTACTCGCACACTCGTTTATTGCTCATTGCTCAAAAATTTACGAGTTCGAGCAATTTGACCTTTTTTTTAACATTTTGAACGAAACTTTTAACGTTTTTCTCAGAACCTCTTTCTATAAATTTAAATTTATTTAAGCAAAGTGAAAAACTCATTGAAATGCTAAAGAAGTTTTAACAAACAAAATTGAAAACTGTAAAATTTCAAAAAAAAAAAAACATTTGAGCAGTTGAGCAACGAACGAGTTTCGAGTTGCTCCCACTGCTCGATACTCGGGTATTTAGAGAGCAAAATCTTGGAAAAGACAAATGAGAAAGGAAGGACTTGCATAGCTAATGGATGATCCTCTACAAGGGGGTACTGATCATTGGACAAAACAGCCGAGCCGCGACGTGAGTTCTGCTTTCTAGACTCAGAAGCAGTGAACGAAGTAAAGTTAGTTCTTGAGGAACCAAAACCAAATTCTAAATTCCTGTCCAGCTAAATGGTTCAGAAACGCGGACGCTGATACCATTCGAAGAGTCGGATTTAGGCGTTTTAAAGAGAAAAGTTTTTCATAAGATTTAAGACCCATAGCGCATTGACATCCGCATAGAAGAAAGCACTCAAGCTTTCAAAATATTCGATATAGTACCCGCCGGTGAAAGCATTGGTATATCCAAATTACGAAAAAAGAAGCAAAGGCGTATTGCTGTGAACTCGGCTGTAATGTCGTAAGGAAGAAGAAGAACTACAAACAAATCGTCAAAAGAATGTTAAAAGCATTATAAGTTTTAGGTTGCCCAATTCAGGAAAAAATTTGGTGTATAGTATGAAGAATGATTACAGCAAGATGTTAAGGAGATGATAAAGGATGTCAGGGAAAATGAGTTCTCAATGATGACAAACTATTTTTGGATACTTAAGTTAGACGTTCCATAGACTTCTTATAGCTAAAATTTACCAAAGGAAGACTCACTGGGAAAACAAATGTGTTTACTAAATAATATATAAACTATTTTAGCCTTCTGTCTTTTATTTTAAGATAATAAATTCTTCAAAATACCTGCGATGCTAGACAGGGAAACCTCATTTTCGAATTAATCACACCTAAAAACAAAAAACTTACACAAGAGACTATTTTTCAGTGATAACGGGGATACATCGAATATATAGAATAGAATGATCAAAGGTCTGCGTTTACGGCGTTAGAATTTTTTGTCTACAAATAATGCTTCTAAATATTTTGACTCGGACGGTTCCCATTTTTTAGTAATTATTTTAAAACAAAAAATTTTTAAAACACATCTAAGCTTAAATACCTATAAGGAACATTTAAGTTTATTTCCAAAGTAAAACAAATAATCGAGATTACAAATTTTCAGTATGCATGGGTGTAACGGCGTAAACACAAGGCGGAATTGTTTTTTTTTTTGCAGTATACTTGTATGTATGTAGGTACGCATGTTATAGTACAAATGTATTCATCTTAAACGCTTGGTCTAAGTACACACAAATGCGAAGTGTTTTAGAAGTAGAAGAATAATAAAAATAAAAGTGTTACAACTTGAAAGAACTACTTTTACGACTTGATAGATCGTTATTTCAATTCTTATTGTCTGGAGTGTCGTAAACCAGAAAACGACCCTCAAGTGATTTTCTTAAAAAAAATAGGCTGTGTGCAGCAGGCCACACGTCACAGTCCTAACATCTGCCATTATGCTACTTGAGTAGGCGGTTTCTTGCTTTCACCCTTCTTTTGATGTATGTATCCCATAAAAGTTGAAGTTCCGGAAGAAGATATTCACCAGGTCGTTAATTTAAGTATTAAGTTGTGTTTTGGTTTGTAATACACTTTTTGACAAAAAAAATAACAATAACATCATATCATAATAATAATTATGATTGTAATATCTGAAGCATGTAGTTTCCGAATGCCTATGAATGTGTTTTAATTTTATGAATATTAATTGTTTGATAGATATTTTGAGTTATAAATATAAAATATAAAAATCATATTTATTGGAAATATTAAAAAAAAAAAAATAATGTAAACTTAATTTACCAAAGCAAAAAACATCAAACTTTATTGAGGAATTTTGGAAGCAAAGTTTAATAATCTCAGTATCAGACACCAAAATCTTTACATCACTTCTGCGAAGCTCTACCCCATAGATGTGAGGATAAAGTAGGAAGCCTAATCGATATCCAATTTGATTACATCTCCTTGCAGTTGCGGTAGAATATCTCACCAGCCTAAGCAAGTCAACTCTTTAGTTGATAATGAAAGTCACAAGCAATATCTTGCAGTTGGTAAACATGTAATATGATTTTACTAAGAATATATCCTGGAACGATTCTGAGAGGGGGACAAATAATTTCCCCATCTGGAGCAGCCACTGTTATAAAATCGTATTGGGTACGAAATGTGTAATGCAAATATTAAACAAATTGGATATGCCCAGTCAAACTTTCTAGACGGTAAAACTTTATAGACTCTAGGGCGAAAAAGCCGCTGTTAGAGATAAATCAGTGGAAAGTGCATTGTGATGAGTAAAATTCGTTAGCACTATACTGAGTTATTTAATTTACTTACTTAATATTTATTACAATGAATTGATGATTAATTTACTCAATTGATCAATTTTCGAAGGTAAAGCATTTCAGAAACTATTGTAAAACTGATTACGCTTTAATTCCAATTTGGTGAGATAAAGTGGTGGCACATCCCCCAAGCTCTTTAAGCTTTTTATTAAATTATATGCCAAATATATGTAACCGAAGATGTAAGCAAAATTCAACAGTAATTAATATATGTATGTACATATGAATGTGCCGATTGGTCGGACGCAAAGGTTCTAAAATCATGGGGTACGTATGAATGCAAATACAACAACATTAGATTAATTCTCAGCAAGTTTATGTATATTTGATAGCAGTAATTGCCCATTAAATACGCACGTATGAATTTACACGAGACATCGAACACACAAATGCTTATATGGGCTTCGGTATATTATACATACTCCTATATTACATTCTGTAGCTTGCGGACAAATCTAAATGACTGGGAATACACGGCGTATACATAAGCCCATAGTTTGCACTCGTAAATTTAATAAGCCATTGAAACCCGTAGCAAGCGCAAATTTAGTGCACATCTAGACACAATCATGTATTTGTATATATGTATGTAGTAAGGAAGAGCTTATAACACTCAGGGACACCGTAGCAGGATGACGCATCTTTTGCTCCGTTCGGTGAAATTGTATTGGTTGCTTCAACTGTAGGTCTACAGGAAAATTGTTGCTCGAAATGAGATTACTTCTTAACATATATACATTTTTTTTTTCATTTTTAAGTCTCCATATTTTGTAGTAATTCGTATGAAGTTAAAGGCCGATCATACCAAAATTCAGAATAGGAATATAATTATGTTATATAATCCGAATTTTGCCGAAAAATAAACAGTTTTAATTGAATTTAAATACTTATGCACAAGCAGCATTAATGCCTCCAAATTCTTAAGCTAAAGGAACAAAACGTTTTAGAAATCAAATCTACAATATTACTTATTCAATATAAAAAATCAGGAACAAAACTAGCTTACCCTGTTGCATCTGTTTGACTGGGTTTAAAACAAACACGAGTATACTGGGGATGCTGTGTCAGGTTGCTGTGTTTGTTGAGCAATGTAAACTCTGAAAGTGGGGCTATGATGGCGACTGTATACAGAGCGTACTAACATGTTTTCCAATATTGTGTAACTAAAATTAACGATAATTGTCTGAAATGAAAATGGACTACATAGGCATAAACATCAACAAATGTGGTTTGAGTACGCATTTCTCTATATTTGTATATGTGTACATACATACATATATATACATATGTACACGTAAGCTGCGATTTAGCAATAACGCCAAATGTGAATTGTGGAAATATTCACAAATTTCGGATAGGCGATTAGATACTATGTATGTGTGATCCAAGTCACAGGCACGAAGGCAGTGTGAAGTATATCTTTGCATTGGTCGATTGGAGGCGGCTTAATATTTTATTGACATTTGTAAGGTCTGGTAAAGAGCTATGCAAATATACTGGCGGTCGCAGTATCTTTTTCCGAACTGACTAAAATTTGGTTTGAAATTTTAGTTTTTGGATTTAAGATTGCTTCAGCATTCCAAGGAAAACAAGCGGATGAAAAGTGAATTGAAAAAGACAAAGAAGTTTTCACGTCATCTAAAAAATGTATTCTCCCCAGAATGTAGAACCCTTTGAATTTATAACCCAAAAAGAAACACTTAACCACGCTCCACAGATAAAAAAAAAGTTAGCCAAAGCAGAAGTAATAAGAGTTATTCGTCAACTTAAACCCAAAAAAATTATGATTCACTTTACTCCTATTAAAACAATTATTCAGTGAAGGCAATATTTTTTAACCTACCTGTTTGACACAGCAGTTAAAACGGGAATGGTCGCTATTGGTCCATTTTACATAGCTAACGTCCATAACAGCCGACTGTAAGAGCGATGTACATACACGAGTTATCGACGCTGCGGACGGCGGCGAAATGTTGCCAGCTGCCAGTGTGTTTGCATACTTTTAAACAAATTTATTATTTTCGTCAACAAATTTCATAATTTATATGTTCGAATATAAACACCTATCAAATATACATGATCTATATGGTAATAAATAATTAATTACGAATTCAGTTTTCTCTTCTTTTGAAAAAACTACACATTACCTCAGTTTATTTAGTATTAGTTTAAAAAGTCAGTACTGGCAACCTTGTATAACAGCGAGAAATGAGCCGAGCCGGTTTTACGGAAAAAATCAAATCGCCGCTGGTTTCTATGGGACAACCATCAGTAACTGCATGGGCAAGCGATGACAACTTTTCATTAACATGTCGCTCTCAAAAGATAGGTTGATATGGACGTAAGGTATGTAAGATGAGTAATTGCAGCATAAGCCCGGTAAAGCTGCAGATCAAATAGAATTATTTCGACCCTGAAGCCTATTCCCCACTTTCCAACCATTGCACAGAAAGGTCTCACACCCCACTATCAATTTGGATTTAGACGAAAACGCAGCAGAAAAGACCATATCAATATACTCGTATGTGCTTGTTGAGATAATATACTCTTCATCGGAGAACCGCAATTGGAACTTTCGCTGATGATACCGCAATCCTAGCAATAGATGTACTGACCGTCCTGAAACTCCAAAGATTACATACTAACTTATTTTACGGCAGAGACACCGCTCACGCGATTATAGCCGGGTTAACAACATTGAGCCATTCGTGTTTTTTTTGCTATTTGGCGCCAATTGGAAATACCAAGTACAGCCAGGTCCTTCTCTACCTGGTTTTCCCAACGAGTGGAGGTCTTCATCTTCCTTTGCTTCAACCGGCGTGTACTGCATCGAAAACTTTCTAAGCTGTTTCTTGATTCGCTGAACTATGTTAATGTCTCCGTATAACCCGCACAGCTCATTGTTCCATCGTCTGCGATATTCGCCGTTTCAAACTCGTAGAGGACCATAAACCTTACACAAAACTTTTCTCTCGAAAACTCCTAACGCCGATTCATCAGATATTGTCATCGTCCATGCTCCCGCATCATAAAGCAGGACGGGAACGATGAGGGACTTGTAGAGTTTGGTTTTCGTTCGCCTGGAGAGGACTTTACTTTTCAATTGTCTACTTAGTCGAAAGTAGCACCTGTTGGCAAGACTGATTCTACGCTGGATTTCAAGGCTGGCATTATTATTTGTGTTGATACTGGTGCCAAGACAGACGAAATTATCTAAGATCTCGAAGTTATCTCAACAGTGACGTGGATGCCAAGTCGCGAATGCGATGACTGTTTGTTTGATGACAGGAGATATTTCGTCTTGCCCTCATTCACTACCAGACCCATATCCTTCGCTTCCTTATCCAGTCTGGAGAAAGCAGAACTCACGGCGCGGTTGTTAATGCCAATAATGTCGATATCATCGGCGTACGCTAACAGCTGTACACTCTTATAGAAGATTGTACCTTCTCTATTCAGCTCTGCTGCTCGTATTATTTTCTGCAGCATTCAATTAAAAAAGTCACACGATAAGGAATCACCTTGTCTGAAACCTCGTTTGGTATCGAACGGCTTGGAGCTTTTAGTGTTGCTTAACGTCAGTTTACATAGCCGTATAGGTTTTGCGGGGATACCAAATTCAGACATTGCGGCGTAGAGGCAGCTCGTTTTCCTGCTGTCGAAGTCTGCTTTTAAATCGACGAAAAGATGGTGTGTGTCTTTTCACGGTTCTTTCCAAGATTTTGCCCATGGTGAATATCTAGTCAATGGTTAACTTATCAGGTCCAAAGTCACACTGATAAGGTCCAGTCAGTTGACGGTGGATTTAGTCTTTCCCACAATACGCTCGAGAGGACCTTAAAGGCGATATTAAGGAGGTATGTACCTGGTCAGCTCTTCACCGCCATGTTTGAATAGCTCTGCCGGTAGGCCGTTAGCTCCAGCCACTTTAAGCTGGCGATTGCTATTCGAACTTCTTCATGGTCAGGTAATGGAACATCTTTTCCATCGTCATCGATTGGGGTTTCGGGTCTCCGGATGCTCCAATTTCACTGCTATTCAGCAGGTTGGAGAAGTGTTCCCACCAGAAAGTCAATATGCTCTGGGCATCGGTGGCTAGATCACCTCTTTTTGTCCTCCAGGAGTCTGCTCCGGTCTTGAAAACAGTCTGTTTTCGTTGTGAAGGTCGAATTTTCCAACAGTCGCACCAAAATATCTTCTTTGACCACCCTGGTATTAAAATCGCCAATCACGATTTTCACATCGTGTCGGGGGCAGCGCTCGTAAGTATGCTCTAGGCGCTCATAAAAAACATCTTTGGCCAAATCGTCCTTCTCTTCCTTCGTCGGGGCGTGGGCGCGAAACAACGATATGTTCAAAAATTTCGCCTTGATACGGATTGTGGTGAGACGCTCATCCACCAGGGTGAATGCCAGTACTCGACGATGGAGTCTCTCTCCCAACACAAATCCGACACCAAATTTGCACTCCTTTATATGACCGCTGTAGTAAATGTCACAAGAACCTACTCGCTTTCGTTCTTGTTCCGTCCATCGCACTTCTTGGACGGCGGTGATGAACGCCTTTATTCCCACGAGCACATCAACCAGCTGGGCAGCGTTACCTTCCCAATTAAGGGATCGGACATTCCAGGTGCATGCTCTCAAATCATGGTTCTTAATTTGTTTGCGGGAGTCGTCAACAGAAAGAGGGTATCTCATGCGAGGCGTTGCATAACATTTGATTGGAGCTGGTTTCTATGTGGCGGGTCCCAAATTTAGCGCACAACCCCGCTAGGCGAGTAAGTTCAAAGTTGTTGCACATTTCTATAGCGAGCCGCTTGCTTCAAGACCGTTGCCCGCTCGCAGCCCCACCTCTGGAGAACAGACGCTGCAATTAGACCCCAGCGGACCAAACCAAATAAGCTCCACTGAGGCTTCCTCTCTCATCAGCCGTGACCCAAGGCTCCACACGGGTTGGTTACCACTTTCCAGAGTACGCTATTACTTAACGAAATTACTAAACGGCTGGAAAACTGGTAAATCAAAGCCGATGAGCATATGTGCAACTTACATTTACCCTGAAGCGAGAAACCTGTGAGCAAATGACTAAGTATCTTAAAATACATCATGATAGAAACCTCACTTGGAGATCTCTTATGTGCAAAACAAAAGGCCTTCTGCCTAAACCTCAATCACTTATTCTGGCTCATAAATCTCTCATATTCTCAACTATCAACTATCAAGACCTGATTTAAAGAAAATTAAGAAGCACACCGTACCACGGAAACTGAAGCCTTTAGTGTTTTTGTTCCAATAATTCTTCTTTCATTTCATCTTTTTGCTGTTTGGTGCCAATAAGTAATACTAAGTACAGTCGGGTCCTTCTCTACCAGGTGCTTCCTCCGTCGGGTACTGCACCAAATACCTTCAAAACTGGACCACATGACATAGCCAAGGCAGCCGCTGTTTCTTGGTTCGCTGAACTATATCAATGTCTCCGTATAACTCGTACAGCTCATCGTTCCTTCGTCTGCGATATTCGCCGTTGCCAAACCGTAGAGGGCCATAAATCTTGCACCTAACCTTTCTACTAAAACTCCTGACGCTGACTCTTCAGATTTTGTTATCGTCCATGCCTCCGCACCATAGAGAAGGACCGGAACGATGAGCGACTTGTAGAGTTGGTCATCATTCGTCGAGAGAGAACTTTACTTTTCTATTATCTATTCAGTCCTTCAGTCCAAAGTAGCACCTGTTGGCAAGAGTGATTCTGTGTTGGATTTCAAGGCTAACATTATTGTTGGTGTTAATACTGGTTCCAAGATAGACGAAGTTACCTACAACTTCAAAATTGTGACTGTAAACAGCGACATTCGTTTACTCCCAGACCCATATCCTTCGCTTCCTTATCCAGTATCATCTGCGTACCCCAGCAGCTGTACACTCTTATAAAATATTATACTTTCCCTATTCAGCTCTGGAGCCCGAATTATTTTTCCCTGCAACAAATTAAAGAAGTCACACTATAAGGAATTACCCTGCATGAAACCTCGTTAGGTATCGAACGGCTCGGAGAGGTCCTTCCACATCCCAACAGATCTTTTGGTGTTGCTTAATGTCAGCTTACATAGCCGTGTAAGTTTTGCGGGGATATCGAATTTCACTGGTCTTTTCCAAGATTTGATTTACCAAGTCTAAAGCTACAAACATACGGTCCAATCAGATTGTTGACGGAAGGAAGAGGACAAAGAAAAATATAATATGATGTGGAAAGTGTAGTTGCAGCAGATAGAAAATACTAGAAAAAATCAATATCATTTTTTTAATTTCAATGTCTTTTTTTATAGTTTTATAGTATAGTCTCGTCTCGTCCGTAGTAACAAGATAAAACTTAATCTCAACTGCGAAATATAAGTACATATGTTAAGCTGTCATATGTTCCGGTACATGTGTATATAAAAGTAAATGACATTCATGCTGTTCCTGTTTGCTGAACTCAACATCAAGTCATATCGGCAGTTGTTGAATCATAACCTATAACAGACCATTTAGCACGCGTCGCTACAATATTAATAAGAATTCGAGTATTTTCTGTACGACATTTGAATATGTGAATTGTCAAGAGAAGTATAATAATCGACGAATCGCACCATAGAGTACAAGAGGGTAAGGTGATATCACTTAAGATGGCAATTCATATTTGGGCACGTTCACAGTCTTCAACAGTTATTTTTTGTTGGCAACATGTGGCCCTTGGATGACTATAACAAAGATTTTTCCTACATCAAGTTGTATAAAATATATTAAGGGAAGAAGCTAATACTTATGTAGTGTGAATGATTCTGGACAAAAGACTAGTAAGTAAGGAAGAGCATCTCTTTAAAAAAATTGTAATAAAAATATAAATGAGTACTCATTTCTAAATAAAAATTTACGAAAATCAAGTTTCAACCTTACGTATATACTGCAAAGTTCTAGTTAAAATACCGTTAGGTAAACAAAGTTAATATACGTCTTTACATGCATACAGTCGAATATAAAGGTTTAATTCGTAAGGAATGTTCGTTTTTATTTTGAGTTTGCATATTTACATATGTATGTACGAGGCATTTATACCTATTTCGAGATTTGGAAACCCAAGTGTTGCAATCTGACAACTTTATCGTAAAGTTTGACATAATCGCGAAAATTTTCGTGCTATTATCTTTTACAACTTTTGACGTCGTTTAACTCAGCAACAGTGCATAAATGGACTTAATTCATTTTTGGATCAGTGTTTATCGATGATGTGGTGAATTCAATCGGAGTTATTTACGACCTCCAAGAGGAATTTCGTGAAGGTCGTCCAAAATCAGTTGTTGTTGCAAACTGATATTGCAAGATTGTCATTTGATTTACTGTGAGATCGGGACAACTATAGGCATTAATGGAACCAGCATACATTCAATATTACATGAACATTTGACTGTGAACAATATTTGTTAAAGTAAACACAATTTGTTTGCACTGGATTCCACGCCATTTGTTAATAGCACAAAAAAGCTCGTGTCGATTGGTCGAGGAAAAAATATTAAATCAATTCGATAGCTCGCACAAAGCACTTCCAAAGAAATTGTTAACTGTTTTTGGAACTAGTAGACATGTCGCTGCCGTTTCACTAGAACTTAGCCAGTTGTTGGTGGGTAACTTTTCACCACGACAATGCGAGCACCTGAAGAGCCGATCGGGCTCAGAACTCACGTTTTGGAGATACCTCAATCAGAGTGGCAAAATGCTTCGACAATTGATTCAAACTCATGCAAAAGTGTATATATTGGTCTTAATGAAGAATATTAAAAAAAAACAAACAATAAAGCGGGTTTGTTCTCTAATCCCGAAACAAAAAAGGCAACCCTCGTACATACGTTCGATATTGTCTGTATTTGATATTGGTTCCTAAAATTCGTGTGTTATGTAAGATTTTCGGTGTAATGATACAAACAGGTGTACACAATTTCATGCTTCGCTCGCTTTCTTCATTGCAGTCCACACCTCCAACAAACCCTTAACTTAAATAGACAGCTCTATGATTGTATAATATAGTTGTGGAATATTTCAGGGCGCTTGGGCAAGCATAAGGGTGAAGGGTGTTTGGCAGTAGCAACTCATCAACTGGCATAAGGCGAATTGCCGAAACTATGTGCAAGATGTGCCATTTAGCGCAGTAAAAGCGCTTGTAATGACGCTTCTAAGTGCCATTTTCTTAAGTGGATTACCTATAAAAAATTTATAAGAATATAAGAATAACATCATGCCGATATGCTCTAATCCAAATGCAAACAAATACTGTGTATACGCTCTCGGTCGTTGTAGCAAGCTCAAAAGGACAATCTTTTATATATATTTATGTAAGTACATATATACATAAAACTTTCAAGAAGAAGTAGAAGCGAACTATATATGTATATGTAGCGTTGATGCTATTAAAAAATGAAATTCAATTACGTTTATTTTACAAATTATTTATTAAATTATAAAATTATAAAAAATCACAGTTCAATATAATTAAACACAAAAAACTTATTTGGCAAAGGGGAGTGTAGTTAAAACGTGTCCGCAGCCTTTGCTTGTTCGCCAGAGAAGAATGAGAGAAATTTAGAATTCGTAGAAGTAGAGCGATCGAATGAGTGTGAAATGTCCAACTAAAAAGTTGATGATGGGTCGCACTGCACTAAATATATTAGGCTGGTATTTAATACAAGATTATGCGCAACATATGTTTACACATATCATATGTAGAGACTTTAGTCGCTACATATACTTATACTATTAAATATATATGTATCATATATGTGCAAAAAAAGAACACGTTTTTTCTGATAGGATTATCGAGGCAATATTTCGCGACGACAGACGTTAGTGAATAGAGCTTTCCTTGTTTCTTGCTTTATGAATTAACCAATGCTTTACAAATCATCTCCCACGAAGATATTTTAAAGAAAGTTTTGTTACATTAAAAAGTTTTGATTCTTTTCAAGAGTGGTTTTCTCGCCACAAATTCGAGACGAGATCAAAAAAATTTAATCGAAAAATTTATTTTCCGCAGTTCGTGTCGACCATATCGACTTTGTTTTTTTATTTGTTAGGCGTACAGATGAAATACGTTCAATTAGGTGTTCTATTTCAGCAATTCGATTTATTTCACATCCTCAGAACATCAACTGAAAAAACATCTCTGTGCAAACTCAACAACAGAACAAACATTAAGATTAGTTCAATATTGGCGCCAACTTAAAGCTTTTAAATAAGAAAAAATTTTGTTGGGCAAATTTTGTTTATGGCTTTAAAATTTGAGCCTCATCGAATTTCTTTCGATTTTAGTCAACCCAATCTTGGAATATGGCTGAAATGAATGTTACTCTAGTTCTAAACTTCTAAAGTTTATTCGTACAAATAAACCGTTGAACTTTTAGGTCGATTCTAAGACAAGATACTGTAATTGTTACTTTTCCTACAAAAACTAAATTTCAAATTTAATTCGCCACTGTATGTATTTAAATGGTCCTTTGAAGATATACATAAAAATTCTTGTTTTATCAATATACTATTTCAATTTTTTATTTAAATGTTATATTAGTGGTGTTTATTTGACCTGAACAAAAAGTTACCTATCTATTAAGTTTGATGGAAATGGAATCATAAATAAGATTTCCGCGTATAAATCAGTCCCTGGTTCACTTCCCAGAATATAAATATATATAATTCGCGCTTTGTAACCGCTGAAGGGATTTTAGGCCGAGCTACTCCTCCAATTTGAGGTTTTTGCGTGTTGATGTTTTTCCAACAAATGGAGGGACCTGCACTTTATACTAAGCTGCCTCCGACCGGCTGACGGTTTTTATGAGGAACTATATTTCAAGTCAGAATATAAATATATAAACTATAAATTTTTTTTTCAATCAATTCTAATATAATTGTAACAGGCATGTAGATAACGGTTTCCCATTGTGCACTTAAATGCACAAAGGCTTTACTGTTAAGTGAATGAAATGTCAAACGTTTCCACCGAAAGTGAGTTAACTCAAACAGCTGATTTTTGTTTACATTTGCAGTTTACAAAATATGTCACAACTATTGAAATCATGAATTTTAAAGACCGCATTAATTTTATTTGGCTACTTATGCAATCTTATGATTTGCAAGTGCAGATTATTGCTGCATGGACAAACGCTGCTGAAACGAAAGTGCTTTTATGCATGTTTCCATTTTCACTTTTGCTTGTTTGTTTCCTTAAATTATTTATTTTGCTCAATTAGCTGATAGCTGCCAGAACCACGCATATTTTTATATTGAGGGGATCGTATGAAATTCCACAATTGCTTTTTGCTTATTTTTTATTTTATTTTTTAAAGATGAGAAGCATTCTCTTCGCCAATTACTAATTATATGTTTTTATGTTAATATTAATGCAAAAAAAGTAACTTTTGCAGAAAAAATTTCACCATACAAAATAAAAGTCTCGTCCCTCATTAAATCCGAAAATACACGACTCTGGCAAGAAATATACCGAAACTTCCGAAATGTTTACATTAGTTGTGACAGCATCGACTATTAACATAAAATTTTCTGACATTTTCTGTCACGCATTTAAATGCGATGTTTAAAGGCATTTACCATAAGCTAAAATCCATTTAACGTCCGGTGGAAATGGGCTATTAGATTCAATATTTCTATATGCTGAATGCAAATAACCACACGATATGGAGTTATCCGGTTTTTATGTTATTATAAATGCAAGGCAGAGAATCCCGCCTTGCCGTTCACGAACCCGCACGTCTTCCTATATGGTTCCAGCTTAAGTCACTGAATAATGCCATATATCTGGTCTGTGGTCCGAAAGTAAATTATAAATGATTAAATTATAAAAAATAGTTTTCCTGTTACACTTCTCTAAAGAAAAGTAGTGTTTCTGCTATTTTAAGCAAAGATCCGCCCTCGTGCCGAATTTCAAGCTAATTGTACCATAAATAAGATACTTTCAAATAAGTGAGTCTCTGGCACACTTCCCGGAGCGGAAATTAGTGTTCTTAGTTGCTTTAGCAAAATACCATCTATGTACAATATGTAGTGCCGAATTTCAAGTAAATCGCTCGGAGGACTTAGTTTGTCATACGATAGTTGTATAATTTTATATACTGAAAGAAGAAAAGTAAATTCGAATGTAATTTTTCGTAGGTACTCTATGGCGTAATATTTGTGGAGTACTCTCTAAACTAATTTTCTATAGGTACTCGGTACTCCACGGAGTACACTGATGTTAGGCAGAGGTGGAGCTTGTGGTCTGAACCTAGAACATCTCATTGTTAACTCGACCATAACCTTTACTTGGATTGTGGGTAGTTTTGGAGGGCTCTGATGTCCTTGTGAATTACAAATTTTCCGCATTCATGGTACACTCTCGTTGTTCGCAGGGTATGGGCACCACGGAAAAGGAAGTGCATAAATACACAGAAATAGGTACATATGCACAAGTATAAATCCATTGATGCCTGGTAGGTGGGGTCGGGCTGGCAGCAATATTCGGAAGGAAAACCACATTACATCTGCGCAACGATGACTAAGTCATCGGTGAAGGTTGAGTAGGAATATGGTTTGTTATTGGATTCGATTTCATTATTTTCCTTGTTGTGGATGTAATGATGCTATAGTCTATTCATTATTTTTGTTGTTGTCACATTTTAACGATAAAAGCTAGCTAACCATGAGAGACGGAAGGAATGCATAAATGGACTGATAGTCTGTTAGGCAAACAAGCAACGCCACAAACACAAAACAGTGATGTGAATGAATAGGTCTGTCATGAGGGGAGTCGACGGGGTAGGTGAGAATGACGAGTGCTTCTTTAAATCGGCATTAAATGTCAATGAAATGGCCGTTGTTTTAATTGTGTTTGGGTTCACTACTGACAATTTATGAGATGATGATTGCGATTGTTATTGCTGTGAGTCGAAAACTTCCACAACTTCCACACCACTTGACATGACGTGTATTAGAAGTGCATAAAAATGGTCGAGAGGAATGAATGGAATGTTGAAATGCAGACAATTGAAAGACAAGTATTGAAAATAAAATAAACAAAACGGTAGTGAACACATACTTTTATGTTAGCAACTATATCGACTTTACATGCATATATAATCATTACGAGTGGAAATTATATAACGGGTAGGTCGCGTTAAATTTGCGTTTTCAATTTGATGTAAAACTTGCGGGTAAATATTTTTCAATATATCGCCTCTATTAAAATGCCTCACCATTTGGGTTAGTGATGGACCACCACATCATTCATATTGGGAGATAGGACGTTGATGTGTATTTTTTATTAAATTATTGATTTTTTTATTTTCATTGGGCCCACGACTTTTCTGGATATTATTTTAATATAGTTAAAGCATTGGAGGATGGCCATTAAGTGGTAAACCTTTTTCATATTGCACATAAATATCGAGAAGCAAGACGAATTTGCAGACAAAAAAAAAAGAAAGCTTAAAAAGGTGGCCGACAAGAATAATGCTCGAAAATTCTATGAGAAGATGCGACGACTCACAGATGGTTTCAAGACCTGAGCATACTTACATATATAGAAACCAAAGTGTTAATTTCTTGACCAATGTCCAGAGCATACCAGCTGTATTGAGGGAACGACAAAACGGCAGGAGCTGATGGTAACCGTAGAGCTAATCAAATATGGCGGTGAAAAGCTGAAATTGAAGTGTGCTCTGCCCACTCCATAAAAAGGGGGTCCCCACGGTTTGCGCAAATTATCGTGGGATAAGCCTACCCAATATCGCATATATATGCGTGTATGTGTGAAAGGCCCACTGTCATCAAACTAATTGGTCCTTATAATTATGGGTTTTTAGAGCGCGAAAGCAGCATCTCAATGCCGATATGTCTGAACTTGGTATCCGTAAGTAGCGGGAAGGACCATACCATACCATACCATACCATACCATTCGATACTTATAAAGTGTGATTTATTTAATTTATTTCTGGAGAAAGTAATAGGAGCTGCAGATCTGAATAACGAAGGTACAATCTTTTATAAGAGTGTTCAGCTTTTGCGAACTATTTTTGATCTTTTGCGTCTTGGCAACGGCGACGATGTAACGATGAGCTGTACCAGTTAAATATCAAAATTTGATTAATGATATCTCCATCAATCTCTAAATGTAGTATATCAAAATTACTCCAATTGATCGATTGTAAGAAAGGAAACTACATTAGTATGTCTGTTTTTAATATATACCAGGTGTACAAGTATGAAATGTCGGTTCGAACATATAGATGTCTCGCAAACGTAAATATTTATCGATTGTCATAAAACTTTGACCTTGTGAAGTGTCAACCTTGACTGTCGAACCACCATAGTTTTGCGCGAATCGAGCGTCATTATCGTTTACTCTCAGTGCAGTCAACATGTCGAGTTTCGTGCCGAATAAAGAGCAAACGCGGACAGTGTTAATTTTCTGTTTTCATTTGAAGAAAACAGCTGCGGAATCGCACCGAATGCTTGTTGAAGCCTTTGGCGAACAAGTACCAACTGTGAAAACGTGTGAACGGTGGTTTCAACGCTTCAAAAGTGGTGATTTTGACGTCGACGACAAAGAGCACGGAAAACCACCAAAAAGGTTCGAAGACGCCGAACTGCAAGCATTATTGGATGAAGACGATGCTCAAACGCAAATACGGCAAGCTACCAACAACAATTGATCAATTTGAACCGTGCGCTTCAGAGAAAACGACCGGAATATCAAAAAAGACAACACAAGGTCATTTTTCTCCATGACAACGCTCCATCACATACGGCAAGAGCGGTTCGCGACACGTTGGAAACACTCAATTGGGAAGTGCTTCCGCATGCGGCTTACTCACCAGACCTGGCCCCATCCGATTACCACCTATTCGCTTCGATGGGACACGCACTCGCTGAGCAGCGCTTCGATTCTTACGAAAGTGTGAAAAAATGGCTCGATGAATGGTTCGCCGCAAAAGACGATGAGTTCTACTGGCGTGGAATCCACAAATTGCCCGAGAGATGGGAAAAATGTGTAGCTAGCGACGACAAATACTTTGAATAAATGATTTTTTCTTTTTCCACAAAATTTAACGTGTTTTTTGATTTTAAAAAAACGACATTTCATACTTGTACACCTGGTATATATTATATTTATATTTTTATAAATTTTTCATTTCCTTCAATAAAAATAGAATAGAACATCTTTTTAATATGAAAGAATTTATATCAGCTGTTAATTTTAAACTTTTTTACACACCAAAGAAATTTATTTATCGAATCTGCTTAATTTAAGCCTAACAATAGGTTTTAGGCTCTTAATAACTAATAAATTACTGTTTTAGTCCATTATTATCAATTTACGTCAGAGCAACAGTTGCGAGGCTATACTCTATTTTTACTTTTGCGTCCACGTTTTGAAGTCTTGAAGCAAGTGGCTCGCTATATAAATGTGTACAAACCTTAAACTCACTCGCTCAGCGAGTATGTTCGCTGAGTTTGGGACCCGCCACATAGAAAGCAGCCCCAATGACAAATTTTTACATGATTTGAGGGCATGCACCTGGAATGTCCGGTCCCTTAATAGGGAAGGTGCCGCTGCGCAGCTGGTTGATATCCTAAACTAAAGGCTGACATTACCGCGGTCCAAGAAGTGCAATAGACGGGACAAGAATGAACGCGAGTAGGTTCTTGTGACACCTATTACAGCAGCCACATAAAGGAGCGCAAATTTACGAGCGTTGCCCCCGACACGATGTGAAAATCGTGCTTGGCGATTTTAATGCCAGGGTGGGCATACAAGGTATATTTGGTACAACTGTCGGAAAAATCAGCTCTTACAAAAAAACATCCCCAAATGGGTTGAGACTGATCGACTTCCCGGGGCCCGACATATGGTTGTCGGTAGTATTAGATTCCAGCACGAAAAAATGCATCAACCTACTTGGCAGTCCCCTGTTCAAAAAACTCAAAACCAGATCGATCATGGTGTGATAGACGGAAGCCATTTCTCCAGTGTTATTGACATGTGTATACTCCGATCCACTGCGATCGACCACAACACGTGCGATGGGATAGATACCGAAAATGTAAGAAGGCGCATCTGCAGATCATCAGCAACTTTGCAGAATATGGTCGGATGAAAGCATGCCCGGCGATTGGAATTTTGGTTGTGCTCTGCCCAATCCACAAAACAGGCGATCCCATCAATTATCGCGGGATAAGCCTCCTTAATATCGCCTATAAGATCCTGTCGAGAGTATTGTGTGAAAGACTATTAACTGATTGGACTTTATCAGTGTGGCTTAAGACCATGTAAATCAACCATTGACTTGATATTCAACATATGTCAAAAAACCCGTGAAAAGATGATCGGCACATACCACCTCTTCGTCGATTTTAAAGTCGCCTTCGACAGCACGAACGAGTTGACTCTGCGCCGCTATGTCTGAATTTGGTAACCCCGCAAAACTTATATAGGTATATATAATTTGTAACCGCTGAAGCGATTTTCGGCCGAGCTCCTCCTCCAATTTGTGGTTTTGGGTCTTGATGGTTTTCCAACAAATAGAGGGACCTACGGTTTTTACTAAGCCGCCTCCGAACGGCTGATGGTTTTTTTACGAGGAGCCTCTATTTCATGTCCGAAATACACTCGGAAGGGTGGACATTCCCTGCCGAGGGGCGACCGCGATAAGAAAATTTAATTTAATTTTTTATTTAAATTAATTTTCCATAACTTTTGGATGTTGGTCACACCGGGATTTGAACCCGAGCCCTCCGAATGCCAGTACACAATGCTAACCACTCGGCTACCGCGGCCGCAAAACTTATACGGCTATGTAAACTGTTGTTAAGCAACACTGAAAGCTCGGTCAGGATCAGAAAGGAC
Source organism: Ceratitis rosa (assembly GCA_037013455.1). Taxonomy (NCBI): domain Eukaryota; kingdom Metazoa; phylum Arthropoda; class Insecta; order Diptera; family Tephritidae; genus Ceratitis; species Ceratitis rosa. The sequence continues at coordinate 1,234,892 of JAWMAG010000098.1, read as the reverse complement.
CTCTCCGAGCCGTTCGATACCAAGCGAGGTTTCAGACAGGGTGATTCTATATCGTGTGACTTTTTTAATTTGATGCTGGAGAATATATTACGAGCTGCAGAGTTCAATAGAGAAGGTAAAATCTTCCATAAGAAGTTGCTGGCGTACACTGTCTCCAGACTGGATAAGAAGCGAAGGACAGGCCCATATCCATAGTGAATGAGGGCAATACAAAATATCTCCTGTTATCCCACGTCACTGCTGACATAATTTTGAAGTGGTAGATAACTTCGTCTATCTTGGAACCAACATTACACAAACAACTATTATGTCAGCCTAGAAATTCAACGCGGAATCAGTCTTGCTTACAGGTGCTACTAAGGACTAAGTAGGCAATTGAAAAGTAAAGCCCTCTCCCAACGAACGAAAACCAAACTCTACAAGTCCCTTATCGTTCCCGTCCTGGTATATGGTGCGAAAACATGGACGATGACAACATCTGATCAGTCGACGTTAGGAGGTTTCGAGAGAAAGGTTTTGCGTAAGATTTACGGTCCTCTACGAGTTGGTAACGGCGAGTTCCGCAGCCGATGGAATGTTGAGCTATATGAGATATACGGCGACATTGACATAGTTCATAGTTCATGTGGTTCGGATGGATAAGAATACTCCAGCTCTGGAAGTTTTCGATGCAGTACCAGCTTGTGGAAGCAGAGGGATAGGAAGACCTCCACTTCGTTGGAAAGACCACCTAGAGATGGACCTGGCTCTACTTGGTATCTAAGATTGGCGCCAAGCAGCGAGAAAAAGGAATGAATAGCGCGATGTTATAAATTCGGCTAAAATCGCGTAAGTGGTGGCTATGCCAGTGAAGTAAGTAAGTAACGTTTTACTCTTCAGAAGGCGCTCGTTCGTTGCACATATACCAAGGTGCAACTGAGTGGTATCGCAGTGTATTGTATAGAAGGATTTTATGATCCAAGCTACATTTTAGCAGAAATATGGCTCTTCCAGGTCAGTCGCCTATCTATGTGGATGCGGTATTTAACTTCGGTGGTATTTAACTTCGCTTGCTTGAGGGATGATTACGTTGTTTATTTACAATAATTGGCATTTTTTCTGTCTTTAGAGTGAATGTGACATGCTTACACTTTTTTGACAGCCAACTTCAAACGAGTTTTTAGTGATTTTGTAGTATGTTTGAGGCTTTTATTGGGCACTTTCTCAGACATAAAATAGCGGTATCGTATTGTATTGATCCCAAAACGCTGCCTTGAGGAACACCAGCCATAATTGGACATTCCTCTGAGATAACTTCCTTTACTTTCATTACGAACCTTCTGTTAGTAAGGTATGATATGAAGATCTGATGAAAATCTCTGGCAAAATCATTTTAATTTTGCGTATTAGTGCTTCATGCTATGCTTTATGGAATGCTTGTGCCTCATTAAGAAATATTACTGAGCAATACTCTTTCAACTCAAATGCCATCCTGATGTCATTGGTAATGCGATGGACCTGTTCTATAGTACCATATTTTTCTCAAAAGCATAATTGATGATGATAGTTTAATATATCTTGGATAGCAGCGCTTTTCAAAAAGTTTGGAAAGAACGGACCACAAGTTAATGGATCGATTTGATGGCGGCAGCGTTGCATCTTTTTCGGGTTTGGCTTTTTCTACGCATCCGGAAAATATCCAAGTTCAAAAATGGCATTAAAAAGTTGAGACAAGAAATTGAAAGCAATATTTTTTAGCTCTGTTGGCATTTGTGGTGTTGTGGGGTCGTAATCAGGTGACTTTTTTATATTTAACGTTTTTGCTATGACTTTTATCTCAGATGAGGTCGTACTCACTTCGGAAATAGTCCTACTGGCAGAGTGAGACAATAATAGAATCGTAAAATTATTCATTGCTGCATTTGAGAAGAATTCGGTGTCAAAGTAGTGATAAATTTCTTTAGGTGCGTCTCTCCTTCATATTTTAAAGCTCTCCTCAGGTTTTTTCTCAGCAGCTTTTAGTTTTATTTTAACAACTGAAGACGATGGACCGTTTAATCGTCTAACATTTCAAGGAAAAACGTGATCGCGTCGATCAAAATGCAACACTCATTCGCTTTCTTCAATCGCGATCTGACGTGAGAAACACCAAAATAGCGATAGATCGAAGCAGAGCTCGTTTTACTTTGTTTTGATCGAATGCAGTATGACTCTATGGCCGTTCACTCAAACGATTTATGCACTGCAAAAGTGAATGGCGATCAGATTATTCAATCGTGTGAGTGATCGAGCTGATCGCGATCGATTTAATATTGTATTTTTATTGTAATTTTAATCCATTAATACTAACAAACAGAGCGTAACAAACCAACTTATACAAATATAAATTTCTTCACCTTTGCCAAATCATTTATTTAATTTTTAATCATTTTGCGGGTATTTATTTTTCATTATCTAATTTATTAATTATTTATCAGATTGAGACTTGGCTGAGTTTTTCCGTACTATAAAAATCCACGAAATTATTCTGAAATTTAGGAACTTCAAGTTTTAACCGTCCTGCAAACAATTGAACAAGTCAGAAATATCTTGGATGAATTGACTTTTTGTACCAAAAGCCGACAACATGTAGAAATCTTTGCACACACTGCTAGCCACTCGGCTAACGCAGCCTGATCAAGTCTCTACAATATTTTATAGCTTCGCATTGAAGGGTTAAGAGAAAACAAACCAGTTTTGTACAATGCGTAATCAAAAACAGTATACTCGTGGTACGTATGTGTTTCGCTACAGTTATACATATGGACATGAGGGATAGAGTATACATAATAAAAATAATTCTTTACCTGCAAGTTGGGGTATTTTAAACTCCAACTTCACTAAATCGCTTCGACTATTGAACGCCAGATGTCAGCGACATCCACGCTTTTTTGTATGTTATTTTTTATACCTGAAGGTTTGATAATTCAAATTTGTCAGAAACTAAGCTTCCTATGAATGGAGTAAGTGAATAAATTAACAAATATCGTTTGATTTGATTGAATATATGTACTTCACTATTTAATTTCTCATGTGGTGCCTAGCTCTAATCATATTCCTACAAAGAAATGAACTTTGAAACTTAAGTAGCTTTGTACTAGTAGTTTTTCTGTGGAAAGCTTTAATTTTTGTTATAGTTATACACTGAAGGTGTGTACATATTAAAATTTATTGTTGCTCTTCATTGGGTCTAACGTCGTGATGTATACCTCTTTTTTTATTCCTTGCTTCTAAAAAGTGCAGTATAGCAGCTAGATAAATACATATGTATGTATGTATTTGATAAGTATTCAACATTTGAAAATAAATAAGTGATGAAGGTTAAAATCGAGTACAATGAGGCATTGCGTCGGTTATCTAATTTCGGAGCCCGTCAATATAATCAGAGAAGCCAAAAACAATGGAATATTAGCCAGATAATTGCTTTTGTATTATGCCAGTATTCAACCTATGTTTAAAGCGAACACCAGAAAATTTGTGTACCAAGCTTAATCGAATTTCTTCGAGTGGTTTCCGGGTAATACCAGAAATTAAAGTTTTCGTGACCACGCAGATTTAACATTTTTTGCTTTCCGAAATTCTAGCTTACTGCTCTGTGTATAGCTAAGTTTAAAAAGACGTCTATAGATTGAATTTGGTAAAAGGCGATCCACAATATTCAGTATTTCTCTATAAATGTGTTCAGAAATGCAACGAAAAATGCTCTAAATTTAGTTTAGAAAAGATGCGAGGCATCTATTGGATATCCAAGTTAGGATGATGCCTAAATACCTGTCTCTGCTCAAAGTTGCATCTTCCATACTCGTTTATCTTACGTTTCCACGAAGGTTTGAAAATAAATACAAACAAAAAATTTTAAATGTATAATATGGAGAATGACTTTAGGTAACATTTTTTCCTTTTGAAGTTATCTTATTATTATTTTTTTTTACGTTCGTTTTTTCGCAATTATTATTTATTTTAATCCGTTTATCTTTTATTTTGGGATTTCATTTCGGAATTTCTTCAATGGCCATGAACTTTTGAATTGAATGTGTGTGTGTTTTACACATGTAAGTAAAGTTCACTGATGTGCAACTACAAATTAATAATATCGATACACGTCTTTCAAACCAACATAAGTAAAGAACCATATTATCATAATATATGTAAAGAACGAAGTTATATAGTTTGAAACCCGCCACATAGAGATCAGCTCCAATTAAAATTATTGTAACGCCTAGGACGAAATACCCTCCTTCTGATGACGATCACTGCAAATGTATTAAGGACTATAATTCAAGGGCATGCATCTGTAAAGTCCGATCCTTTAATTGAGAAGGTCGGCTGTCTAGCTGGTTGATTTCCTCGTAGGAATAAAGGTTGACATTAACAAAGGTTAGACGTCAAAAGGCTGCAATTCAACAGAGTGGTTTTCTACTCGACTTCCAATCCTGCTCTCTAAGAGCATTAATCAGCAACTCGATAAAATGGAACTGTTGGGCGGCATTTTAAGCTCGGTACGTACAGCTGGTACGATGAGGATTTCCGTGCTGAAGTGGAGAGAAAGTGTGCTAGATGTGATAGATACCGAGAATAGAAGATGGAAGAAAAACTCATGTGGATCCAACGAGAACAAAGAGAACAAAATACATGAGTATGAAGAGCTTGAGAAACTAGCCGACAAGGGTAAAGCTCGAAACATCTATGAAAAGACCGGAGCAAATTTTCGTAGAACCCAAGGACGTTCATGGAGGGAATACTTCTCCTGCCTGCAAAATGGCAGTGAGATGATGAAACCCCAAACGATTCCGATGGAAAAGTCGTTCTATTACCCGACTATAACGAGAATCGAAAAGCGATTGCTCGTTAAAAGAACAACAAAACAGCTGGAACTGATGACCTACCGGTAAAGCTATTCAAATATGGCATTGAAAAACTGACAAGGTGCAGGCATCAGCATCTTTGCAGAATATGGTCGAACGAAAGCTTGGACGATGTTGGAAATTTAAGTGTGCTCTGCCCAATCCATAAAAAGGGGACCCCACAGTCTGCGCCAATTATCGTGGGATAAACTTCCTAAATATCACAAAACGTATTGTGTTAAAGACTAAACCTTACCGTCAACAAACTGATTGGATCTTATCAGTGTGGCTTAAGACCTGGTAAATCCACCAATGACCAGATATTCACCATGTGTCAAATCTTGGAAAAACCCGTGAGAAGAGGATCGACACATACAACCTTTTCGTGTATTTTAAAGCAGAGTCTGAACTTGATATCCTCACAAAACTTATACGGCTATGCAAACTTACGTTACGCAACATCACAAACTCCGCCATTATCGGGAAGGACCTCTCCGAATTGTTCGATACCAAATAAAGTTTCTTATTTATCGCTTAGCGTCTATAATTTATTGCTAGAGAAGATAATTCGAGCTGCAGAGCTGAATAGGGAAGGTACAATATTCTACTAGAGTGTACAGCTACTGGCGTACGGCGAAGATACTGACACAATTGGCTTCAACAACCGCGACGTGAGTGTTAGCTTCTCCAAACAAAAACGCAAAGCGAGTAGGTATGGTATTGAATGAGGGTAAGACGAAATATCTCCTGTCATTAAGCAAACATTCATCGAAGTCGTAGATAACTGCGTCTATCTTGGAAACAGTCTTAACACTAACAAAAATGTCAAATTCCAAATACTTCTTCTCTGGAAGCTACAGTGCATTGCTCTTATCCCTTAAAATTTTGCGTTTTATTTTCTGACTGGTTTCTCCAAATCCTTCTATCATCAAAAATCCTATTACGGTTGAAGTCATTTTATTTTTAATTAAAAATCACAAATGTATTAAAGCCAGTACAAAATATAGATTAAATTGTTGTTTTTTGCACAAGTTTCTTTTCAGCTTATTCGAAAATCGGTTTTGCCTATTTTCGAAAAAAGCAAAATCAAGTAAATCAAGTAACACCATTTCAAACAGATGTTGATATTCAATTCCGATAAATAAGCAATTCAGTGTCGGTTTCTATAAGACTCCTGATTATTTTTATTAATATTCTGCAATTTTGGTTGTTCGAAGCTATGACTTTTTAGGAATTTTAATAATAATTTTATTCTCAACATTTATTTACTTTTCATCATGTTATTGAAGAAGTGTGGTTATAAATATGTATCTGTATACAATAACAGTATAAGAGTCGTCTATTCTTTCATGAATCTTTGAGGAGTGATAAACCTTTCGACTACATTACTGACTCAAGCCAAGCAAATTTAAGTATAACTCTTAATCTGCTGTATGGCGGGATACGAACGTATGTCTTCATATCTGTTCATTTGAAAATTTAAAAGCAAAGTAATTAATATTTACAAGCACATTAGGTTGTTCGTAAAAATTAAAAATCCGCCCAACTACAAATTTGGTACAAAAAATATTTTCATATTGGCGACAACGTTCGTTTTATTTCGACTATTTCAAAAATTATAAACTAATTTTCTGGTGGGAATATGAATATCGTCACTTCAGAATGAAGAATAATGAATCGAAAAATCTGCAGGCATGATCAAAGTCTAAGGAAAAAGGAAGAACTTATTTTCTAAAACATGCAAAAATATGTAAAAAATTAGATGAGGAAGTATCAGCATTTGAACAATGGTTGATTATTATCGATGGATTTTCATATATTGTTATTTCAATACTATGTAGATTCAACTAATAAAGTACACCATAATGTACAATATATTTCTTTTTAGGCTTGTAGTAGAAAATAGTTATGTACATACATATGTACATACATACATATATACCTGAACTTGGTATTGCTCTTAAGCATGCTGTGACGCCAAGTAGAGAGATGTCGTGCCGCGAACGCTATCCGCTCGCCGCTGCCAACAAGCATGACGCTTCATTGGGTACGTATGCGGTTGTTTTATTGCTCTTCTACTGTTATCGCTGTTATAATGGCTGCTGCTTTTGTCTCCGTTCGCTTCTCTTGCTGTAATTTAATGTTATTTCCACTTTAGCAAATAAAAAACCTTGTGTCTTCATCTTTACAATTTGCTGCATATTCGCACTAGCTTTTGTTATGGTTTCGGTGGCGATGGTCATTGTACGAAGACCATTTTCAAAATTTATGTGCACAATATTCGTCCACTACACACTCTCATGTATTCAGTATTAACTCTTCATCGCAGAGGCTGCCAATGTTGCTGTTTCCAAACCGCAAAGGATACAACGGAGGTAGAGTTTTGCAAAAAGGACTTATTTCTTCATTTGCATATTTTACGAAGTACGCAACCAAATTTATTCATTTGGTTCAATACTCATTGTTAACTATACAATCGTTTGGTGGAGCTTATTGGCCTTGCTCGTTCGTTCTTATTCCACTGCTGTCTGATGAGACTTTATGGAGCTTTGTAGGAGCAGCAAGAAAGCGCTTGCTCTAATATTAGCCAAGTTCCTCCTAGTCAGTTATTTGGTTTTTGTTTTAAACATACTCGTAAGTCTTATGTGGCAACGACAAAAAGATTGTAGAAAAATTGAATGCCGTTTGCTCACATGTTAGACATTTTAATTTAATTAAAATACCAAAATTCAGAAACATAGGAATGCTTATATATATTTATAATTATTTCTAGCTATTATTACATTGTCTTTTACCTGAGATTCGCAACAATGAGAGCAGCGAGAGTTCATTGACGTTCTGCTTGTCTTTAGCTCATTTATATCTGATTCTGGGTACTGATGTGTCAGATGTTTTTCTTTGCGTGAGATCATGTTTTCTGATTTTTTTTTTATTTCCTTCACTAATGTAAAACAACTGCGTCTAGCGAAACCAAGTAATAAACTTTGTCACTGTAGCCAAAACAACACTTAAAAAAATTATAAAGTATTGTAGTACGGTGTGTTAGTACTATAGAGGATACCTTCAACACCTTCTTAAGTGGAGTTCTCTATTTATGAAATAAACGTGAATACACCAATACACCAATTGTACAAAAAGCTGGTGCAAACCTTCAGCAAAACAACTACAATATAAGCATTTTTTGGCAACTAACATCAAATATTACTTCGATTTAGCTCGAAACAGCTCTGATTCGCTCTGGTTAAATACATATCTACATAATTATTGATTAACTTTTAATAATTTTAAAATAATGCAAATCATTCTTGTGTATTATCGGCGGCAGCGATAGCTTAGTGTGCGTGCTACTATTCGGATGGTCAGTATTCGAGTCCTACCCTGATCAATATCCAAAACTATAGAAAAATATTTATTCTCAGACTCAAAACCACAAATTTTAAGAGGAGCTCGGCCGAAAATCGCTTCAGCAGTTACAAAACGGAAAACGCTTTAACGCTTGTGATATGCAATTTAAACGCAATGAATATGATCCGTTTTTGAAGGAAATAATCACTGGAGATGAAAAATGGATTGTTTACAACAACAACATATATTAACCAAAAGAAGATTATGCTGTCAGTTTGGTGGGATTGGAAGGGTGTGGTATATTTTGAGCTGCTTCCAAAGAACCAAACGATTAACCCGGATGTATACTATGAACAACTGGACAAATTGAATACATCTATCAACGAAAAAGTTCATTATAAAATTTAAAAAAATGTATTTACCTTTTTTAAAAAATCGCCGGTTTCTTCTGGGGCAACCTAATATATATATGCACATATACATAATTTACCAATTTCCTCACAGTACCTGACTATAGTGCAATAAAATATATTTATAAAGAAAGAAACGTGATAATTATGATCTACAATAATAACGAAATTAGTTACAAATTATTAGTGCAATATAGAAAAATCACCACCCCAAATAATTAATTAGAGTTTGTTTATTTCTAATTATTGATCAACAGCACAACAAACTAGCTGAGTCATTTTGATGTGTATATAAATTTTTAATCGAACTCTATTCGGAAGATTTTCTTAATATGTGGTCACATTTTGTTTTGGGCGTAATCATTTATACCAAATCTTAATTCAAATGCATTACCGGTTATCGATAAATTAGTTTTTGTTAACCAAAAAAGGCAAACAAAAATTTTCGTTTTTTCAAATTAATTAAAAGACATGATTCTGTCTAATGTCCAAAGCAAATTTTAAACAGTGTACAAATTTTACAATAAGGCCTTCACAAATCTCAGTCTAACTTGAGAAATTTAATAATGACTTAAGCGCATCTACTACCGGGGTTCCATTCCATATAACGAACCTTTTATTCGTCTTCTTCTTTATTGGCGTTGGCACCGCCTATGCAATTATGGCCGAATCAATGTTAGCGCGCCATTTTTCTCTTCTTTTCGCTGTATGGCGCCAGTTGGAAATACCAAGTGAACCCAAATCACTCTCCACCTGATCCTTTCAACGGAGTGGAGGTCTTCCCCTTCCTCTGCTTCCGACAGTCGTGCCAAAGATATCTTCTCATCCTTTTCTACCGTCGGGGCGTGTACGCAAATTAGTGTGGTGTTAAAGAATTTCGTTTTGGTGCGGGTAGTAGCGAGACGTTCACCACCGGAGTGAATGCCAGTACTCGGCGACGGAGTCTCTCTCCTACCAAGAATCTGACACCAAATTTGCGCTGATTTATATGGCCGCTGTAGTAAATTTCACAAGAACCCACGTTCTTCCGTTCTTGTCCCGTCCATCGCATCTCTTGGATGGCGGTGATGTCAGACTTTTACTTTATGTGCTGGGCAGCGTTACCTTCCCAATTAAGGGACCGGACATTCCTGGTGCGTACCCTAAAATCGTAATCCTTAAAATATTTGCGAGGGTCGTCATCAAAAGTGGGGTCTCTCGTCCGAGGCTGACTTAAATTTTTTTTCATTGGATTTTGTTTTTCATGTGGTGGATCCCAAATCCTACGTACAACCGCATGGGATTCGCCTTCTCCCTTTAGCTCGCTTCCAAACGGATGTTTGTTGGCTATCTAGGGGATACGTGGTCTAAGACTATTTTTGTAGATATTTTAACGATTCAATGCGTTGTACGGTTATAATGCGATCCATTGTCATAAGTGCCTGATTTTAACTAAAATAAAACCTGTTTGGTTTGATAGTTAAGTTTCACGGTTGTCAAAATACAACACTGTACTTTTGTAACCACAAAATGGATAGTACTATATTTTTTGAGTTATTTACTATATTATAGCTTTTTGTTTCTATCAAAAGTACAACAAGGGTTTGGAATCCCTTCCCCACAAATCGAAAACCTGTACCCCAACACACTCGAAGGTTCAGGTGTTTCAAAATCACATATTTGTATATATGCACATACATACCATAGATACATATGTATATATAAAATTGGCGCCTTGTAACCGCCGAAGCGATTTGCGGCCGAGCTCTTCCTCTTTTTGTGACGCTTTTTTCCAAATTATACAAGGACCTACAGACGTCCCGAACAGCTGATGAATTTCGATGGGGAGCTTTTATTATTAATTTAAATTAAATATCTACAAAATTTGGATGTTCGTCGAACTCTGGTCTTCTGTATAGTACACCACTCATCTTTTTCAACCACAATAATATATGTGTATAGATGTTGATCAATTCAAAATGTCATTGCAGCTGCATGTACACCAAATATATATGTTTGTTCATTTTGTATGTATTCACCCGAAAATTCTGCGTCTATAAAGTTTTTCGCAGAGCTTAATCTTCTAAATGGACGAAATGTGATAATTGCTTCATAAATAAAGAAGGGTTGAAATACAAAAATAGAATCCAAAATGGTTGGTTTTGTTAGGGCAGTGACGGAGTTAGCGAACCCGGTATTATCTTGTTTGGTACCAGAGTACTCTCATATCAAGAACTTTTAATAATAATAATACAGGTTTTTATTATTTAAAAATAGGCATAACTGCATTTCTGAAAACGTTCGTAATGGAACGCTATTTCTTATTTATCAAGTCCGGTTAATTGATTGGTACAATTACAATACATAATTTATGCTACTAGCCGTGTTTTTTAAAACTAATATTACATATTTATCTTTTTTTGAAGCCGTATCAAAAAAAAATAGATACTACGTCTAAAAATATATGAGGAGTACATAAGTTAAGTTTCGAATTATTCTAAATTTTTAAAATATACCTACATTCTTCGAAATACATATTATATATTCAATTTCAAGAAACACTACAAAACATGGTCGGTTATGAATATTGTCAAACTTAGCATCACTATAACAACGTAACAACGCGAGTTAAGCAAAATTTCCGTAACAGAACGTGTAATACCATTAAATACATACCTCCATCTTACACATGTGTATGTATTTCATATGCGTCAAATACTTGCCGTTCGTCCATCTAGTTTGATAATAACTTAATATGCCTTTTTAATCCTAGCATAACAGCAAAGGGTCTGAAAATTTCTGGTTGATGATTAAAAATGATAAAATTGTATGGAGCGTACAAAGCAAAATACCAGTTTGAAAATGGCTCCCTGGAGCACACTAAGACGCTCTACTCACATTATAAAATAGCCAAAGGATTAAGTAGGATGTGTGAGCGGCAATATAAACATAGACTTGTTAATTGGTAGTGGAGTACCCTTTGGTGTTTAGAGAAAATGAGAAATTGTCAAAATTGTATGCTACCAAAGCTCATAAATGCTCAACCTATTTGTGTAGTGGTTGTGGCACAGTATTCGATTTCGAATTTAAACATGTGTGTATATAACATAAGCTTACATCGTTTCAAACTGATTGTTCCTAGTCCTTGAGTTGTTGTACTAACTCGCGCTTCTAATTGGAAAACTCTGTTCAACCTTGCGTGGTTGTTTTTAGTGGAGGTGTAGGATTTTTAGAAGTCATTTACATAACTCACGCCTAAAATTAAAATTGAAAAGTTAAAGGATTTTAAGTTTTTGAGCAAATTAAGTAACTGTCATGCATATGTATGTATATACTCGTACATATGATATAAAAGTCATATACTTACACACATACCATTAAGGCTCGTTCGAGGCATTGAGGAGTTTTTGCGTTTAAATTACCCTTTAGTTTCTCAAGCTTCGCCATGTTTTAAGAACCAAACTTCAGTTACCACTTGTTAATGCAAACCGTATAGTATTTATAGCTAAATCCTATGCCAAATTGAACACATTAATATTGCAAGTAAGCATAATGAGTCTCCATATAAAACTTAGTGAAATAATTTATACAGTTTTGCCTGTTAAATGGTCATCTCTAGCAATGTTCGAAGTTCCACCACGCATTTACATTCACTTATTGCTAACGATGTCCACAGTTTTGGGCCATTAGTGCTCCGTTCTTATAATTATGTTGAGGGCTTTTGGCAGCTAGTATTTGCTATCGCAGTAAGAGGAAACAGCGTTTTGGTATCAGTATTTTGGCATATTTCCTAACTAGCTCCTCATCACACCCAAAGACTATGGATGTATGTCAAATTAAGTTTAAAAAAACTGAAAGCTCTTAGAAAATAAAAGGAACCAAAAAATTATTTTATTCCTTAATTTAATAACATGGAATAAGTAGAGTGGGTATGCAAAAATTTTATTTTTCGGACTTCGTACAGTTCTGATGGTATTACTGGAATGGTCATCTAAAACTTTTTCCCATCGATTACCACTTTCTACTTGCATCTGGCATTTCATTCATTATTCTCAAGTTACTCCGCAGGCATCTAACTCATTAAATTGTGCCTAGTTTCAAATATGTATATGAAAAAATTTGGAATCCGCTCAATAATGATAACTTTAACTCATTATTGAACTTTTAACTGTGGTCTGAAAAACTTAAATACCAGAAAAGAACTAAGAAATTTAGTATTATGCACACGTATATACCATACACTTACCATAAATCCCATAAAGTCGTGGAAGGTATAAAGACCTCGGCATGACCACAGCTTTTTTTACATCTTTTTTATTTTGATTCTTGCCTTTTACGAGATTGAAATTTTCATAAAAAATAACTCGCGATTTTAGGAGCGGTTAGTGGAATCAGTAATTGGATACCCGAATGTATCGGTTATGGAAAAAATACATATGCTGAACATTCATGTACATAATTTAATTTGTATTTGTGAATTTCTTACGATTCTAGCATTTGAAATTCAAATCTTCGATTACTTTTTAAGAGAAAAGCATTTTCATAAATTCATCTTATCTTTTTCTCTCTCTGATAAAATTATTTAACGAATAACTTTTTCGTTACAAATAACATTAAAATAGTCAATACGAAAAATACGGTCCCGTTGGTATCTTTAAAAAAGGTAGAAATCAAGGAAAAATTGTGCAAATATTAGATTAAAAAAAATCAGCAAACGAAAAGAAAATGAAAAGCTTACAATTCAAGAGAAAAGCACTGATCTCGGACGAAATATAAATTAACCGCATTTGGCATGATGAAAATCAAAAAACGTTACTTTGTCGCGAAAAAATTAAGAGATCAATCCTCGTGGCATAAAAAAATTTGCTAAGGCAAAGGGAAAATCATTTTTTCTAGTTATAAAGATATAAATCCAATGGAGAACATTTGGAATGATCAGATTGAGGTTGGAATTGATAAGGAAAAACTTACAAATCTAAATGAACTTTTGAGCTGCAGTACAGCAAGTAAATAAGTTAGTTAGACGCAATAATTTTAAAGAAAGTTTTCTATTATGTTCTAAATAAATGAAGTTATTCTAATGGATTAGTATATCATTTAGATGCAAATATAGCAATTTGCGTTTATTTAAATGCGAAATATCTATATCGTAGCCCCCTCAGCAAGAAATGCCGACAACTAATAATGTATTTTTGGTTTAGCAATAGTGGCCAAAAAAAACAACGTCTTAAAAGCCCCAAACAACAAGTTTGAGGGAAAGTTCAGCGAATAGATCGGAAAATGAGAAATACACATGAAACTGGCGCTTTTCAATTAATTAAACATACTGTTGGATTAAGAGTAAATAGAAGTCCTCCGTATTTGTTAGCAAAATTATAACTGGATCCAGAAATTCATTTTGCCATCTCGTTCATTAGTTAAGCTTAGAAGAGTTATGAAACTAATTCTAATTTCATAGTCCAATAACTTAAAAAAAATTAAATTAAAAATTGTTTTTAAATATTAAGCTAAAACAATTTTTAAATCATTAATGAAATCTCCATTTTTTTTAATTTGTGTTTTAATTTAGAGCTATTTTCATGTAGGAAACATTTTATAATTTTTGCATATTCATATATATATGTAGCTTTATGTGTATATCAGTACAGTAAAAGGCTGACAATGGGGAATCACTGTTTTATATCAATTTCAGCTTCATAAAATTACTTTAACTCGATAGAGAGTGGATATATAATATTTTCAGAGCAAACATCATTTAATGTTCATTTGGCACTCGTACATATCAGAATAGCAACAGACGACAAACTAAAGCTCAACAATTTGCGGACGGCCACAAACAGAACAGCCTTCGTTGCATGTAACCGCAGGACCAACAAGACACCATTGCGCCCTCTCCGCCCTTACGGAGGCTGACAAAGTTGCAGTCGATGCATTTTATGATTCGGCTATAAACGTAAATTTGAAAGTACATAAGCCACGAACTGTTCCGGCCGAAGTACATGAAACACTTAAATATAATGGACAATGTATACATGTGTTTGCATATGGAGTAGTACATATCAGCGTAAAATACAACGAAAGTAAATTCACAGAGTGGACCACAACATATTTGTGAAACATGAAACCACACAACAGTATTTTTGAGCCATAAATTTTGGGTCAAACCAAGTCATGCCATGACCGGTTAAATATACGCATGGATGGCGAGTGAGGCAGGACGTAGGCGACATACTCTCTGGAAGTGGATTTTTGCAAAAAACTGACAGCAACAACAGCAATGAGCTATGACATTCGTTATATACACCGTTATAACGAGAAACGACAAGCAGGAATTAATATACAAACATACCATTTGTATAAGTTTGGTTGCAAAAGGTGGTATGCATTTATGTTGCAATGTAGCCACAGTGGACAACCAAAGTAAGAGGCTTTTCTGTTTAGTAAAGCGATTTGCATTTAAGGCGATATAAATCAGATGCTGTTGTTAGAATTTCCAGCAAAAGAAGATCAGGCAGAGGGTGTAATATAAAGAAGTAGTTTAATTTAAGGAGAAAAGATTTGCTTCATTAACGTAATAGGCCCTACCGAAAACCGTAACATTTCAAAGATATATAAAATTTCAATCGAACAGTGTTTAGTGCAGGGTTCATAATAACATTTATAGGAATACTCGAAGCTAGACTGAAACGTAATGATGATTTCTTGTGATTTCTCCAGTGATATCATTGGAAGCATGAACAGTGCATATTCAATAAAAGGATATAGCGGATGACAACTCATGATATCTGGTTGAGCTATCGAAATTATTTTTTCGGATGGGCTGATATTCCCTGCCAAGTGATGTCCAACATTAAAAAAAAAATATTTTTAATTAATTTTCCATAATCTTGGATGTTGGCCGGGCCTTAATTTGAACGCATGATCTTCCGAATGGTAGTGTGCACTGCTAAAAACTTGGCTATGGCGGCCGAAAATTTTTTTAGCGGCTGTAAAGCTTCAATTATATAAATATACAATATGTTAGTTTTATAAACCGGAAAGAAAAGAGGTGTAAATAACATTTAAACTAACTTTTGGTAGTAAGCCCTCTTTAGCTTTAAGGGACTAAAAAATTTAAATGAAAGAAGACTGAAATAAAAATATTTAACTGTTTGCTGGAAAATTTTAAATATATTGCACTTGCGTAGTTTTTACTTGCAACCGTTATGGATCGAACCACACCGTTAAGCAATCCGTTCTTGTTTTAATTTTTTTCAGGTATTTATAAACTATTTCGCGAAATACTATGTTAAACCATCAAAAGACGTAGTATACAAATATGGCGTAGCCAACATACTTACAATCTCCGGAGAAGGTATTATATATGCTAAGCTTGGTGAAAAGCTTCCTATGTACTATCTTCCGAGCAAAACAAACTCTAGCAAAAATTCAATCAAATCGAAGCAGCAGTATTTGTTTTTTTTTATTCAAATTTCAAATAATTTCAAGTTAGTCGACCCATAAAACAGTTTTATTTTCGAATTAATCTCTCCCTTGCACACTTCTCCATTCTTGAATCCACTTGGAAACACACCGAAAATTGCGTCAAAATTCGCCCAGCCATTAGAAGGAGTTCAATGGCATACACACACATAAGTATTCTATAGATGTATAATATAGGTATATACCTATGTATATGTATGTATGGGAAATAAGGACATATACTCGTAGATCATGAAAGATAAATTAAGGCATAAATCCATATGTACATACGTGTATCAGCTATCCGTTATTTTACCAATAATTACTCCAACCATTGGACCTATAGGCTTGTTTTTTAACAAGAATAAGCTTTCAAATTAGATGTTACTGAAGTTATTGTATCAAGTATAGATGCTCAAAAAACTCATTTCGCTAACAACATAAATTAACTCAACGAAATGAAGTAATCTCGTTTCGGTGCCATGTTATCAAATCGAAATGAAATCGTTAACGTTGAAACCGCACAAGACTCATCGTTAACGTTATTTTTATTGTATAATGACTGCTTGGTATATTAACAGCACATTTGAGTTTAAAGTTTAACATTATCTGTTAACGATTTAACATTAACGACAGCTTTTCGTTTCGAGTAAAAACGAAAAGGAATTTATTTTGATAACTGAATCAACGTTAATATTTCCAAATGTTTCAACCGAAACGATAGAAATTTTTCGATTAAAGTGAATTCAAGACACATTCTTATTACAGTATATAACTGTATTATTTTTACTGAATTGCTGTTGTTTTCTCACCCAATTCAACGAATGTACGTAAACTCCCTGACAATAAAATATGTATATACATAGAGGTATTTCGCTTTTGAAAAATACAAGCACCAAATATTTGCTTGTACATATGTATGTCCATGCATAACTACTATATTTCTTCTCATTTATGCAAGCACATGAATGAAAAATCGAAATATTTGCAGAATGTGATATAATTTACTGTTTGTACATAAATTAAAAGAATCGGATGATATTAATTTACGACGTTGCGTTATAACTCATTTAACGCCGAAACTGTCAAAACTGCCGGGTTTCGCGTGAGACGCATGCAAAATGACCGAAATCAGTATTCCCATTTTAATTATGTAAATTTTACGTGTAACATGAATGCATTCGTGAAACTTATGTAGGTATGTATACCCATGTGTATTCATGCAGGCGCATACGCTACCGACATTGGAGAGATAATGCAAATGTGAGTTCACACATATCAGGACAACAGCGGTTGTAGCGAAACGGCTGCTGAGCAACGGGCGCAGGCTGTTCAATATGATGGGGAAAACAAAATTACACTCATAAAAGCCAATACGAAAAATATAAAATTCCTATTGAATACCCAGCCGCACAAATGAGCATGACAGAATACACGCGTAGGAAATCAGAAAGGCGGTTGCTATAGCCGAGTGGGCTGATTTGATACTCGGAGAGACCAAAAAATTCCTAATTCTAAATGTCGTTGCCCCTCGGTAGGAAATGTCAGAATCGACCCAGACATATGTACGATTATATATACTATATATTATATTGTGATTTAACTGGAAATTAAATTCCATCTACTACATAATTAAGTATGTTGAGCGTCGTGTATATGGGTGCATATATTTTCTGCCACTTTGGACCCGTTAAAATGGAGGTACGCTTTATAGCGTATCATGTCGGCTATTTTCGGTTTAGGTTTAACCGATTAGAAGAGGTAACGTTGCAGTTGAAGCTGGGTCGGTAAAAGTACGTGCCACAACTAGCGGAGTTCGAAGTAAAAATCCGTGAGATAAATAAATTCTCCATCCGCGATGTTAAATAAAAATTTGTTCATGTATTTCCAAAATTAATACTTAATTCTTTCTTTCTCATAATTTTAAAGAAATTGAAATGTTAAATTTTGAAGCAAAGATTTATTAAAACGCTTGACAGTACCAGATTCATTAGATTGGAAAAAATCAAAACCTTTTTCCATTCGAAACTACATATAACACAATCGGGAAACAATTTTACGAAATAAATACTTATAAAAATAATCTTTATATCAAAAGGTGGTTAGATTTTTTCATGAAAATCTTATGATTTTGTTAAACACAATACATATAGAACAAAAGTGTTTGGTGCTTTTTTCGAATCTCGACCAGTAGTTTTTAGATGACTCTTTGCACAAAGATATAGAAAGTGCCCTCCGTACTTATTAATTTGTAGCAATTAAACGTGGTTTGTTTTTAAGTTAGTTCTCTTAACTTCAATCTGACTGTTTCTTATTTATTCCTAATTTTTATATGCAGTTTTTATTACCAGAGTTAGTTATCCAGTGTTATTTTAAAACTTATTCAAAATGCATTGCAAATTAATAAAGAACCATATAAAATATATGTACATATTTAAAATTTTATTTTATTTTTTTCGTAGTCACCACATCCTCAGCTAGTTCACGCATAATCGTCTCATACATTTTTTTCATCGATTACTTCGCTTAAATTTATATTTGAACAGTTGCTGTGACATCATTGGTATGAGTGCCATGTGTGGCGGTGCCAGAAACTTATTAAAATTATAATGAAAATATAAAATATTTATTTCACAATATTGCATAGTTTATATATAAATTCTTTTCCGCCGAGTTGGAGAATGGATGTAGAGTCAAATAATAAATAAATTAATTGATATTTTTTTCACCTCTCTGTATTTATGTATAGGCAAAAAACAGTTCAGACTCCTACAAACAGCCTATCTATATATATATATATATACATATGTATGTAAATATTGTAAACATATAATTGGCGCTTCATAACCGCTGAACTGATTTTCGGCCGATCTCCTGCTCCAATTTGTGGTTTTTTGTCTTGATGTTTTTCCAACAATTGTAGGGATTTACAATTTATTCAACTGATGAATTTTTGTGTTTCTTGTCAGAAATACACCCGGTGGGATTGATTGCCATTCCCTGCCAAAGGGTATTAAAACAATAAATTTTTTTAATTAATTTTTAATTTAAGATTCGAATCTGTGACATTCCGCTTGGTAGCACGCGCTTCTAACTACAAGCCTACTGTGGTTGCCATCCCAAAACCCATGCTGACAATAAAAAAATATGTGAAAGAAATGGGTGAGATTTGTGTATATTTTGTTGTTGTTGGGAAAACCATTTATTCACGATTTTTTATACATAGTTGATATCCCTCGATATTGATTGAAATGCGCGTATGCAAATGTTATTGTTTTAATCGAAATTCTGCCATTATATGTATAAATACAAACATACTTTATTGGCCGTTCCGCGGAAAAAATGATTGTTAGTGGAAATGTATAACACGAATGAAGAATGAACACGTATGCTGGGAGATTGCAAGTCGTATATACTCTAAGCAAAACTCACGAGAGTTCTTCTTAACAATCATCCCAAATAAATAGTCGTACATTCAGAAACAAAGGAAGTAAATAGTTTTAGTTTGATGTAGTATATATTTGTGAAACCAACAAGGTGATCTGGGGAACGAATGGTTGTAATATGAAAGTGAAAGTCTATATCAGGTATATATAAACTCCATCAACGTAAGCAGTCGCTTGTTGTTTCCATGGCGTGATGAGTTGGTGTTAGGAGTTTCTGAGAGACAAGTTTTCAAGAAGGAGTATTGTTTTTTGCGGATCAGCAATAACGTTGACATGTAAAAGGTATAAGATCACTATAATTCAACGAATTGAAAGACAGCAGCCAGTACGAATTTTCACGTTCACACGGAAGGTAATAAAAAAGTTCTTTGTTTCGCTGGCTTACTTATATGGTTGCATTTGAAAACGCAAGGAAAATGAAAGATTCTGGTAAAATTTTGGAAACAACTTAACTGGGGATGTATTTATTAATTTAACTACTGGTACTATGAAAAAGTGCCAACATATGGAACCCGAGAAGTGGAATAGAATTGTAAGTAAAACTTCAAACAATATTCCTCTGCATATAATTTCCGCTGAACGTTATATCACTTTTAATAAATTCTATTTTTTTCATTTTTAATATGCAAATAGTGTTTGGTTTTAAATATAAAATTTGTGATTTAGTGTTTCCTTTTATGGGTTCCATCTTGTCAGTTTCAGTAATTTTCCCATAGAAATTAGAGAAGACCACGATTTGGTCGTAATTCGCATGGTAATTTGGCGTAAATCGTTCCCAAATATTCGTAGTTCGAATTACCATTGAGAATAGACAGATTCCATATATATGTATATGTATAAGATAGAGATTTTGGAAAAAATCAATATTTTTAGTTAGTTAAACTTTGTAATATCTCTCTGTTTGTTAAACCATAATATCATTTCGGGTTATAACTATAATGTAAAAATTAAAATTTTGTATAATTAATTACACCAGGATCCATAAAGGTGAGAGCAAGGGAGCAAATACAATAATAACTGAGTATTTTGTTTTTGCTTTTGCGAAAACCACAATCCCAAAATCACAATTCTTAAGATTTCGCTATATTTAACAAATGAAAAAACTTGAAACTGATTATGTTTTTTGTCCAACTTTTATTCTAAGTGGTATATCAAACAATGGGTGAGTTCAGAGAACTGAGCGCTCAGTAGACATGTTGAGTGAGCGCTTTTACTGAGCGCTCAGTTCGCTGAACGCACCCAATGATAAAATGCTCAAATTAAAAATCCTGTATTACAAAAGATTAAATTTTTTATTATTTTATAGATCGTTGCTAGAAAATTTTCACGTAAATGTCAATATGAATGTCTCGAAGTAACCTTATTCGCAATAAACGTATAGAAGAGTTTGCAGCTCACAGAAGCAAACAAATCTACCACGATCTATGCTTATAGCCGAATTATACTGATTTTTGTCAATTTTTGGTGGAAAATTTTTTCGGCCTCTGGACTATTTCTGGGAAAGAATAGTATTCCATTAGGAATATCACCTACAAATTTAACCAAATCGAATCGTAATATATATTTTCAAATAGTTTGGTATACTTGCTTGAAAATAAAATTAAGTAAAAATAGCTATTAATACGATTTTTTCGAATCGGTCGGTCCCTGGTACACTTGCCGGCGGATCTAATGAATATACCTATGTACATGCCGGTCAACCCATTTCGGAGGAATTTGGCTACAACCACGTGTCATATAGCAAGACGCCAGCAATGGCTGAATGTAAAAATTATTAAGAACAACAATCTTACTGCTAATGAAATATGAAGGTATTGGCTTCCAGCCATCCACATATTCGTATATGTACTGCTGCATGTTGATCTTGAGTACGGCATCCTAGGGCAGCCGCCTGTGGAGTTGCTTAACTCTATCATTACATCGCTTGGCCAGTGGCCCAGCAATAGTGGTTATTTTTATAACTAAATTATTCACGCAATGCCAAGCTTTCGGTCCTTACTTTCATGCTAGTTCGACTAGTACTGCATTCGCCATAATAATGCAGAATTTTAGTTACAATATCGAGCTCCCACCACGTGGCGCGCAACAGTCAATTTATTACAGCACAAGGAGCGCGAAGCCATAAACAGCCTTTAAGGTGTTCTGCTGAATTGGTGATTGCTCCTTTAGCCCGGCCGCGTCCACACTCCATGGTACCCGTGGTCACTTCTGATGGGCTGTCAAAGTTGTTGTTCACTTTGATTTACTGCACCGATAAACTGCTGCATGAGCGAGGGGCATAAACATGCAATGTGCGAAGTAACCGCGTTGGGTTGGCTGCTCCAGTCACGCGAGAGATGTAGTAAATAAGGAAATACTTATTGGGTGGGTGTTGCAAACAACATTCTCGTTGTTTTCTTTACTTACTTGCAGTTTCTTGCTGATGCACTTACGAGTATGTGTATACTGGTACATTAAAGCGTGTGCTTAGTGGTTGGTTTTACCGGAATTCTTTAACACTTTAGTGGAGTTAACAATCTTCTTTGCTGTTAAATCTTATGTACCACTTTTTATTTATTTACAATTTTTCAATTATGTTCATTCATATTTATAATATATAGGTATATATATATATATATATATATATATATATATATATATATATATATATATATCTATATACATACATAGATAAATATAATATGAATAACATCTTGTTGGGCTTGTATGATAAATAAACTTTAGAGCTACTTAACTTAGTGTGGACATACTTTTTTGAAACCGTACATCATAGGCGCCTACTGTTGAAATTTTTGTGCATTATACAGGATTTAGGTAGATAATTTTGGTCTTAAAACGGAATTTTTCGCACCTGTTTGGGTCCTCCTCTAATTGCAAATACAATTTGAAAGACTCTGATCAGCCATAGCGGAAAACAAATCTAATCGTGTACTTGCTGGAGATAATTTTGTAGTCTCCCGTAAATCGTAGTGCAAAATGTATATCTTAAAAATGTACCTCTGAAAGTGAAATGGAAGCGAAGCACAGATAATTGTATTCAACAGTCATAGTCCAATATTTATTGAAGTAGATTAAGAATTTTTGTAATATTTCAAGGGGTGACCTAGAACTCGAGAATTTTGGTATATATTTTATATTTAAATAACGAAAGATTTAATTTGTAACGTTTTGGGCTTTTTGAAATAAAAGAGTTTTTTATTTGTAAAATTGGCACTGCTGCCTATTTTGGCTCTTCTAACTATATATCTAAAAGGATGAGAAAAATTAAAAAGCTTTTGAAATTGAAGTTCTAGAAATGGGGTTTTCATGTTATGAATAGTGTTTTTCTGGAACACACTGCCAAAACAAGAAGTTTGAGACGCACAAATGAGTTTAAAGTTTTTGGCACTGACATAATCTACCGGACCTGAACCTGCTAAAACGATTGTAAAAATTAAAATATAAATATCCGTACAAAACTTTTAACATGCATTCTTAAAGATCTATATTTTTTAAATATAAAAAATAATAAATTTTTTTTTAATTCTAGACCTTCGGGACCTTTTAAGTCTGTTCGAATTAAAGCAAAAATATCAAATTTAGTATAAAAGATTTGTTGCAAATTTAGTGTAAAGAACCTGTTTTTCGCTATTTATGCGAATGTGATGTGAGTGTAAATGTGTATATCACATACTTTGCTCGACAGAATTGACAGATAAACTTGATAATCGATTTCGAATACAAAAATTTTAATTTGTTATTAATACATACTCTTATAGTGTAATCGTCGTAATTCACTCTATGAGAAATGCTCCTTACATGATTGTGCAGTATTTTTCGCAATACCATTTAAAAAATTCCTTTAGAAAAAGCTTCATAAAAAAGCTTCATAAATATAATTCTTAAGTTTTTTGAAAAAAAAAACCCATTACTTAAGAAGCTCGTTAATTTTGTATGACATAGAATTATAATAAAATTTTTCTTTCTAAATTTTTTGGTAAAAAAATATGAATATGTGAATTCAGAATTTCACAAATTCTACAAAAAATAACGTTACCGATTAACTATTCAATGTGCATTGGTAATAACATATGAGTGTACGAATGCAAGTGTGCAAGCAAACAGAAATGAATGGCTAAACTAGTGTGGCAGCAAAAAAGAGGTGTTTTTTGGAAATATTTTTTAAAGAAAGACATTTTTTTAATGTTTTAGAGTATCAAGGTTATATTTATTTATAAATAAGTCATCTTCATATATTTTTCAAACGGAAATTTTGCATTCTCGACGAGATATCCGAAAAAAAAGTTTCATTTTTGCTGTCGTCCTATCTGGCTTCAGGATACCTGAAATGAAAAAAGACAAAAACTGCGTTAAGATGATTGTACGAACATAAAATGACCCACAAAAACAATTGCGTCGTCTAGAAAAAAAGTTAAGATTTAGCTTAAAAATCCGAGGGTCACTTTATGCCTGAAATAACTCTTACGCAGCTGCAAAGTATGCTTTTTTTCGAAATTATAGGCTGTCTAAGAATGTCAAAAACAACTTGTTGTTTTGAAAGGGTCACACTGGTTAAGACCCTTAAATCAGAAATATATTTATTCGAATGAGCTAAAAAAATTGTGTCGTAAAATAAATAATTATCAGATGAAAAATCACTATCAAATCAAAAAAGTTATTAACTTAGCTTTTCTACTTTTGACACTTATGTATGCATGCAACAAAAATTATATTAAAAATCAAATTTACTGAATGTATTTCATTGCAAAAATATACAAAAGACCCAATAAATATATTTTGCGAAATCATATCACATATCTTCGCAAAAAATTATATTTCTGATCTAAAAAACAACACCTTTTATTATCGAAAACAAAGAAATCCTAGCTACATTTTTTTAAAGTAAACACGTCCATTTTACATACATACATTACTTTTGTTTGGTGAACCGCACTGAATTGAACTTTTTGATTAATACCTTTAATGGAAAGAAGAAAAAACAAGCAAAAAAGTCTGCCACCTCATTTCAAACAACCTATTTTCGAGGCACGGGAAACTCCCAGTGCTTTCCAAGTTCAACATTTGCAATACAATTATTCCGATTACGGATTCTAAAATAAATATTTCCTTAAACAAATATTAATCTTACTTAAGAAAACACATCAAGACCCTCAGCATAAATTGGATGTGTAGCTGAGCTGAAAATCGCTTCTGCTGTTATCCAACGCCATTTATATATTCTTTTGTGATTTGTGATGTTTAGCCCATTTTTATATTTATTCTTGCTTTTCCTAGTATGTTATGAGGAACTTATGAAAGTGTGAACAGCATAGATTGAACTATTGCGTTTTCATCACTGTACACTAATTAAACTGGCACTTCTATATACCTACCAGTAGATTGGCATAAAACAACTAATAATTAGATAATTAACTCTCACTCAATGTAAGTGTCATTAACATTTTATAATTAATCCTGAACATGCTATTCACAAATAAAAGTGAACAAAACTCCTCACGCTCATAAAAACGCAATACTTTCAAACCTTTGGCATGTGCTGACGAAAAATGGTTGGCGATTTGCATTCAAATGGACAAAATCATTTAGCTCATACTAAGTGGATAATGTGTGTGCGTTCATCTAATAATGCAAGTAAGTAAAATGCATTTGTCGTACCACCCAACGGTTGACTATTGCTCATGGAAAGTATCTGCTAGCGCAATGATTGTTTGTATTAACAATTAGATTGCTATTTTGAATATTAACATTATTGCTGTTATTAGTGGTCATTACATGGTAAGTTGGCGGTTTTTTAAGTCGATAAAATGTTAAGTAGAGCTCTGTTTGGGTACTGTGTAAGTTCGAGGTACTATGATCAGCAATTAAAATGTAGAGATAATTAAATTTAAATTAATAAATACTCACAAAAATAAGTATCACAAGCTAAACATATTGAACGAAGAATTAAATACCTTGTACGTTTAAATATTAATCAAAACAGCATAAATTTTTTGTGCATTTTGAGGTAATCTACGTGCTACCAGTAAAAGGCTTTGTGGATTTAAATAAAAACTAATAAAATATTTTTTTAAAATGCAATTGTCCCTCGAGAAGAATTTCAACGCTTTGTTGACATTGGAAAAGGTACCATTTAAAATAGTTTACGCGGTTGTAACGCTTTCTAACATCTCCTGTTGCAACTATCGCCACATCGCCTCCTGCTCCTAATTTGTGATCAAACTGTCTTAGGGCATGGTACAAATCCTTGCCTACTCGTATTAGTTTTGGCGCATTCCCATCCAACTACTTGAATTGTGCCTATAAGGAAAAATATACTTTTGTCGTCAAATACACATTCATATACGATTTATAAACTTTTTTATATATGAATACATATATAGACATGTAGTACATGTAGGACTAACTACTTTTCCACAATTGCTATACACATGTGCATATATAAATACATATGTAAACATTTAGTACAATAAGACTTTAGCGTTTTGCTGAATGACTTTAGTTGGATAACCTTACCACGCTTCCACCAACACTCCGTAATTTCACATTTTCCTCCGCCTACGTTTACTTCTGGACATGAAAATTTATTAATCTGCAATCTTGGACAGTAAATTGTGTCGTCGGCGTCGCCGCTTTGAGCACTACAAACAAGTTGGCGGCCACTAAATATTTTCTTCCCTACATACGAGTACACTGTGAAAAATAGTTCAGTTCAAGCAACACTTGAAATGATAATTAAATGTTTACTAATCTTAGACGATAAGAAAAATAAAGAAAAAAATTATTTATACTTAAATGCCTTTATAGCCTATTTCAACCGGACATTAAATGCATTTTATCTTAAATGCATTTAAACATCGCATTTAAATGCGTGAATTCCCATGCGTTTGTTGTATAAAAGTGTGTTAACTCAACTTTTCAAAGTGAGTTAACTCACTTTCGGTAATTTAACAGAAAATGTTTTGTTAACAGTCGATGCTGTCACTACTAATGTAAAAATTTCAGAAGTTTCGGTATATTTCTTGCCAGAGTGGTGTATTTTCGGATTTAATGAGGGACGAGAGTTTTATTTTGCATGATGAAATTTTTTCTGCAAAAATTTTCTTAGATTTAACATAAATGCATATATTATGTAATTGGAGAAGATAATGCTTCTTCTCTTTCAAAAAAATAGAATAAGAAAGAAAAAAAAGCAATTGCGGAATCGCAAACGATCCTCTCAACATAAAAATATGCGTGGTTCTGGCAGCTATCAGCTGATTGAAAAAAATAAATAGTTTAAGGAAACAAACAAGCAAAAGTGAGAACGGAAACATGCATAAAAGCATTTTTGTTTCAGCAGCGTTTGTCCATGCAGCAATAATCTGCACTTGCAAATCATAAGATTCCATAAATAGCCAAATAAAATGAATGCGGTCTCTTGAATTCATGATTTCAATAGTTGTGACAAATTTTGCAAACTGGAAATGTAAACAAAAATCAGCTGTTTGAGTTAACTCACTTTCGGTGGAAACGTTTGACATTTCATTCACTTAACAGTAAACCCTCTGTGCATTTAAGTGCTCGGTGGAAATAGGCTATTAGTCTAAGAAAAACCACCCAATTTATTTCTGGATATGTGCTCCTGCGTCATAATAAAATTAAATTGAAGGATTATAAGTGACAATGTCATTAAATTTTTTAATTTAGAATGCTGTAAACTTCTAAGAAAGAACCATAGGAAATATACATATATCGTATAATTGGCGCTTTATAACACCTGAAGCAATTTTCGGCCGACTCGTCTTGGTGTTTTTCAATCAAATGGAGGGACCAATAGTTTATTCTAATCCGCCTCTGCATGGCTAATGAATTTATAAGAGGAGACTTTATTTCATGTCAGAATTACACCCGTCGACGGTTGACAGCAATTAGAGAAAATATTTTTTCAAATTAATTTGCAATAATTTGAGAGGTTAGTCTGGCCATGGTTCGAATCCACAACTATCCGCATAGTAGTTCGTACTTCCAACCTTACGTCAAATAGAAAATTTTGTGGTATTTTGTGCAGTAGCTTGTGTTCACATTGAAAAGGGACAGTAAGCAATTTTTTAATCAAGAAAACTTTGTAACCGTTTACATATCTACGTGCTAAATGAATGGATTGTTTCATTCGAAAATTTAAAATTTCAATTTAGATGGCAGAAGTTGATTCCAAGTGATATTTTCGGATGGAAATACAATAAATGGGCGACCACAGTAGCCGAGTGGTTAGCATTGCGTACTGCCATTTAAATTAACAAATAAGATAAATTTTCTAATTGCGGTAGCCCCTCGGCAATGCATTTCTGATATGAAAATCAAAAGCTCCTCATAAAAAACAATCAGCTGTTCGGAGGCGGCTTAGTATAAACTGTGGGTCCCTCCATTTGTTGGAAAAACATCAAGACGCAAAACCACAAATTGTGGAGGAGTTCGACCGAAAATCGCTTCAGCGGTTACAAAGCGCTAATTATATATATATATAAATAAATACATAAATACAATAATTTTACTTATCAATTTGACGGCATACCATCATATCCAAATAGTTCGGAAAATCTAGGTATTTTTTTATTATAACATGTTAATTATTAAGCTAAAATGTGCGAGCTCTTATAAAATATAACAATATTTTTAAATATTAGGACTTTTCGACTTTCTGGGATAAAAAACTCCAAATTTCAAGCTAGTAGTCCAGGAGAAAGTATTTGATATACATATATAGATATATAATATATAGGCTAGAAGACCCGACCATACGTAGTTGTTGCCTTCTCAGCTTCGCCAAACCTTTCCGGAAAAAGCTAACAACGTAATAAGTTTCAAGAAAAATTTCGGGGATCCTCAAGTAAATCGAACTATAAATACGACTTTTTTTATTATGGCTCGCTGTCCAGAAGAAAAGGTAGTGTCCATGTCAACCTTAGCAAAAAGTTGTGTGCCAAAATTGAAGTAAATCGTACCATAACATAGTAAGATTTTTTCGAATAATTCATTCTTGGTTCATATTTCGCATCAAACATTTCGGAAACTAGGACCAAAAAAAAAAATAGCCGTGTGTGGCCGTTTTGTTAGATCAAGTTTTTTATGGTTTTTAGAGATGAGAAAATTTTGATCGCCATATTGGATCCGCCATTTTCAACTTTAAAAACCGACATCAGATTCATAATCAGTGACCCCAAATACCCTAGATACCAATTTCTATAAATTATTAATAATTGTTAAAAGAAGTATTGTCACTTTTCATTTAGGGGTTGTTTTCACCCCTAAAAACCATAAACTATTTGATATGTCAAAACGGCCAAATGCTGGTATTTTTTTTTTGGTCCTAGTATTCGAAAATTTTTGATTTTTCCGTGGGTCAAAAATCGTGTAGAATTTTTTTAAGGGAAGTTAATGCACTCACATTTTAAAAAAGGTTTTTTTGCAGGGGAGATTTACCCTGTTAAAGAATTCCGTAGAAATTTTCAAATATTGGCGAGTTTTCCTTGATGTTGTTAAAAAGACATTTAAGCCAATTATTCCCAAAAAATAATCAAAACTTATGAAGTAAAACAAATGTTTGAAATATTAATACAGAAGATTTTTTGAATTTCTCAATTTTAATATTCGTTTTGGTGTAGCAAAACTCGCCTCGATACCACTAGTAAAATTATATTAATGCCCTCAATTTGTATGTGGTTAAAGTGTACTTACAGCAAAAATTCATTTCGCCTGTTAGTAGTAGTAGCAAGCTAAAAATTTACCATAAAACAGTTTTAACCAAATTGCAAAATATATGAGACTTCTTTTTCCACAGCTTACAACATACATATATATACATATGAGTTCATCTACTACCAAAAATATTATCCCAGCAAATTAATATTTGTAAATAAGACCTCCCTTTATCTGGATGGCACAGAAAATTTTCAAACGATCTATTATACACAGGAACTGAAGCACGCATTTTCACTTTTAGCCTTTTTTAAGGGGTTATATCCAGATTTTCAAAAAATGTTCTTAAAATTTTTCTAAAATTTTATTTGTCCAATGTACCTATATGGTATTTGAGAATAATTTCCGAAAATCTAAAGTTGATCCGACAATTAAAGGCGTCTCGCGGCGAAGCGGGTTTGGAGCCCGCCACATGAAAAGACAATCCAATGAAAAATCGAATTCAGCCTCGGATGAGAGACCCCACTTTTAATGACAAATGGTGTCGGATTCGTGGTGGGAGAGAGAATCTATCGCCGAGTACTCGCATTCTCTCCAGTGGATGAACGTCTCACCACAAACTGCATCAAAACTAAGTTTTTCAACACCACTCTGATTTTGGCCCACGCCCGACAGAAGAGAAGGACGATGTGATGCACTTATGAGCGCTGCCCCCGCCATGACGTCAAAATTGTGATTGGCGACTTCAACGCCAGGTTGGGAAATGAAGGTATTTTTGGAACAACAGTCGGAAAATTCAGCTTCCACGACGAAACATCCCCAAATGGGCTGATCGACCCTGCCGGGGCCCGAAATATGGTTGTCTGTAGCACTAGATTCCAGTACAACAAAATTCACCAAGCTACTTGGTTGTCTCCATATCAAAAAGCTCTCAACCAAATCGATCATGTTGTGATTGACGGAAGACATGTAATCAGTAACCCGGTATAAGAGAACTGTGGGACGGCATTTCAAACTTCCTACATACAGCTGCAAACGAAACTATTGGATTTCGGAAAGGTCGCAAAAACAGCTGGTACGATGAGGACTGTCGTGTCGCAGTGGAAAGAAAACATACTGCCGACATGTCGTGGTGGAATAGATACCGTGAGCTGAAGAGGGAAGCAAGACGCGTGAGTACGAAGAGCTTGAGCTGGCCGACAGGGGTAACGGTCGAAAATTCTACGAAAATATACGGCGACATACAGAAGGTTTCAAGACCGGAGCAAGCTCTTGTAGGACCCAGGAAGGTGAGCTAGTGACAGATGTCCAGAGTATACTGGATTTATGGAAGGAACACTTTTACAGCCTTCTGAATGTCAGTGAAGATGAAACACCCGGAGATGGTGAACCCGAAACTCCAATTGATGACGATGTAAAAGTTGTTCCGTTACCCGACTATGAAAAAGTCCGAATAGCCCTCGCCCACTTGAAAATACAACAAAGCGGCAACTGTCGAGCTGTTCAAATAAGGCGGTGAAAATTGATCAGGTGCATGACCGACGCTTGGATCCTAAGTGTGCTCTGCCAAATCCACAAAAAGAGCGGGGTTTCAGACAGGGTGACTCTTTATTGTGCGACTTCTTTAATTTTTTGCTGGAGAAAATAATACGAGCTGGCATACGCCGATGATATTGACATTATTGGTGCCAACAACCGCGCCGTTAGTTCTGTTTTCTCCAGAGTGGCTAAAGAAGCGAAGCAAATGGGTCTGATAGTGAATGACGCCATCATCACGAAAACAGTCATGGCATTCGCGACTCCGCTCCCACGTCACTGTTGACATAACCTTGTAGTCGTAGATAACTTCGTCTATCTTGGAACCAGATTAACACCAACAAAAATGTCAGCCTGGAAATCCAACGCAGAATCACTCTTGCTAACAGATGTTACTTTGGACTGAGTAGACAATCGAAAGGTAAAGTTCTGCCTCGGCGAACGAAAACCAAACTCTACAAGTCGCTCATCATACCGGTCCTACTATATGGCGTAGAAGCGTGGACGATGTCTGATCTGATGAGTCGGCCCTGGGAGTCTTCAAAAGAAAAGTTTTGCGAA
The DNA here is from genome assembly GCA_037013455.1 of Ceratitis rosa. Lineage (NCBI taxonomy): Eukaryota > Metazoa > Arthropoda > Insecta > Diptera > Tephritidae > Ceratitis > Ceratitis rosa. The sequence goes on along the minus strand of JAWMAG010000098.1, from coordinate 1,203,617 downwards.
CGATTTATGGTCTTTTGCGCATTCGGAACGGCGAATACCGCAGACGATGGAACGATGAGCTGTACGAGCTATATGATTATATTGACATAGTTCAGCCAATGAAGAGACAGCGGCTACGTTGGCTAGGTCATGTCGTCCGAATGGATGAAAACACTCCAGCTTTGAAAATATTCGATGCAGTTCCCGCTAGTGGAAGCAGAGGAGGAGGAAGACCTCAACTCCTTTGGAAGGATCAGGTGGATAGCGACCTGGTTTCACTTGGTATTTCCAACTGGCGCCAAACAGCGAAAAGAAAACATGAATGACGCGTTATAATTGATAATAATGTCACAAGTGGTGCCAACGCCAATAAAGAAGAAAATTTGAGAGAAAACTTGAAATCAGGAATAAACGGCTAAACAGAATTACCGTCACTCGACTGCTGCGTCCGCCCAGAAAAGTCCTACTTAAATTATTTTATCTCACAACAACGGTAATTCAAAGGTATCTATAAAAATGAATATTTTTGTGTTCTGTTATTTCCTTTATTGACCTTAAATCATAAATTCTTTTCAGCGTCGCTTGATCTGAATATCGACCTTGACCTCATACATGGTTTATGACAGGTGAAAGCAACACATAATAAAAACCATAATGACCATATTTTAGACTGGGGAAACCAATATAGTCAGGCTGTATAGTGCCATAAGCGAATGCATTTCAAAATGTTGCACCTTTATGCGGACAATTAGGACAACGAAATAAATCATAAAAATATGTATGAATATGCTCTTGATTTACTAAAAAAATAGGTGAAGGTCACAAAGTATGTAGTTATTTGCCTTTTGGTTTTGCTTATTATGCACACCCACAACTAGCGGAACCTGAATGCCTCGTTAATTGCCTTTCGACTGATATTTCAGAAGTGCAATGCTTGGTCATTTTGTGCAGGCAAGGTGCATGTTATGCAGCTCTCGATTTTGTAAAAATTGTTGCAATTTCAAACTGAGAGGTTTCACTGAATTAAGGGCTTAAAATAATTTTTGAGTAATTTTTTGCTTCTTAACAATCTTCAAGCGGCTAATAGCGCACCTTCTGTATAATACTCTGCAGATATTTGTATATGTAAGTAAAGGTATACAACTATTAACCTTGAAAGAAATTTGTGCGTCTTGGGATAGGAACTCAATTTTTATATTCTTTAACGACAGAAAATCCTTCAACGTATTTCTTCTCCGGTAGAAACTTGTTTTAGTGCATTTTTGAGTGTTTGTTTGATTGTGTTGTGTTTCTTGTGTTTTTTTTACTTTTGCAAAAAACAGCAGACCGTGAAAGAATGCTTGGTCAATGGGAAAGTAGCATTTGTTGCGCTGTTGCGTGGCCATTATGCATCGGATATTTTAAGAAAAATGATTGAGGCGACCCTTTCGAACACATTTGTTTTTTTACGTTGAGTATGCCAATTTGTTGTTGTACTTATCTGTTTTTTAATTGTTTGCTTAGAATAGTTCGTGAACACAAATGTGTGTATGTCGATTTGTATTGCAAACATATGTGGCTGCTGTTTTGAAAACAATCAGTTGGAATTCTTCACCGCGGCGGTTTAGACGTAAAAAATACGTAAAAAATGTATTCCTACATAAGTTTACTGCGCGAATTTTACAGAAAACCGAAATGCGTTGTTCTTCGCTTTGAGTGGGTTCTACTACAAAAATATTTATAAAAGTGTATATGTATGAATTTCGTTTCAGTCAGCAATAAGTAAAAAAGAAGCAGAATTTAAAAATTACAAGTTAAAATAAATGAAAAATGTTTCTATTTAAAAAAGCTTTCGCTCTTTCAACTGAACCATTAATCAGACGAAGTTTTATACAGGTACCATTTCTTTTACTTTTAAAATTAGTATTAAGTTCCATCTTCAGCTATATTCATTGTCCGTTTGATCGCATATAGCTCAACCAGGCATTTAACACCCGTACTCCCAGCCGTACCACTCCAGTGAAAGGTTATGGCCGTATCTTGCAAATGCAAATTTTGTCATCAAATTTCGTAATTTTTAACTTTGCATCTTAATGCCAATAATATATAAAAAAAAGCTCGTACATAAAATTCCAATTTCTATTTATTTGGAAATAAATTTGCATTTACCTAGTTTCCTTCAAGTTTACTACTAACAAACTTGTACAATAAATACCCAGCAGCTAAGTCGATTTTGTGAAAAAAACCAAATCTTGGCTGGTTTCTAGGGTACTACCATCACTAACGGCAGCGCAAAGCGGTGATAGCCGCTCATTTCCATGTCGGTCCTATAAGATATGTTGTATCAGGTGAGTTGCTTTGTTTTTGCTGGTTCGGCTATTGCGCTTTTACACCATGCATAACATAGTAGAAGAAATAGAAATAGAGAGAGAGAGAGAGAGAAAGAAAGAAAGAGAGAGAGATAACGTGAATTTTTAGCTGCAGTTGTTTTACGTTGGATTTGAAGCAAAGGCCGTTAAAATTGAAAAAAATGAGACTGTGTTGGAAGAAGAAGAGATAATACTTTATGAAAAGGAATTTCATTTATTAAATTTATTTTAACATGTATTTTTAGTGAATATGTGTGGCAATGCCACAATTGTACTATGAAGTACTAACCACTGATTGTTATTGTCGTGAGTACTTGATTCGAGATAGAAGAAATTGTCTATAGCGTCATTGTTATGGAGCGACGTTATCTAGCCGCTCTTATTCTATACCAGGCCTTACATGCTTACTATTAATAGACTTATTATACGTAAAACGACAATAAAACATAGATATAACTAAGTCTTTGGTTTTCAGACATCGAAATGCTCATAATTGTCCTATTATGAAGCAACTATTCCATCACCTTCGATTGTTTGATCAGATATTATACCCCGAGCATTCTACTGTCTTACAATTAAGTAGACTGAAGAGATCACTATTTAACCTGCGTAGGTATTTAAAGTCTTAAGATTGCAATTCACTATACTTCTCCTTTCAGTCAGTTCCAAAAACCTACCTTATTTCGTACTCTATAATTTCAGACGGTAAAAACGCTGCCTTAAAATATTTTCAGGGGCGTCATCCATAGTGAGACCTTTCCTCCGAGGTTTTTTGCAATTATTCATTGAGTATATGTTTCAGATGGTGGGCCCCAAACCCTACATACAACCGCAAGGTAATTCATGTTATTACTCAGCTTACGGATGTTTGGCAGCTAACAAAAGGACACTTGGTCTAAGACCGGAAGTCGTGAGCTCATTGAATTATATGTAAAACAATCGTTTCTGGCCACTACCAGGTGAATGACAGTCACAAACTATCCTCACTTGCGTAAAAATCTACTAAATCTACTAAAAATCTTTTTTTTACATAAAATCAAGATATTTAGTTTTCATGGGCTCAGTATATGTGTACCATTCTGATCAAAAAAAAGAAACACAAAACTTTACATTGAAATCTTCAGTTTTCCAGATCTTTATAACAACGGTTGGGACTTAAATTTTAAATACAAACAAAACAAAAAACGAACTTGTCTCCCCGCAAATAAACAGGGTTTCATATTAAATTTACAAAATAATTCATGAATAAATGAAATGCCAATTGATTGGTTCATCCGTACATTATCTAAA